>JAGDYQ010000056.1:4471912-4974572 GCA_021962125.1 Bulinus truncatus
ATTTATTACATAACTGACATGTTTTTCATAGCATTTTAAGTATTTAGTAAAATGATTATTAATGCTTTTTAGAAGAATGAGACATCTTTTAAATTAATAAATGTAGGCTATAAGTTATATATTTTTGTGATATACGTCTTTGTATAACATAAAAAATATAAACAAGACATTATAGCTTAAATGGCACTTCCGAGTCAAAGTTTCAAAACTGAAACATATTTTTTTCTAAAGTTCAAACATTTAAATATAAATAACTAAAATGGGCAATCGTTTAGAAAAAAAATTCTCAATAATATTCATTTTTAAATCTACATATGTAGACTTTTATTTTTCAAATTTAATCTACCTAAATATGTTCTGAAATGTACATAATGTTATAAATGGTGTGCTTTGATTGAATAGGAAATGCCCGTAGACTAGCTTGAACAGTATAATTTACGTATTAAAAGCAGTGACTTTGTGACGTAAAAGCAGCAGGGTTGTGATTATGTAGCCGGCAATGAACATGGTGGCTATTGTAGTTGTTGATGTAAATAAATTATTAAATGCTGTGTTTTTAACCTATGCCTGTGCTTTAGTGATTTTATTTAAAGTATTTAACACTGGTGTCAGAAGTGGGATTTCTATCTAAAAACGTCAGATAAGATATTAAAAAATATTTTAGTAAAAGAGTTATAATAACTTATAAAAAGGCACCTCCCTACTTATGGTAACAAACAGCAACTGGTTGCTAGACTTAAGAGGCCCTAAAGGAAGAGATCAGGAGACAGATAAACGTGATTATAAAAACAGATTACGACATCCAGGAACCTGAGGCTGTGCACATCCGAAATGTGGTATCTGAGGATGTGGTCATCCAGGAAGTGGTACCTAAGGATGGGGTCATCCAGGAAGTGGCAATAAGAAGGAACTAATCCAAGAAAAGCCACTTAGTGATTTGGACCCCTGTTGTAATAACAGGTTTATTGAATATCTGAAATTTTCTGGTAACAGCTGCCCCGGTGGCCTTGAATAACCGGACTACTTAACAGATTTCTACCCACCAGAAATGGACGATAGTAAAAATGGTTTAGCCAGCCTTAAGCAGGGAAAAATGGCCTTCGGCGATAACAATCGGAGAGAGAATAACAAAACAACGACATGAACAATAAACCGCAACTTCACGAAAGCAGAAAATGAACGGAAATCCACAACTGTGAAGATAATACTAACTTTTGGCACTGCAACAGCAATACGTTTACAGGTCAGAATTTCGTGGGGGGCAATCTGCCGAGCTCCGAGACCATGATGATCATTGTCATGACCCTACAAAATACAACTGTCCACCTCTTGGAGACCACGATTTCCGGCAGTATTATCTTTATGAGTGGACACATCATCTTGTTGTATATTGGTTCTTGAGTTGCGCAGCGCTGAGTTTCTATGTGCGAGTTTTTCCCAAGTGTCACGCATGGGGTTCAAGAAGCAGTTGGGATAGTGATCATGAAGAATGTGGACATGTTGTGGAGAAGTATTAACGAATAAGACAAATTAGAGGCCAAACAAGATCCTGTATACAACAATCTACACATAGCTTGGCCACAAGGACCTCAACGTGAGAAGATTGTGGTGCCTGCAGCATTAGACCACGGGCCCTCGACGAATGAGAAAAGTTGTAATGAGGAAGCAGGCAGTGAAGAATGGTGACCAATGTATTTGTTGATTGTAAATAAATTATTATATGCTGTGATTTCTTGAACCACGACTGTGCTTTGGTGATTTTCCTTTAGAGTATTTAACAATACGTTGACTTTTATTCTTGAAATATTTTCATGAAATCTACAAATATTGACTTTTATAAAATTATATTTATCTAAATATGTTCAGACATCTACATATGTTGATTTATATTTTTAAATAAACAAATAACTGCAGCCTGCTATAATTTCTTTGTTAAAATGTATGGGATACGTAGCCATGCTCTATTAATTAATATCTCAGACTATGTAGGTAATTCAATAGTAAAATTTGTCACATGTATTTAAAAATTGACCGAATGAGCTATACAATTTACAAAATCTACATAAGTTTGATTAAAAATATGATTTTTTTTTAACGAATAGCTTTATAAATAGAAAAAAACATTGAACAAATAGTTGATAGTAAGAAAGTAAATTAATGAAATAATATAAGAATAACTTCAAAAGAAATTTGTCCTTCAACTCGCCGACTGTGGTAGATGACGTCACTTACCAACCACAAGTTACATTGTTTCAAAGCCATGACACTTGTCAATCAAACTATAACACGTGCAGATGTTCATTAATTGCATCATTCAGGGTCATAATTTTGAATTAAGAAATGGCAATCCTATTGTTTCACGGTCATATAGCTGCTATGATTTTATTTAAACGAGACACTCTGTGTTTGGGTTTTTTTCTTCCTTTGTTTTTAAATCTCGTCTGATCTGGTTATAGAATTGGGTTATTTACTGATTTTTTTTTATTTAATCTGCAACTCTGAAATAACACCATTTGGGTAAAATTTAACGCATTTAGGTGTTGGTGTTAAAAAATGTAATCGCATATTTTAACGCATTAATTACGCTTTAATTGCAGTAAATCAACAGCCATATATAAAATTTAACTCAGTATCACAATAATTATGAAAAAATACAACCACTGTCTCGGGTACAGATGTATTAGCAAGATGTTATACTATCAAAATACGATACAAAATTATGCGCAAAAAAAAATGATGATACAAAATTTCTAGCATCTCGTTATTTTGGTCTAATTATGAACGGGTTTATTATACTTCAACAATACACTATAGTACACTACAGTATATAATGTAAACTAGTGAATAAAAGTTTTCTCTTTTTACATCGACCGGTAAGGGAGCAGGAGTTTACTTGTCGAAGGGCTAAATAACTAAAACATCTTCATCATATATTACAAGTGGGGCTTCAGTCGATATACCTGGGGGTGAGGGTATGTGCGAATGGCGGCAGGGTGGGTATGGTAGATCTACTTAATAAGTGGACAGAACTTAAACTTCAAATGGTGAAATTCTGTTATTTATCATTTAGGTGAACTTTCCGCATTTAGTCAAATTAACGCATTTAAGTGTTGCGTTAAAAATTTTAATCGCAAATTTTTTTGACGCGTTAATCGCTAATTAACGCAGTTTAATCAGCAGCCCTAATATATATATATATATATATATATATATATATATATATATTAGGGATGCTTATCAACGTGCATTGACGCGCGATTGACGCGTCAAAAAAGTTTGCGATTCAAATTTTCAAACGCAACACCTAAGTGTGTTAATTTTATCGAAATATTGAAAGTTTAGAGTAGCGCCACATCGATAAATAACCGAATTTCATTCTACAATTTGAAGTTAAGGTCCGTTCACTTACTACGTAACTATTCCCACATCCAACCCGATCGAAATTTGCAATAACACACCCTCACCTTCAGGTTTGCGTACTAAAGCCAAATTTGTAATATAAAATGACAAGGTTTTTTTTGTAGGGCTGTTTATTTACTGTGTTAAATAAAAATTATGCAACTACATTTTTAACGCATGTTTATTTACTGCGTTAAAAAATTATGCAGTTACCTAAATGTATTAAAATGTATCCAAATGATGTTATTTCAGAGTTGTGGAAAAAATCCTGAAAAAAAAAATCAATAAATAACTCAATTCTATAACAGAAATAGATCATACAAGATTAAAAGCAAGAAAAAAATACACAAACACAGAAACTGTCACAGAAGCTATATGATATTGAAACAATAGGATTGTCATTTCTTTTTTATGTGTAGACCAGAATAATTGAATGACTTAATCAAGTTTCAAAAACATTGTTATATTACAATAAAATTGAACTGTCTAACTGAAAAAGTTACTTCATTTTGATTTTTAATACATGTACTATTTTATTTTCTATTTTTAGAATAGGAAAGTTATTTATTTTTGTTTTAAACACATTTTTAGGTACTTTAAGTACCGTTAGTTATTTTTTTTTTACGGCTAGAACAGAATAATTGAATAAGTGCATAAAGTTTCAAAAAAATTGTAATCTATATAAATAATCGGCTAATATAGACGGTGGTTCGACAGACCTTCACACCGTGCGGTGTATAGGATGTTCATGGCAATAAAAGTCACATGTCTGCACGTTACAAATACACGACACCGCACGAGTTGAAAGAGTACATTGCTTAAAAAAAAGTCTGATGACGAAGTGAGACTACGTCACACTTTCGCGGAGTTAAAAAAAAACAGCTCGCTTCAACCGCCAGTATAAAAACAGTCTGGGGAATTCCAAAATTATAGAAATTGATAAGAGACGAATTCTAAACATAACAAGGATTTCTTATTAATGAATTAAAATTTTTAAATGATATGGAGTAGTGTGCGCAATTTATGTAAAGTTGGAATAAAAATGAAATAGAATTAAATTAAAATAATACATGTTCTAAGAACATGCAGTTATACTAAATGCCCCTTTTTGTAATTTTGTACATTGAGACCAACTGCGATTCGAGCATGTCTTGAGTGGAAGGGGGTTGGCGGGAGGGGGAGGGAGGGAAGGATGGGTGTGGGGCTAAGTGAAAGAGAATTGATAAATTATATAAAAAAGAACTGTTGAGAAAGAGTCCTTTAAAATATTATGAATGAATTAAGATTAGTCAATGATAATAATATGGTGTTGTGAGCGCATCACCATTTTCAACTCCAACTGCGTGCCTAATAGCCGGTCCGGGTCCGTGCCTGTCAGTATAAAAATAGTCTGGGGAATTCCAAAATTATAGAAAGTGAAAAGAGAATTATAAAAAAAAAAGAACTGTTGGAAAGAGTCCTTTAAAAATACTATGAATGAATTAAAATTAGTTAATGATATGGTGTGGTGAGCGCAAATTATGTATAGTTGAAATGCGTGCTTAATAGCCGGTCCGGGTACAGGGCCTGTTTACTAGTATTACAATAAAATTATAGTAAAAATGAAAAATTTACTTCATTTTGATTTTAAAATACGTGTACTATTTTTTTTTACTATATTTAGAATAAGAAAGTTTTTTTTTATTTATTTTTAATACAGTACTTATTAATTTAAAATTGAACCCATTTTTTTACAGGTTCTGTAATCATCATGCGATCCCATCCTCCTCATGTGAACGACCAGAGCAAATTTTAACCATTAACAATGTCAGCAGCACTGACCTGCAGTGCACATTGAGATAACAAAAATGTCCTTGATGACAAATTGAAGACAGCATCTGAATTTAGCTGGTTGATGAGCCCAGAGCGACAAAGCATTCCACTGACTTGACTTCACATCCACTGACTTGCTTTCGGTTGAAGATATTTTAACAGGAGATGGTTTTAAGAAGTCAGTCGACAAGAATGCCCTTCTTACATCCATTGACAACTAAATTTACTAGGGACAATCTCCCTAATAGGTCTCAAAACTACTTGGCAAACAAGTAATAAAGTGTAACATCTTACTAGGAATGGTGGGCTCACAGTCAGTAATTTTGGTTTTGTGATAAATGCTAAAAAGCACAACAATATACTTGTAACCCTACACCTCAAGTACATTAAATTTTGTAGGAGCTGAGGCAAGCAGTATTTTCACTTCCATAATAAACCTTTCAGTCATTCAAACTGGCTAAAGGAAAGTGGATGTCTAGTATGGCTGAAGGAAAGTGAATGTGTAGGAGGTTCTGCTGATTGGGCTGGTGAAGCCATTGTAGAAGTTATCTCTAACCAAACTTAAAAGTGTACATTTGAACGTTTATATCTCTTGGGAAGGGAATCAACATCTCTAACCAAACCCCAGATGTAGTCTCCCATATTTGCTTCGTCCTACATTCCCTGGTATCTTATTTCCATTACCTGTATATCTTGGTGAAAGCGCTCTCCATGTTCTTCACTGACCTCTCCCAAATTTGGTCTGAAAAAATCCAAATGAGCATGTAAATAATGCACCTTCAGAGACATTCTGCATCCAAGAGCTCTGTAGCTTTCAATAAGTTCTTCAATGATACTGGAGAAGGTTTATGCTTTATCATTTTCATGAAAATCAATAACACCGGTTATAAATGCAACCCCAGCACATCGTTCTTTGGAAGTCATTGTCTCTTCAATTTCCGTTGCTGACAACAACTTTTTCACTTGTGGACCAACACATAAGCCGCCAGAGATTTTAGCATCACTTAACTTTGGAAACATTGCACGGATTTTTTTTTTATATATTTCCACATCATGATTCAGTGCTTTTACAAACTAGGCTATGAACCGTAGCTTGATGTGCAGTGGTGGTAGCAGAACTTTCTCAACTGGAACCAGAGGACCGTGTTTGATATTGTAAACACCAGGTTGCAGCAAATGTCTTGGTTCTCATTTTTTCTGATTTAGTGTCGAGCAACATCTCTGCGGTCACAGAGACAAAGGAAACAAGTATACTTGGTAAATCCGCCTTGCAGTCTCAGGGTGGCCCAAAAAACTCAACTTTCACCTACAGAGCAAGACACCCTCTAACTTTTTTTCCTATGACAAACCTTTAATTAGTGCAGAGTTTCAGCCTCTTGTGCCAACTGCAAGGTGATGCTCAACGACCATGGATTTTCACAATTTCATCGAAAATTGCCGAACTTTCATGTAATTTACATTTTGCATATTTACTTACTGTATCATATTCTTTGTCTTAAATTTTACTTTCTTAGGGTTGGCTGTTTAACTATTCTATGTCGTAACTTCCTGTTGATGATGACTGTGCATTTGCAAAAAGTGTTCTTGATGATTAAACTGAATATGTCGATGAGTATATACCGATCAAAATTAGCAAATCAGGTAAACAGAAAGACAAGATAACTCATATAAAGAAAACCTCTCAAGACCAATTGTTCAATCCAAGTGTAACAAGTGCCTTTGACCGTAATAAAACATTTGATCGTGAAGCTGTTTGACTACTTATTCCTATTGCTGCAGCCCTTTGTCACAATCCAAATGCACTTTCTTTTTCACATAGCACTATTTAACGAGCGCAGTCAAGTGCTAGGCATAAAATTTCTAAAGCAATGAAAGATAATTTTGAGCCAACATGCCCATTAGTAATCCATTTGGATGCAAAGATACTTCCAGCAATATTTTGGGAGGGCTCAGTTGACAGGCTACCAGTTTTAGTTTCAGGTGATGGGATGGACAAACTGTTAGGTGTACCAAAGGTGAGCTCTGGAACTGGTGAGGATGAAGCAAATGCTGATCACAAATTGTTAGTGGAGTGGTAGCTGATTGAGAAGGTTCAGGCTATGTACTTTGACACAACCTCAGTCAATACCGGCAGAATAAATGAAGTATGTGTTGGTCTTGAAAACAGGCTAGGTCGTGAACTTCATTGGTTAGTCTGTCGTCATCGTGTAATGGAGATCATCTTGTCAAAGGTTTTCACCATCTGCTTTGGACCTTCAAACTCCACAGATACCACAGTGTCATCACCAGGCAGAATTTTTCAGAGTTCCAAGTGAAACCTGAAGCTTCCAAATTATCAGATGCAACCATTGCAGTCTTACCAAAGAGCACCTTTAAGGAACAAAGTCAGATATGATTACATGGAGTTATTTGAGTTGACTCTGTTTGTTTTGAGACATCCACCGTGTACAATCCACTAGAGGACTCCAGGACAAGTACATCGTGCTCGCTGGATGGCAAAATTATTAATTTATGCCATGAAAAAAATCTCTTCCACAACCAAACAGATGTATTAAAGCTTACAAAGAAGAAACCCAAGTTGAGTGCTTTGTAGTTTGGTGCACTAATTTACACCAAGAATTGGGTAACTGGTAATCGTGCAACTAAAGCTCCATCCAGTGATTTACAGCTATGGACTTATCTCAGCAGTTACTAGATCATCGATCCTGACATCAGTTCAGATGCAAGAAAAGTCCTAGAAAATCATCTCTGGTTACTTTTAGTGAGCTTGTTGGATTAGCCCTGTTCTCAGATCCTCTGACAGCAGCTGCCATGATGGGAATTGTGCAGGGAATCACCAGTGAAGCTGACAAACTAAAAGTGCGTGGAGATACATCCATTCTAAAGAAACCAGATGTATGTTTAGGTGACTTTGCAACTACCAGATCAGGGAACCTTCTTTGCTGTTATAACAATGACAGTGGCTTGCAAGTGAAAAGTATCGATATGGCCAGACATGATTTAAGTCAATAGGTGTGGTGAAGGACACTACAGACCGAGCAGTGAAGCTTTTTGAAGAAGACAATACACTGCTATTTAAAGACGAAGAAGAAAAAACAACTCTTATTGCAAGTAGTGGAAGCAAACCGCAAGGCTGTTCCAACACTAATCACCACAAAGACTTTTGTTCAGGCTTTAATGTCAGAATGACAATAACATTCACTGATAATGCATGCTTTTGTTACTTGAATTTGAGTAGGTAGAATTTTTAAGTTTTTTGATGGAACAGCACAATTTGACCTTTTAATTGTGACAAATGCCCATAGCCATATGTTTAAGATAGATTGGCAAAAGAGTGTTGAACTGTTGATATTAAAAAGCTATTTCTGGTTGTAATTTTAAAACATTCAACATATGCATATTTCTTCATTTTTCTAGAATTTCGTAAAATTTGGATATTATATTGCTCTTGAGCACCGTCTTGTAGTTGGAATTTAAAGCTAAAACTTTGCAAAAACATGATTTTTAGCATATGTAATAAATTGGGAGGGTGTCTTGCTCTATAGCACACATTTCATTTTTTGCCATTTCTAAATGAACCACCCTAATATATATATATATATATATATATATATATATATATATATATATATATATATATATATATATATATATATATTAGGGTGTCACTCAATGTATAGGGAAAAAATCTTTTTAGGTTTCATTGTCCCACCCCCTAATTTTTTTCCTTTTGTTATGCTAAGTAATTTTACTAAGTTTCATGAAGATACAGTGATATTTAGAGATAGCTCAAAGGAGTCGAAGTTTTATATTATATGCGAAAATACCTGTATTTGACACACATGACAAACCGGAGGCAATTTCTGTTATATATTTATATAATTTCTGTTACTTATTTATATTTTCATGTCAGTGCAATATATATATATATATATATATATATATATATATATATATATTACTGCTAGTGCCACAGTGACAATGAAAGAAGTTGTTCAGTTCTGGCATATGGCACGCATTCCAGTTCACAAATAATGCCACATAATTGCCAAGATAAAGGATCTCCATTCAGCATTGACTGGAATAGGAAAAAAGTATCCCGCAGAACAGATACTAAAGGAGAATGGGAACCAATTTACTGAAAGTTATACTTATTTGTAGGGAGCGACTGATATGCCTTTTTACCGATATTCCGATACCGATATTTTTCTCCAGCATTTTTACCGATACCGATATTTTTTTTTAATCAACAACTTCCAAAGAGTCAATCGATCGTCTTGCTGTTCTGGTATCCGGTGATGGACAATGAAGTTGTTGGGAGTACCAAAATTGCCAAATGGAACTGGAGAGGCCGAGGCAACTGCCGTGTTTAATATTATTCAAGAATGGAACATTGCTGATAGCATCAAGTTCATGTGTTTCGACACTACGGCTAGTAACACTGGCATAAATAAAGGTGCCTGCATTCTTCTGGAGAAGAAACTTGGCAGAGAATTGATCAGCTTAGCGTGCAGGCGCCATATAATGGAACTCATTGTGGTAAAGGTGTTTTATTCACTAATGGGTCCATCTAGTGGACCAAATATCAAGTTATTCCAGAGATTTCGTAAATATTAGGGGCTCAATTGACACATCAATGTATGCAAGTGGAATGGATGTAGATTAATTGCAGTGGTTAGCAATCCAGTTCGGGATGAACTCATTCACTTCATTCAGCATCAGCTAACAGTGTTTCAGCCCAGAGATGATTATCGTTAGCTTCTGCAACTGTCACTTCTTTTTCTAGTTGCAGCTTGTGGTGCAGATAAAAAGATTCTGGCTCCTGGTCCGGTGGATGGCAATACTGATTTACAGCCTTAAGATGTTCATTTGGCGTTCTCAGTTCCAACTTACTGCACGTGAATTGTCATCACTGGGTCACTTCAATACCTTGATACTTAAGGTCTACCTGAATTCTTGGCTTACATCGCCATGTGCTACATCTGCTCCCCGTAGAGATTTGCAGCTACTTCAACAATTGGAGAACTACAATGAAACAAATGACACCGTTGACAAAGCAGCAATACAATCATTCTCTGGACACTTGTGGTATTTGAGTGAAATTCTGGTAGGTTTTTATTTTTTTTTGACAATAATGTTTCATCTGAAATGAAGTTAGTCATGGTTGCAGCACTTAACAAGATAACAACAGAATAGCCTTATGTCCAACATTACAACAAAATAAACTTTCTGATTTCTGATTTATAACAACTACATTGTTGGCCAGAAAAAAGTTGCGAGTTGAAAGTCAATGATGCAGTCGAGCGAGGAGTGACCCTGAGTCAAGCATTCAATGGAGTACTAACCAATCAAGAGGAACATAAACAGTTTTTGTTACAAGTAGTAGCGAAACACCTTCCTTACTTTCTTAATGCTATCAAGTCCACCCTAACTGTCCCAGCCGCAGCTAGAATATCATTACTTGGACTTGAAGACATGTAATTAGTGAATAGTGATCTTTCAGTCTGAACTATGTTGAATTGACGCTTTATGTTTATTAGCTGAAGGTTATTATTACCGTATGGTAATGTCGCGAAAAACTGATTATTGCAAAACTTTGACACTGTTGAGGTACCAATAAATATTATCAGAAAACATTCAAATTTTGTCAGTTTATTCTTATAACATTACTAACACATTTTGGGGGTGGCAGGATAAAAACTCAGAATTTTTTTTTGAGTGGCACCCTAATATATATATATATATATATATATATATATATATATATATATATATATATATATATATATATATATATATATATATATAAATATATATAAATATATATATATATTTATATATTTATTTATTTATGTGGTAAAGGAAAACAAACTAATGAGCACTCATGAGGTTAACGATAATACAAAAGTATACACTGATCATAACATTAATCACAATCATGAAATCATGCACTTATATCTTCATAGAATACATAATAAGTAGCAGTAACTTAAATAGTTTATTAATTTAAAGAAACATATAAATGTACAACATATGTGTCCAAACGTGTAGCATTTAGGGCTGCATTCGAGCATACAGAGGCGATGGGACCCGCACATCAAATGCTTTACAACAACTATAGCTGAAGATTAAAAAAAAAAACCTTCAATAAACAAAAAAGATATTAAACTGAAACGTCACCTATCCGTGAATTTGTTTATTGTAATTGTAGAAGATAAGACAGTTACAATTACTTAGTGATTACGACAAATTGTTTTTTTTTACACACAAGCTATTTAATTTTGTGTTTCTTTTTAAGAAGATATAATACTTATAATCAAAAGAGAAAAAAATGTTTCAATAAGCATTTATCGAATGCCGTACTTGGTGATAAATAAAACAAGCAAAAATTAAGCCTGTAAAAACAGGACGTTTTAGAGCATTTTCGTGAACGGAGTCAACGTCCGAAAGTTTCTGGAGTGGCCGTCCAAAACTGACCCGTGGTGGAAGCTCAGGCGTGTCGAGCAGGCGCTAATTGCCCAGTTCCGAACTGGGCACTGTCCTATTGGCGCGTACTTTGGGAGGTTGAGGCCCAATGTCGACACCCTTTGCAGACACTGCAGGGAAGTGGAGGAAACCGTAGATAATTTGCTTTTCGAGTGCCCCGGACTGGCGGACCACAGGGTGGACCAGTCCGGAAGCTTGCTGGCCATCGGGCTCTATGGCAGTCTCCAGATGTTGAGAGACACAGCAAGTCTGATCTCACGGGCTCTAAGAGACTAAGTCTCAGCCCGCAGATTACTGAGAGAGTTCAGAGAGAGAGAGAGAGAGAGAGAGCATTTTGAGATATAAATATCTTGTCCTGTACAGCAAGCTAGGTGGATGGCTAAGCTGATCTATGCCATCAAAATTTACTTCCTACGTCATCAGAGAGAAATTTTCAGTCTTACATTCAAGGAATAGAGCCAACTCAAACGATTTGTACAGTTTGGAACCTTATTGTACACAAAGTCTTTGATTCAAGCACCCTGTGCAGCGGAAGCACATGGAGGAGATCTTTTGCTCTGGAAGGACCTGCAGCAATATCAGCCTATTGATCACGACATCAGTATTGCAGCACAATAAATTCTCCAGAATCACATGTGGTATCTGTCTAATGAGACTGTCAGCTTGGCATTGTATTCCGATGAAGTGTCACCAATTGAGAAACAGAAAAAAATAACAGGTTTTGGAATAGAACCTAGTGCGCGACGTGTTCAAGGTGATCCATCATTGCTCCAAAATGAAGGCGTCAGCTTGGGTCACTTTCCCCCAAAGCGTTTACAGAACCTGCTACAAAGCTACACATAGGCAACTCCTTTCTAGTTCTTCCTCAGTGGAATGATAATATTTATTACCAGAAGGGTAAGCAGCGCATTAACGACTTGCGTGTGATCAACGATACTGCAGAACGTGGAGTTAATCTTTTTGAGGAATATAATAGACTGCTGACAAAAAACGATGAAGAAAAGCAATTTATTTTGCCACCACTCATTGAAATAAATTATTTTTACTATATTTTAACTTACTATCTCCAGTACTATATGTGTCTTAAATATTATACTAATACCTGCAAAAATAAGGATTTTTTTTATCTGGCCTTCTTTCCCTTAATACATAAAGGAATATCTTACACCCGAATTAAACCTGAAATATGTAGTGAAAAATCTTATGTATTGTAAAAGATTGCACACTTTTCAGAACGTTTGGGGGGGGGGGGGCGCTGGGGCACCAAAAAACTCGCACATGGTACCTCAATAGCTAGCTACGGAATGGACTTTTATGTAGTGCCATTGTAATGTTTCAGTCTGGCTGAGAGAAATTAAGTTGTAGAGAGTGTCAGTTGTGAGATAACTTTGATTGTAGGAACATTTGAAACAGGTCATTCGTTGAGGGTCTAAAAAAAATTAAATAGGCTTGTGTGTAAACTTTCTCCAACCTGGATATTGATAGAGAGATGCAAACTAAACATTTCCTATGATTTACAATGATTGAGTGAATAACAGAGTGAACATTGCCAGTAGCCGTCCTGTCAGCTTTCAGTCACAATCTATATACATGTATATAATTCTCTTCTTGCCTAACCTTGCGGGACAACGACAGCCTGCAAGACGCAATTCCATATATATATATAACGTTCTTAAAGTGGTGTATTGTCTTTAAGTAACGTGTTGAGGTATATTTGCTCTAAATTGCTGTCCTGACTGATGTGTGCTAGTATCTTATTGTCATGTAACACACACTTCTCTTACATGTCCACAATCAATTCGTCATGACATATTAAACTAAATTCATGTTCCATGGTTCATTAATAATTTATTCACATCACAATAAAATATGAAACAGTAAAATAGAACCAACGTAAACTGAATAATCACTATATCAAATAATCTCCTTAACTCGAATGAACTTCTCTCTACAAAGAATACTCAACTCTCGATGAACTGTACTGACTCTCTCACAAATGAATACTGAAAATCTCCAATGAACTGTACGACTTACTGTGTGACTGTGATTAACTCAACTCTCTCTATACTGACTAACTGCCTCTTATATAACTCGCACACATCCTAACTCGGACTTTCTACCTAAATCTACAATCGAAATAGCTAGACGATCATACTTTCTATAAATACAATATCCGTAGTCCAGAAATAACCAGACTGTTGACTTCTCGCTGACCTCGCTCCAAAAACACACACACACTATGACAATATATATATATATATATATATATATATATATATATATATATATATATATATGTATAGAGAGAGAGAGAGAGAGAGAGAGAGAGAGAGAGAGATTTGTCGCGTTTGTGGAATTCCCGAATACGTTAAAGAAAGCAAGACACGTTCAACAACATTCGACAACTCGCGTTGTTTTATGATTTCTTTTATAAAACCAGGTTATTTTAATTTCTAATATGACGTTTTGTCCTTTTATTTAGTGAAATATATTAAGCAATACGAGCACAATGGTGGTTGTACAATACTATTTCATGTCTAGACAGCTCCAATAATTCTAAAAACAGTATTATTTGGTCGTAATCATGTTTTTATGTGTGCTCTAACTGAGAAACTATTTCATTTAATCCCAGTCGCGGTAAATTATGTAGCCGTTTAACCACGGAAAATAAGGGAATGCTATACATAAAATAACATTAGCATGTCAACTGATTATTGAAAAAAAAACACAATTAATAATACAATTATGTGTGAAGAATAAAGTAATATTGAACTAATTTCCAGTATTAGAATTTAAAAAAATGGTATATAAATATAGATAAGATGTGAAAATGCTATGGAGGCCGGCGCTACTACAAAGTGGGCCAAGAGAACCCATTTAACACTAAAGTGTAGACAATAAAATATTACATATGGTGTAGAGAGCTGCACGGGAGTCAAAATCATACCCAGTCCCACCACTCCCGCGTTTTCAAAACCAGTCCCACCCGCTCCCAAAAAACATTCCCCCCAGTCCCAACCGCTCCTGCGAAAATTTTTCCCAACCCCACCCGCTCTCATCAAAAAATATTCTATTATAACTCATAAATAATGGTTTAAAAATTTGTTTGTAGAAATCCTCTCGAAAAACGTACATGAAAAACATTTAAGATAATAATAAGTAAAATAAACAGTTCTACAGTTTAAGTCCATGTAAAAATAACAGGCCATTAAAACTTTCTGGAGCCAACTGTGACCGCCTTTCATCAAGAACGCGACCAGCCGAAGAAAATGTCCTTTCAGATGAGGTTGATGATGCCGGTATTCTCATAATTTGCTGCACAACTTCAATACTCTAGTAAACTTTCACACTTTTCTGTACTTGCTAAATTTCAATAGCAAACATATCCAAGTCCGCGATAATCCCACTCAAACAAAACCCAAACCCACGGGACTCCCGCAAAAAAAAAAAAACCAATGCCATAGAACTCCCGATAAATTTATTTCCAATCCCGCGGGACTCCCGCATATCCCAATCCCGTGCAGCTCTCTAATATGGTGAAAACTTTTGTTTTTATTTCTTTGTGCTGCTGTTTGGGGGAAATCCCGATTAAGTATATTATAAATATGTATGGTGCATTACACACAAATGTTAACTGTTTCAGAATATGTATGCATTACAAAAAAAATAATAACTAACATCTATCTGTACTGAATAGTATCAAAATAACTATATAGTCTGCTGGGGGAAGGGGTGGATTGAGGCAAACCAGAAATAAAAAGCAATGCAAATTAAAACGCCCGGTCCCGGAAAAATGTTTGTTATAAACTGAAAGCAAAAAAATTACAATTTTAAGTAAAAAATCCTGATCTTAAAAAAAGGCATTAAAATATATATAACCAATAAATAGAAAATTAAGTCTGGCAGCTCATCGAGAATCAAGGCATCCAAAGAATTGACTAAAAATCTGTAAACAACTAAATAAAAAACAAGTTGCTGGAAGGTACCAGATAGTTACCATAAAGTCTGCACATAATAGGTCAAAGTTCAACTTTGCATACCATGTATATCAACCTGTTATTTTGTTTGATTGCTTATTTAAAAAAAAAAATTCAGCAATTAAATTGATTGATATGGCGGCGTATGTTACGCCGTGGGATGACTAGTTCTGTTAATTTTCACAAGTCATTGTACTGTAAAGAATCTCGCTTTGGAAAATAATACATTTGTTGATAAACAGATTTACCAAGTATTTATTTAAAATGAAAAGAAGAACTTGATGAACACTTTAAATTAAAGATTGGCTAAGAACTATCTGACGTTGTTCTGGATTATTAAATTACTTTTTTAGTATTTTTTCTCTCACGTTCTCTCAGTACAGACCACCCTGTCTGCTACATCAGTAAAAAAAACTAAGAATGACAGAAAGAAACTATTCAACAATTGAGAACGAAGGTTATGCCATTGTATGGGCTGTGACAAAGCTTGCCAAATACCTGCTAGGCAAAAAGTTCTCTATAATCACTGATCATAAACACTAGCAACATTACAAACGGATATCTAATAGCAAGCTGAATAGATGGTCGTTAATCTTCCAGGACTACCAATTTACCATCGAACCCATACCAGGGAAGCAGAATGTTTTGACTGACATTTTCTCCCGATAATCCAACTGAATCTTTTATCTGCTTGTTCTACGGTACTGACGTGTGGCGGGAGAAAATGAACTATTTAGTTAACGACACTTACATTATTATTATTATAATGCTAGTTATGTATTCATGGAAATATGTAGTGATTTTGTAATTGTAATAAGTTTTTGTTAGAGAGTGAGGTGGTTGAAAAACCGTGAATAGGATCAATGTGATCTTTTGATTAAAGTTTTTCATGTGTTTTAATTCTAAAATTATGGCTTGTGTAGTTATTTGTGTGGATGTGGTTTCCTATTAATCCGGCCTTGACTGACAAGTACATACCTTATTGTTTCAATATTTTCCTAAGCTTTAAAAAAGCCCAAGCTCTTTGAAAGTGAATTGATTTTATAAGATTAAGGAAGCCAATGTCTTTTATGTTAAATACCAATATAGCACGTTTTAAAAAATAACAGGAAATGACAATCAGTTTGGAAGCAGATGTACACACACAAACACATATGGACATTTTAAGATGTGGATAAGCAGTAAAGGCCATAGACAATACGTTGATGGTAAACTCAATATATTCATGGAAAGTGCATATTGAGACTTCATCTTCCACTACAGTTAGAAGAAAGGGGACGGGTGGTCGAGTGGGGTAGAGCGCTTGACTGTCGACCGGATGATTTCGGGTTCGAATCTCAGTGAGAATCTTGGAACTTTTTCAGGTCTAGTGAACTAGCTTTAAATGGGTACCTGACTTAAGTTGGGGGAGTAAAGGCGACTTGGCGTTGTGCTAATCACACAATGGATTCTACTCTTCATCTGCCCCGAAGAGCCCATTTTGGGCTTAAGGAAACTTTACTTTTTTTTACTTTACTTTTTTTCACAGCTAGAAGAGGTCGATCAAATCTCGATTATGCATGTGCATAATCAGCCTAATTTATTATGAAGTATTAGAGGTTCAAGACGTAAAAACATCGTTCTGGCCTAAGTAGATGTATGCACTAATTTGAAAATAGTATCATGAGCCCCAGCCCTTGCTATCGAAAAAAATGTTTGCATACATGATACTTTTTTCTAATTGTTAAAGTTAATGAATATTTTTTGAGAAATGATCATTTTCTCCATATTTCACATCAATATAGTTTAAAACTATTGAAAATAATATTAGGATGTCGTTCACTTATCACGAAACGCTTTATTTCTCTCATTGTGAACCTCTCCCCCACCCTCACCCTCAGCCCCGTCATATTTTGTCATTTTTTCACAACATTACCCATGAACTCTGTGTTAGCAGGCACATGTGCACATCTTAGTAGGAGTACTGCCACCAAGTACAAGAATCGTTCTACAGCCTTTTCTCTTGGATGATGAAGATATCTAATTTTAATTCCACCTATTTTGGTTTTGAGAGCTTTGACAGAACGCATTGACGGTCGTCCAGAATTCTGTATCGATGCTATGAAATGGTAATATGAATCATTTCGCTCAACCGATGTAACTGACCCCTAAAGAAACTAAATGTGATTGACTCCGTATAGAGACTAAATGTGATTGACCCCGTATAGAGACTAAATGTAATTGACCCCGTATAGAGACTAACTGTGATTGACCCCGTATAGAGACTAACTGTGATTGACCCCGTATAGAGACTAAGTGTGATTGACCCCGTATAGAGACTAAATCTTAGTGACCCCGTATAGAGACTAAATGTGATTGACCCCGTATAGAGACTAAATGTGATTGACCCCGTATAGAGACTAAATGTGATTGACCCCGTATAGAGACTGTGATTGACCCCGTATAGAGACTAAGTGTGATTGACCCCGTATAGAGACTAAATCTTAGTGACCCCGTATAGCAGGGGTGGGCAAACTTTTTCTACAGAGGGCTACATCAAAAACTTGATTGTTATAGGCGAGCCGCATGTATATTTTGTCTAATTTAATAACAATTTACAACGTATGAAAATATAAATTATGGATAATAATCATGTTTTTGTCGTTTTATTTCACATTCACACTGTAGTAAACAAGCACAATACATTTTGAAATACAAACTAAATCAAATCAGTGCTAATTTGGTAATGAGACTTTACTATTCATATTTATTTCAACAAACGTTTTTTGTTACCTGTCATAACATTTATGAAGACGATGTAACTTAATTTACATAAAAGCTGACCACAGAGTAGAATTTTAATTAATGAGAAGTATGTAACTGTTCACAATTTCGGATAATTTCTTGATCTGTGGAACCAGTTTAATGGTTGTGATTCGCATGACTGCATTTATATTGCAGTCAGTCAACACCGACATGTTCTTAGACTTGTTTTTTTTTTTCATACAAGAAAACGCTTACTTTAAAATGTATGTGGACCCAAATAGTGACAAAAGCTTTGCAGCGAAGTTTTTTAGGTGTGGAAATGCAGCTGCTGGCAAGCATCCTTAAAACTCCAGAAGAAGAACTGACTTGAACTTCTCCTTCAGGTCATAATTTGCTTGTAGGTCAAGCAGCTCTAATTGTATATCCTCTGGGGCTGAATCAGCTTCTGCACTTAATGGCGAACTGAGGATATTGAAGAGTGGTTCCAGGTTCTTGAAGTCTTTGAACCTCCTTTCAAATTCCACAACCAAGGCATCTAATCTAACTGAGCCTTGTACTTGTCAGCCATTTCAGCAGAAATGATTATCTGTTTCAGCAAAGGGAAATGGCAAAACCTGTTTTCACCTGCTTGCCTGGAGAACAGAGAGAGTTTTGCCTGAAATGATTTAACATGCACATACATTTCATGTGCAAACAAGCTATTGCCCTGAAGTTTGATATTCAGTTCATTCAACTTTTCTATAATGTCAATGGCAAACATGAAGTCATGTCAATGGCAAACATGAAGTCTGACTTCCACTCTTGATTAACAATGTTAGTAACAAAGTCACAAACAAAACCCTTTATCTCCAGGAACATAAATATTTCTTCCTTGAGATCCCACACTCGCCTCAATATCTTGCCCAGACTCAGCCAGCGGACACTGCTGTGGTAGATAATATCAGAATGTTCAGTTTCCAAATCTTTAAGCAGTGCCTGGAACTGCCTGTGATTAAGTACCCTTGCTCTGATGAGGTCAATAACATGCTTTATATTCAACGCAGATTTAGTAATACTTTCCTGATGGATGACACAGTGGAGAGGTAAAAGTGTAATTTCAGGATATTACTCTTTAATTTTATCATTTATCAACTTCGCCTGACCAACGTTTTTTTTGGCAGCAATCATGATTAAATCAAAGTGTATCCGCTTAAATCCTCTTCTGGTTGAGCAGAAGCACAGTTTCGAATAGCGATGTTAACAATTTATGGCAACTGTCATAACTACTTGTATTCATTAGCTATGCATTGTGAGTTCTTGTGATGATCTGCCAGCTTCTTTTATAAGACCCTAATTACTATGTCTTCTCACCTATGTCATTGTCTCTGATTGGTCAGTCCCTAATTGGTGATATTCTGTTATTTCAGTCAAAACAAAAGTAACCCTGATTTTTCAAGTTTGGCGACAGACTAATTAATTAACTCATCCCTGACCTAATGATCCATATTCTTGAAAATACAATGTCCAACCTATATTCTTGTAAGTACAATGTTTGACATATATTCTTGAAAATACAATGCTCAACATAGAAACTTTGGGACACTGATTCTTTGTAACATTTATCAAGCCCATGTGGAAGTTTGGCGCCATATATACGATACCAGACAATAGCTAATTATCTTATCATTGGTTTCTTGAAAACACAATGGCGCTTAGCATTGCTTTTAATTCCAGCCTAACCAGGTCGTCTAATTTTTGACAGATATGTATCACCTAAAAATACAAACTCTCTCTAAACGTGACCGACAATGTAATCTCACAGTACCTATGGCGCATTTCCGGCCCTTCCAAAGTTATAAAAACATTACTGACTGTGGTCGTTACAGCTAGTGATCACAAATAATTATATGGAGCCACAAAACGGATTTAATAATTGTAGATTCGAATCAAATAATAAAATTAAAAAAAAAATTTAGCAAAAAACACTAATTAAAGGAAAAAAAAAACCTCGATATACGATCGCAACATGTGCATGCATTCGGGCCGCATAAAATACTCTGGCGGGCCGCATGCAGCCCGCGGGCCGTAGTTTGCCCAACCCTGCCGTATAGAGACTAAATGTGATTCACGCCGAATACAGACAAAATGTGATTGACCCCGTATAGAGACTAAATCTGAGTAACCCCGTATAGAGACAAAATGTGATTGACCCCGTATAGAGACTAAATGTGATTGGTTGACCGCGTTTACATATTAACTGATTGGTTGACCGCGTTTAGAGACTAAATATGATCGTCCCGTTTAGATGTTAAATGTAACTGGCCTCAAACAGAGAGTTAAATAAAAATGATACAATTCTTCTATCTTCGTGTTCTATGGTAATGAATAAGACCAAATTGTTATCAAGCTCAAAATTTAAATTTCTGCTTCAGTGTCCTTTGACCATGATCGCTTAACGTTTTATTATTAGTAACAAAGGTGGAAAATGTTATCATCTAAATAATGTGCATAATTAAAGCATAATATGAATAGTTGCTTTGAAAATATATTTTAAATATTTTTTGAGATAAATCATTCATTACGTAATAAGTGAACGACTCCTTTGACTTTTGCTTCCAGTACAGCCAGAGGCGTTCGAATAAGCCTCATTTAGGTAGCGAAAAATAATAAAATATACCATACATTTTTCATTATGATATTATTATCTAATGATTATGTAAGCTTAAAATTATGATTAAATATTAGGAGCTTTTATTTAAACTAATAACATTGGTGTGTTTCATGGAAACGTATCGAGGCTCGGCCTCAAAATATAAATTAAATAAGTATACCCAGCCTATACCTAGCCTATACCCAGCCTATACCTAGCCTATACCCAGCCTATACCCATCCTATACCCAGCCTATAACCAGCCTATACTTAGCCTATACCCAGCCTATAACCAGCCTATACCCACCCTATACCCAGCCTATACCCAGCCTATACCTAGCCTATACCCAGCCTATACCCAGACTATACCCAGCCTATACCCAGACTATACCCACCCTATACCCAGACTATACCCCAAATTTCTTTTCAGGTTCTTTGATCTTATAAATTATTAAGATGGCGGTTTACGTCACTACTGTAAACATGATGTTAATGTCAACGAAGTAACCACTGTTGACATAAATGTAACGTCGATGAAGTCACCACTGCAGACATGAATGTAGACATAAATGTAACGTCGATGAAGTCACCACTGCAGACATGAATGTAGACATAAATATAATGTCGATAAAGTCACCACTGTCGAGATGACAAGACACAAATGTAATGTCAATGATTTTGCATACCCGAGTCATAAGTAGAGAACTATACTTTATAGCAATAAAATACAAAAGGTAAATATATAAAGATTTGCTTTAATATTAACATTAATATTTGTTCAGAGTTAATCACCTAAAAAATTATAAATTCTAATCTAACGTTATACTACTATACTTAACGATGACTAAATAAAATGTACATTATTTCAATAGTTGAGATTTTTTAAGAAATTGATGGAAGATTGGGATTGATCTTTACTTATTAATGTAACAAAAATATTTTGTTTTGTTTACACATTTTAATATGAATTTCTTATTAGTTTTCCGTATGAATTTCATGACAGTCTGTAAATTGAATGTCAGCACTATGGAGATAACAAGCCTCTAGTGAAAACATTGCACATATAAGTAACACAGCGTATGCGAAAAAAAAGAACATTACAGATGTGACATCGAAATTTGTCGAGTGAGGTATAAAGATAAAGAAAAGATTCGATGCTCACATGCAGTTATGGTCAATAATAAGACACTTGATTAATTTCATGTCGCGCTGTTTTAGGTAAGAATAAAAATTATATTATAAAAAAATATTTTATAAAATACAACGTTTTTTCTTGCGTAATAAAAAGCAGAAAACAATTTCTGAATAAATTGGTAACATGGCAGGCCCGTAGAGTGCGGGGGGGGGGGCAGCCCCCCCCCCCCTACGTTTTGTCTGGCCCCCCTGCTTATTTTTATACTTAGTAAAATGTATTACCTGCCCCCCCCCTTCTATTGCCTGGCCCCTGCTGTAGAATGCCTGGCCCCTGCTGTAGAATTTTCACGCTACGGGGCTGTAACATGCTAATAGTAATAGACTTTATAAGAGCTACTGATTTTTATAAAAACGAAAAACGTTGGGCGCATGAATCTTATATCATGTGAATGTTTGTATTACAGTATTAGAATCATGAAATGTTATCAATAAAATCCCAAAAGAATTATTACAGAAGGTTTTCGAAATATCACGATATTGCAGATTATTTATTAGAACTTAGTCTAGATAACAAAATGCATATGAGTATGTAAAATTAATTCTAGTGTTGTATAACATGCAGGGCCGGCGCCAGAGTATTTGCCGCCCAAGGCGAACCTGTCGCACCGCGCCCCCTACTAAAGGCAACTAAAAGAACTAATATTTAAAGTAATATTATAACTTTCACGAAGGAAAACTATGCTGTCGTTTGTTTCAATAACTATTTAAGTTGCAACAGAATCTATATAATGTCATGTATAATTGTGTTTTATGGCTATAGGCTTTACTCTCTACAATGTCTTGTATAATTGTGTTTTATGGCAAATAGGCTACAATCGTAGGCCAATAAAAGAAATCTATAATTAAATTTCAAAACTTTATTTTTCGTGCTTTTGCTTTAGAAAATGTAGAAACAAGTTCCATCAGATCAATGTCTCTAGCAATATCATGTTCGATTGACACAGTAGCTAATCCAACAAGTCTTTCTTGTAGCATGGACGTTCTAAAATATGTCTTTATCAGTTTGAGTTTTGAGAAGCTTCGCTCACCACTGGCCACAGGAACTGGAAGTGTCTAGAGGATTCGGAGAGCTATAACAGTGTTGCGCACACTATCTGTTAGATTATTTTTCAATATAAAGTTTAGTACATCCTGTGGCGATGCACACCTTGCAACTCGTCTTGAAATGGCTTTCAGCTCACTGCTTAGATCAAATGCGTCAATATCTTTGGAGTCTCCATGTCGCAAAGCTTTCTCAAGATTCAAACAATGTTCCGTAACTTCGCTGCTAGTTTTATTTTGTAAACTATGAACATCATACAGGAAACCAAACACCGAACTAATTTTTTGCATCAGAGTGAACCTTTCATCAACTGGTTGTATGGCTGTGTCAAGAATAGCGAAGTAAAAGCTTACTTGAATTTGTCTTTTAGATCTTGAATGGGTTCTTCGTCATCTCCTTCATATGGACTATTTTTCTTCTTTCTTCTGATACGGGTTGGTTCGGGTTCGAAAAGTGACTGCGATTTCAGCTGCATCTACCAGTGTTTTCTCATACTCTGTGTCATTTCTGCAGTTTATGGGAAACTTCTTTGTTTCAGCCAGATGATTGATGGCGCCATGTATATCTAATTCTTTTTTTTGAAGTTCTTTACCACTCATGTTGATCTCAAACAACACATCATCCCACGTCATACCACACAACCAGAGAAACGACAAACTTAAAACTAAAAATGGCTTTTGCAATAACCCGCGCATCGGTTCGTGATGTATTACCAGATGCTCCTGATAAATTTGTGTCATCCGCAATATCTGCCAGAACATCGTAGATTTCAGCAAGCTGAAAACGAAGAGGCTTTAAAGCATCAATTCGACTTTCCCATCTTGTTTCACTCAGTGGATTAACAGTGAGATTAGAAACATGTCGAGCTAAAGCTTCCCAACGGCGAGTTCTTGCAGAAAAGAATGTATAAACACGTTGTACTAGATCAAAGAAGGTTGTTGCTTCTAAGCAACATTTTGCGGCATTTACAGCCAAATTCAAGGTATGTGCACTGCAAGGAACAAACAATGCTTGGGGATTGACATCTAAAATTCTTCTTTGGACACCATTGGCTTTTCCCTTCATATTGCTGCCATTGTCATAGCCTTGACCGCGTAAATTTTCGATAGATAAAGACATCTCTTCTAAATGCTTAAGAATAGTTTCAGACATGCCAGCGCCAGTTGTCTCTTTTAGAGGCACAAAACCCAAGAAATGTTCCTTTACAGATGATGGTGCCGCAGTGTCATTTTCTGGACTTGAAATCACATCCACAAAGCGAATGATCATGGTCATTTGTTCAACATGAGCAGCATCTGGTGTGCAATCTAGAATTATTGAAAAGTACTTAGCATCACGAGCAGAAGCCAGAATTTTTTGTTTGATTGCATTGGATAAAAGCTGAATCAATTCATTATGTATGTCTTTGCCTAGGTAATGTACATGGGTCTCATTGTCTTCAATCTTTCGGAGATGCTCATCCATAAGTGGGTCAAACACAGCTAGAAATTCCACAAATTTCAGGAAGTTACCGTTATCAGAAGTGTTAAGTTTATCATGCGTTCCACGAAAAGCAAGATTTTGCATACCAAGAACTCTAACTAAAGCAATCAGCCGTCTCAAGATTTGCTGCCAATACTGTTCTTCTTTTTTAATGAGACGCATGTGTTCGGCCTCAATTGTTTTCATTTGTCGCAGTCTCAGCTCAAGTTCCTTCCATGACTGAAAATTCGCTAGATGCTCACTGCTTTTCTCATGCCCTGATAGAATTGCGGACATGTTTTTCCAATCATGTGAACCTTTATCAGAAAGAGATGACGCACCTACGCTAAGGGTAGAGGTAAACAGCTTGCAGCAGAAGCAATAAACAGAGTCATTACTTAAGAATACTGCAGCCAGCATCTGCGAATTTCTTCTCCATTGACAAGCCTGCGGTTGTAATGATTTTTTGAGAATTTTCGTTGCAAACTATCTTTAGGAAAATCATGTGCAAAATTTGTCTCATATAGTCACCAATTTCGGTCCAAGCAGCAGGATCGCCAAAGTTAACATATATACCATTGAAATTTTCTATTTCTTGACTTTCAGATTTTGTTTCTTGGTACGTAACGTGCATTTCATTTTGTGATTCAACCTCTTCTGATACTGTAATCTCCTCGGATTCCTCCGCTTTCTTGTCTGTTTCGGTTTGATTTTTTAACTCATCTGGTCGATCTGGACCATCTTCCTCTCTGTGCAATGTACATAGATACTTTAACAACGATTCTCCTTGTTTTGTTACATTTTTTTTTTCAACCCGTCTTTTACGATACTGTGCACCAGACAATCGTTTTCTCTCTGCCATGGTGGGTTTAAAGAACCATGGAAACTGCAAGATTGAATTTTATTGTGGTTCATTATTTTTAAAAATTTGTAATACATTCTTGAAAAATAAAATAATTACAATTTACATTTACAAATTTAAGACTAAATATCTGAGGACTAAACTTTCAAATGACAATTAACCAATGACGTCTATATTACTAGGTGAAATGTTTCTATATTGTCTTATGCAATAGAAACAGGCCCATTTTTCCAAATAGCGATGACAATGGCATGACGTCATTAACGGTCGTTTACATATTTACATAATCGTTCACATTTGAAGGTCGGCCATTTGCAAAATATCTCCCAATGTTAAATAATTGGACTCGGGCAAAATGCGAAGCGTTAACCCCTGCTATTAACTAACTTTAATCTTCACAGTCAACTTAAGTAACGTCTTTTAAAATGAGATCGATCACCGACGTTATTTTAAAGTGCTTTTTAAGTTCAAAAGACACAGATTGGCCGCATTTGAAAACACGTTGTTTAAGCGGAGATTACAGACAGCAGTTACTTGACGTTGTCAAATCTCTCCCCAAATCAAATGATTTGAAATATAACGCTGTTCTATAGTATTGACATACGAAAACTAAATATCTTACCTACAGTATACGTTAGCAGTCGAATAACTAACTATACGACAATTAATTTTCAATTATTTAATTTATTTTTTTAATACCTATATCTAAAATTCTCTGAACAACAGCAGCAGCCTACAAGACGCAATACTATATATTTATAGATAGATGTGTTGCGTTTGTGGTTTTCCCGAATACGTCAAAGCATGCATGGCGTATTCTACCACGTTCGACAACTCGCGTTGTTTTCTGATTTCTTTTATAAAACCAGATTATCTTAATTTCTAATATGACGTTTTCTCCTTTTATTTAGTGAAATATATTAAGAATTTCAATATTAATAAACTCTTAGCACTAAAATTTTATTCAATCCATTTATTACTAAAGGACGCCAATTTTTTTAATATTTCTATTTTTACGTATCTTTTACTACCACGGCTGCCGCCTCAGAATTTTTGCCGCCCTAGGCGGCCGCCTAGTCCTCCCTAGTGGTTAACCCGGGCCTGATAACATGCGCCCAACGTTTTTAATTCTAGTGTTGTATAACATGCGCCCAACGTTTTTTGTTTTTATAATAATCAGTAGCTCTTATAAAGTCTATTACAATTACCATGTTACCAATTTATTCAGAAATTATTTTCTGTTTTTTAGTACGCAAGAAAAACGTTGTTTTTTATAAAATATTTTTTTATAGATTAATTTTTATTTTCTACTTTTTAGTTAAATTTTTTTTTTTCAATTAATACGAAGAGTTAAAAAATGTTGGTGTAAGACAGACCCGATTATACTATATATAGTTCTGCTCGAACGTACTGGAGAGCTCTGACGTCACTCGTATTCATACACAGAGAATCAAAGAAAGTAGTTACCATATCAAATTTCAAGAAGTATTGCAATATCGTACCAATACTTAAAAAAGTATTGGCAATACTACCAATACCAATACAATATTGCAATATTAACAACCCAATGACGCGTCATACTCTTAAAGACCCGTCTCGATCTCTCGTCACTTGACCTCGCAACGAAAACATGACCTCGTGACCTCTTACTTGACCTCGCCACGCAAGAACATATAGGAGAGCTGACGTCACAGTCTTCAGCCACGATAATTTTACATATTTAATTTTATTTATTAAGAAACGCATCAAATCATAATGAAATAGTAAGAATATTGCATTGTCATCGGGTTCTGAGTTATATTGAAAGTATCAGAGCTATAGCTTATCGGAAAGTGGTCTAAAATTGGATAGCCAAATTCCGCGGACAGACAAACAAACAGACAAGAAGTTAAGAAAAACGTTGTAAAAAGGTATTTTATATTGTTATTTAGAATACATACCACTATTTAACTTTGTCGTCATTCCTTACTCCATTTTAATATAAAAAATGCACATTTTCTATTTTTAAATGAATATCTTTATATCTTAAAAGGTAGGGCAGAGGCGGATTTAAGGAATGGCGCAGTGGGCGTTCGCCCGGGAACCCGACTAACATAACTCCAGTTTTTCACAGATTTTTTTCTGATTTTTTATAATAAAAGTTATTCCTGAGCCCAAACAGCTAGCTAAAGTCTTCAATTCTTACGATGTTAAACACTACTTTAGTTGATTAAAGGCTAGGTGCAATCAATGCCAACAGGTCAGGCCAAACAACTAAAGGGGCTAGCGCTTGAAGATAATTTGCCCCCCAACTGTAGAATTTTTTTTCCAGGGCAAAGTATAAGGTGGGAAAAAGCGTCAAAAATCTAAATCTTATGTGTATTGTGATTTGTAGGCCTACTTTGGGTAACAGCTATACAGCGTGTTAACCCAAAAGGGTCCTCAAAACCTCAATTGTACAATTGTTCAATTGACATATGTTACCCAAACATTGTGCAATTTATTACTGTCAGATGAGTGCCTTGGGCCGATCGCACTCAATCTGGTCATAAGTAGGCTGCTCTTGAGTCTTAATATTTCCTTACCTTTTCAGATGAGCAACAAGTACACGCAACACTTTGTGATAAATGCTTACGTTTAGGTGGACAGACAAAATGCTGTCAAGGCGACGGCTCTTAGCTGAGTCTAGTGCCTTTCCCATGAATTAGTTTGTAGGCTAAAGATGCCTATTAACCGCTAGTTACGCTTGATTAACGCTTTCAACAATTATGATATGAATATTTTATCGCAACGCATACATCTGTTCATTTGGCCTAAATTCTTTTATTTTGGAGTTTGAAAAATTAAAACAGAAGTCAGTAAATCATCCATTAATCCAATTCTATTAACAGAAATTTGTAGGTCGCAGTTCATCAGCAATTGATTTTATTTGAGGACTTTTGATATAATGTATATGATTCGGTAAAGATTATTTTCGAGAAGTTTAGAAACGGCTAGAAGCTATTGTGAATGATTTAGATTTATCTTAGATTTTTCATCACTGACCAGAACAAAACTATAGCAGCTGCGTGACCTAGTATTTATTTTGCTTAATTTTCTGACCCTAAAAATTACAATAATTAATTTTTGGACAGAAGTCTATTAGCTAAAAGTTTCGAAATTTTTATTTAAATATTTTAGAGTTACTCTTTCCAAATTCTGCACTATAGTCAAAATAACACTATGAAAAATAAAATAAAAAATAAAACTGACTCACAGGAAGCCGAGCAAAAAATTGGAATAGCCAACAAAACAAAAATCAACAAAAACAATAATCAGATAAAAAGATATTCTTAAGTAGCTGTACCCTATAAAGCCTTTGCACCAGAGCAAGTAATGGGTCAATGGGTCAAATGGGTCGCAAGATTGGATGGGTCACATGGATCAATGTTCCCTGACCCAAGACCCATCCTTAGTCTCCGCCCGACCCTAAAAAAAAACACATCGTCGCGCGATTTTTTTTATTTGCGACGAAAACAAAACGTGTCCTTTCTCTATACATTTGTATAGAAAATTATATTGAAAAACTTGAAGCGATATTGTCAATTTAATTATAATTTAATTTTATTATTATTTAATTATTCAATTTAAGGAGGCACCTTATCTGGGTTTCTAAAAACGTTACTATTGACTCAAACCAAATCAAATTCATATATATGATTAGGTGTGATGTAATAAGAAGAATAATGTCTATAAAAAAAAAAGTTCAATATGGTTTCTATGGCGACGGCCGCCATCTTGAAAATTACAACATTTAGAATATTGCGAAGATTTCCCAAACTACTAAAGATTTACAATTACATCATATGTTTTCTTAAAGATTATAAGACACTTGGGAATAAGGTATTTTTTACCAAAATATCTTAAAAAATAAGCAAATTATGAAAGTTATAAATTTAGGCATCTTCAAATGCCTAATTTTATATTAAAATTCTGCAATAAAATCTTTATTTTGTGAAAATACTTTAAAGTAATGAGATAAAAACTACATTATTCTCTGTAATATCCAGTTGTGATTACCTATGCAAAAAATCATATGCCTAACTAAATTAGTAAAAACAATAATGGAACTATTGTAGGATACAGAGAGCTAAAATTGACAAAATGAGAAAAACGCATTTAAAGTTTTCTTTTCACTAAAAAAATGTTTAATCCTAAATAACTGGTAGAATTCATGTATTTATTAATAAGTAAAACATATATGCTGTTAAAGAAACCCATCAAAACTAGACATTAAAATGTTCACTTTAATAAGTTAGGTCTTCTTTTACTTCCTTACTATTCTCCACTTCAATCCGCCTTTTATTCAGATATTTACTTTTCCATATTGACTGACAAGAAATGTCACTTTTTGCTATTGAAATTTTATGTTCTTGCTTCTTTGAATATATTCTATGATTGGTAACTGTCCAAATGATATTTATCAGATCACACACAGCTTTAATACCACAATTACCAAATATTAGAGACGTCAGTGTCGGAAACACTGCTGTAAGCACAGAGGACAGCGATGAAAACGTGTAATTTAGATCTTTCCTATTTTTATTTTTTAGTTTCTCAAGGAAATTAAACAGTCTTTTGGCAATATGATTTACATTGTCTTCTATTAAAAAAGTACATCATAACCTGCATATTTCGTATCAAATTTATGGGATTTGGAATCGTAGACCCAGTAACATAATTTATTATTTTTTTTTATTCATTAATCTGGAAAAAATTCTGGCAGCAGTTTCTGCTTACATGCCATTAGAAGAACCACCAATTTATTTGGGCACAGAAATAAACGATTTTTTAATGAAACAGTATAGTCCACTGATGTTTGTGAAGGGGCATATATCCTTTGCAATAGTTGGAAATAGTCTCCACATCTAGAGTTTCTAGTGTAAGAATTAAAGTCACTGTCTCCAGTCTGACATCGGTGGAAAGGGTTGAGCAAGAGAAATACAACCAGGAACCAGTCCCGGAAGAAAAGATGCCTGGTGAATTTGATCCATTGAAGTGGGGGGGGGCAGAAAGGGTCCAACGATTTCCACTTTTGTCAGACATCGCACGTAGGATGTTCGTCATCCCAGCTTCGTCAGCGGAATGTGAAAGACATTTTAGTTCATTCATGCACGCAGTGGCGTCACTAGGGGGGTGCGGACCGCACCGGGTGACACCCTCACGAGGGGTGACACCCAACTGCAAAATATCTAGTTTTAGGCCTTTATTCTTATTTTGTAATTAAAAATAATTCAAAGCCGTATTTAATTTTTATAAATAAATAAAAATATCTCCGATTACTAACAGACACTGCGTACTTTTTATTATTAATTAAGCGTAATACGCACTGGCTCCGGATACGTCTAAGATGAACTCTTATGATTTAAAGTTATTTTCTTTTCGCGGGAAATTGCATAACCGAGCAATTTATTTTGATTATATATTAAAATTGCAGCTATTTTTCTGTGGCGCGCTGGCCGTGACCCATTTATTGATAGGCAGTGGCTACGGTTCGGTCCGACCGAACCCGTATTTTTGTTACTTCGGGTACCAGCCATAGATAATATTGCTCCACACCCTAACCCTAACCCTATCTCTAACCCTATCCCTAACCCTATCTCTAACCCTATCCCTAACCCTATCCCTAACCCTAATCCTGAAAAAAAAAATTCTAAAAAAATAAATAAATTATGTTGTTATATAGTTCAGTGCAGCGACTCGGCCGCTATGCAATAATAAGTAAGGCTGGTACCCGAAAAAAAGAAATACGCGTTCGGTCGGACCGAACCGTAGCCACTGCGTTATTGATAACTATATGTGGGTTCGATTCCTCTCAGAGACATATATTTTTTTTTCATTTTTTTTTTTTTTCAGGGTTAGGGATAGGGTTAGGGTGTGGAGCAATATCTATTGATGGTCCCCGAAAAAAAATATCTCCCATTATTAAACCAAAACAAAAAGGTTTCTAAAGTCATTCATATATCACACCCATACAAATCATACATATTCTAAAAGGTAAATGAATGGGCTATAATATTATATCAGAATTATAAAGGTAGACCTTAAAAAGAGGGAGGTTGAGGCACCTTGAAAGATACACTTTAGTTGTTTTTTTTTCTCATGACCTCTGAAAACCAAGCTCAAGGTCACATAAATAACCATAAAAAAAGTCTAAAATATTTAAAATGATTCCCCATTCAATCATCTTTCAGAATATATATACTTTACTAGGCCTAGGAGTAATACTTATTTGCCAATATTGATTTTTCTCTAAGGTACCCAAAACACTAAAAAATTCCCGCACACCACAGAAAGTTTCTTAACACACTGACGTCATCAAAGTTTGCTAGACGTATCCCGAAAAAAAATACTTAGTACGTCTTAGAGTATCCGGAGCAAGTGCGTTATTTTAATGAAATTATTGGTATACTTGCACTGACCTATAGATATCTATTATCGCTAAAATCCTGACCCAGGAAACGGAAAAAAAAATAATAAAGTCGCGCATGCGCACATATATACGGTCTCTGGAAAAAAAATATGGAGACCGGGGTGTCATGAGAGGGGTGACACCATGAGTTACCGCACCGGGTGACACCAACCCTAGTGACGCCACTGCATGCACGGCACATAATTACAGTACAACGTAACTGCATGCATCCTGAAACATACTTTGTCTGTCATTTTGCATGGCTACAGAGGAAAACTGTTGCAATAAGTTGAAATTTTCCTTCAATAAAATACTTTTATTTTTTTACTTTTTGTGCTTTAAATTTCGTAGCAGGGCATGCACATTGTTTGTTGAAGCATATTTTTACTTTTAAATAATTTTAATATGTCCCATGTTAGCAGCTTGCTTCAATGGGTCATGGGTCATGATGGGTCTGGGTCAACAACTTGATGGGTCATATGGGAAATGAGTCCAGCTCAGTGACCCATTACTTGCTCTGCTTTGCACAGATATAGACTGCTGTTTATAATTTAGAGATCGCTCGATTATTTTGCACTTGACTTAGTGTCTTTAAACAGTAAATATTATTTTGTAATTTAAAAAATAAATAAAGCATTATTTAATTTAAAAATGAAATAATATGATAGCGGAGAATTTTATTTTTGTATTTAAGTTAACAGAATTTCTTTTTTTTTTATATTAGATCGACTTTTTAAAAAAAATTAGTTACGTCGGAGAATTTTCGATAATTACTATTGTTTTCGTTTGACGATTTTAAAATGCTCTCTGTTGTAATAAAAACAACAATATTTTTAAAGATAATATGTTACTGTTACTTTTTAATACTTAAGACTTTCACGTCTCATAATGAAAACCAAAGAAACTATTTAAAACTGTTGAATTTTTTACAAGAAATATCGAATCAAGAAAACATTTGATTAATATTTTAAACTGGAATACTGTTGTAGTCTTGATTCTACTTTCGATTTAACGCAGATAGAACGACTTGAGACCGCTGTTATTTTATTCGATATTTCAAAGTTTTTAATAACATTGATTGCTAGACGGTTATTGTGTTTATTTTTATTGTTTACTGGGGATGCGTCGGGTACTCACGGGTGCAAAAATAGCTAGATACTGAGTCAATATTTTGAATCTCAAATTATACATTTGTAATAATACTAGATTTACATGATATGTGCGATTTTCGTATTATGTAGAAGTTAACAATATTAGATAAAAATTAATAGCAGATTGTCTGTTTGTTACACCCATTATACTGTAGGCATACTATCTTTAGTTATCATTCGGCCAATATTATTCCAGAGGTTTTCAGAAGAAATTATCAACTTTGAGTTTGTTGAAGCTGCATGCAAAGTGTTTTAAAATGACTAAATGAGTTGATTAAAGGCCACGCAATCAATATAAGAACTACAGTATATTATAAGGTCATATGGCCAATGAAACCTAAATATGTTTTAAATAAATGTACCATATTTTAAAACAATAAGAAAGCGTATGGCCCGCTGACAATAAAGTCCGCGTATAGGTCCCATAGGCAGCCTTAACAGAACACTGTGTCTTATGCGGGGCCTGGAAAAGTGTTCAGTTTATAAATAGACCCCAAGTTTTTTCAGGGCCCATATTTTGTTCTGCTCAACAAACCTAAATCCGCCTCTGGGAATGGTTGAAAAAACAATGAAATATGGTCATATACAATAGATTAACAAATCAAATCACAAACAGGAAATTAAAAGAGAGAAAAAATAAAAAATGAAAGAATGCACATTGAGAAAACAATGGAATGGGTTACATATAGGTTTTGGTTACGGGGCAAGGTAGACAACAGTATGGGTTACATATGCGCTTGTTACAGGGTAGAGAGACTTACGGGCACCACTAGAGGACCTAAGCTGTGTGTGCTACATCTTCGGGGACGTTCTGGTTTGTCTTCACCAAAGCAACCAAAAGGAAACACCCCAAGACTATGGGTGCTAGGTCTCCGGGGCTTTTCCCCGCCCTCTCCAAACATAGAAATGGGAAGAATGCCAACGCTATGTGTACTGGGTCGACGGCTATCGGCGGAAGTTACTGGCAGTATGCCGGCCATGCTGGGCCGACGGTGGGATACCCCACTGGTCCTCTCAGAAGTGATACTTCCCCGGTGAAGAAAATCGGTCAGCCCACTTACAGAAAAAGGTCCCAGGCTATGCGTGCTTGGTCGTCTTGGTCGGTCGGGGCTAAGGTCGTCTGTGGTGATAGAGATGGTTGGGTTAACCACAGATGTTACTGGACCGTTGCAACTTCCTGATGTAGGTGGTACAAGACTGTGCCTTCGTAATGTATCTAAAGGTTTATCTAATGTGCTTTTGTCATCCTAGAAACATAAAGATTTCATTAAAAGCTTATTAATTTTAACATGAGATTATATAGTACATGTAAAACATATAATTTTAAAAACGATATTATCAAAAAACAAAAATCTTGAAAATTGTTAATGGCTTACCAAGCTAATACCCAAACATTGTAAACTTTGATTTTTTCGGCCAGCTTTAGGGCTGCAAATGGTTTTACTACGTTGGGCTTCTGGTGTTCCTGGAGCTAATTCAAAGAAACATAGTACAGTTTAGAATCTATCTCTAAATATTTATAGTAAAAATCTCTGTGTATAAATGTGATACTATTTGTTTTTGTCTGCTTGAGTTTACTGCCAGAAGGATTGCATAGTAAAAAAAAAAGTAATTCCCTTCTTGGCCCTCACGGGCCAAATGGGGCAGATGAAGTTAAGGTCCTTATCAATTTTTAGCAACGATAACTAACAAGTAATTTAAACATTTAAAATAAATTCATAAATTGTGTATATATTAGCTATTCATGTCTCACTTGTTTTAACACGAGATGTAATTTTATATGCCGAATAAAACGCAGCACAAAGTTTTTAAGCATTATATATAGGCTATATATATATATATATATATATATATATATATATATATATATAATCTCAGGTAACAATTAGTGTTACATAATAGAAATACCATCAACATGTACTTATTTGGTCTTTTAGAAAAGAGTAAAGAAAAACAATGGGTAAATAATGTGCTCAAATCGTAATAAAAATAAAAGAGAAAGTTGTGATTTATTATGCAGTCTTCCAAAAATAAGTGTAATTAATATTCATGTTAAATATTTAAAAAAAAAACGTCATTGCTTATTAATTTATGGTTTGAAAAAATGTATGATGTTCTTTTCCGAGCTAAGAGACATACAATATCGTATTGTGCTTATTAAAATAAATTATGCTTGAAAGTTGCTATGTGCTTAAGTTTTACAATAAATCTCGAAGGAAGATATAAAGCAGTCTATTTGTATGTCTTTTATTATTTGTATGTTGTTAAATGTCCATTTTTATTTCTTTTTATAAATTAAGTTTTTAGAGCATTTTCGAAAAAAAAATGCTCTATTGTCCCCGTTTTGTCTGTCTGTCTGTCTGTCCGTCATCACCCTAGATCTCAACAACCATAAGTCCTAGACCCATGATGTACATATCATTTTGTAGGTCTTGGCCTGCCAAGAAAACACTTTGGTCCATTTCGCGATCTGACCTCTGAGGGCCGAAAAAGGGTGCGTATTAAGTACCGGTTTTTACACTTTATAAGCTATATTAACAAAGGAGCGCCATATATCTAAACAACCATAAGTCCTAGACCCATGATGTATATATCATTTTGTAGGTCTTGGCCTGCCAAGTGTACATCAAAAGTCTATTTCGCGATCTGACTTCTGAGGGCCGAAAAAGGGGGCTTTTTAAGTACCGTTTTTGCTTATATTTTAAATATAAATAATAAAAGCTAATCAAAGGGGCGTAATCATTATTTATTTTTGTAACAGTTATTCAACATGATTACTTCCCTCTCTATTTATCAAAACCTATACGCGTGGAGCAGAATCTATGGCTGTAACTCGGAAAAAAAATTACGGATTTCGTCCGGCGTAGCCGTAGCCACTGCGTACACGAAAATGCTCTAAAATGTCCTTTGTCCGAAACGGAAAAGACTTAAATTGCCTGTTTAATAATTTATCCTATCTTTTAAAAGGAAGATATTTTTATGAGAATATAATTTATGTGACAACAATTGTGACACAAAAGATTGACACATTTCTCATTATTGTCACAATGTGTAATGTGTCACTTTAAAACTAGGGCTGCTGATTAAGATGCATTAATGCGCGTTTAACGCGTCAAAAACAATTGCAATGAATATTTTTAACGCAAAACTAAGTGCGTTAATTTGACCAAAATGCTGAACGTTCAGTGTAGCGCCAAATCGATAAATTACATAATTACAGTCTACAATTTAAAGTTAAGGTCCGTTTACTTATTACGTAGCTATTATAACACTTTCCCCCCAACAGGTCACAGGTATGTCGACAAAAGCCCCACTTGTTTGTTATATACAATGTTGATGTTTTTGTTATATAGCCCTTCGACAAGTCAACCCCCTACTCCTTCCTGGTAAATGTAAATAGATAAAAGTTTCATTTACTAGTACACATTATATACTGTAGTGTATTGGTACAGGTAAAAGAACAAGTGTTTAGTGAACGCGGATATAGTTAGCTCATAGTAACGAGATTCAAGAAATCTTGTTTTATGTTTTTTTTTCGGATAATTTTTATCGCATTTGAAATCGTCTTGCTGGTCAAGTGATAAATACAGCCTGTAGCAGCAAAATGACTTCGATTCATTAAAGTGTTGGGAGTTACATGAGGACTAATACTGGGTTTTTGGTTAAGTTAGCAAAATAAATACTTAGTTTTGGCATAACTAAGACCTGATACTTTTACAAGCATACATATACTCTCAATTATTGAAGGAGATACACACCGACACACTATTGACAAGAAATAAAAAAAAACCGGATATATCCGTCTATCATCAGGAGATATGTCATCATCTTCTTCCTACCCGTAACCGATGTGGTCGTTGGCGAAACAAATGGACATATACGATCAACAGACATATTTCTCTATAATTGCCTACCCTGAGCGGCTGTCTCTACTGCATTAATTAGTAGCCCTGTCAACTCTTTTATATTGTCAAGCCGACATTTCCACTGGCGCACTTTGCGACAACCTTCTTCTATAGTTCCTTGAAATAGCGTTTAGGTATTATGCCTTTACACATGACCGAACCATACAATCTTGCCTAGCTTGATTGTTACCACAATTATTTCCTGAGGGCCTGAAATTGATGATATTCTTTATCAGACATACTCATTGGTCGTGCGTTCTAGGTATTAGATTCGAAGGATTTTCCTCATTTTTTTCGAATGCATACAACTTGCTTACTCGTCTGCACTCTCTCACTCTCTCTCTGAACTCTCTCAGTGATAACTGCGGGTTAAGACTTAGTCTCTTAGAGCCAGTGAGATCATACTCGCTGTGTCCCTCAACATCTGGAAACTGTCATAAAGGCCAATGGCCAGCAAGCTAGCCGGCTGGTCCACCCTGTGGTCCGCCAACCCGGGGCACTCAAAAGCACATGATCCACGGTTTCCTCAACTTCTCTGCAGTGTCGGCAAAGGGAATCGACATTGGGCGACGACATCCCAAAGTACGCACTTATAGGACAATGCCCAGTACGAAACTGGGCAATTAGTGCCTGCTTGATCCTACTGAGCCTCCACCATGGGTTAGGTTCTGACGGCCACTCCATCTAACTGCCAATATTTCTGCCCGTTACCCATTGTACAAACTCGATAAGCAACAAGTTCACTCAAATACCCTCAGTGAGCTTTTTCCCGCAACCACGGGCTGCGCATGGGCTTGTATCGACTTTGCAAGGAAGTTGACACTGTCATTCCCGACCACGTCCCAATTCCCGGGAACCCCCCACTGAGGAGTAACTAATACACAATCTTGGATTGCCTCCATGGCATCTAACCGCTCGGGCCATTCTCCCACCCCTGTTATGGCTTAGAGAACAGAGCGCATTAGTCAGGATAACAATTCTCGTAGCAGGCAAAGTACCGTCTTGAAGATGCCCCCACCCCCAATGTGTGCCACCGCCTCTACTATGGCTGCCATCTCTGCCTCGTACGCACAGAGTGAACCTGATGTGGACCCGAAACAAGACTTTTGTTCGGCCATCCTTACTGGTTACAGAAGGATCAGTATAGGCCAATATAGTCTCTCTGATATGATCTGATCTTCTCCAAGCACACTGTGTAATATTAGGGTGTTGTTAGCTTTCCAAATATTGGTGCCAACATTCCTGCCTAGTGTGACTCCCAGGTACTTGGGCTTCGGTTCCAAAGCAAGAACCTTACCCTAAACTTCCAGTTTCCGTGGTTCCTAAAGGAAACACGTGCCCAATGTGAATAGCGAGTTGTTGGTCCTCGAGCAGTTATTCTCTAGGCCAGAGGTTTTCAACCTTTTTTACCCTGCGGACCCCACAGACATACCAAGCTCGGGTGGCGGACCCCCAGAGACAAGGCGCCCTGGCCTTAACTTTTCGTACCTCAGGTTGGGCCCTTATATGTCTTATAAAGTTTACGGATGCAATCTACTTAAATTCTGATAAACGGTAGGCGTAGCCTGAGTTACGCGTACATCATGTAAAAGTCATTTTACATACGGGAATATCTATCTATCCAAATAATGAAATACTCACCGAGTATTTATTCCACTGGTATGTCCGTTACACAGTTTTCTGTTCAGTGGGAAGGCTGTGCCTGTTTTGCACTACAGAGTTTGTCCAAACATGGTGGTATGCGTGATAAACACCGATAAACATATGCGTATTTCATGTTCAATGTCCATTTTGGACCTGTACTTGGTCTTCATCGCAGTAATAGCAAAGAATGCAGTTTCGCACAAGTACTTCGTAGAAAATAGTAGCAGGACAGTGATGGCTTTGTCTTACAGCAGCGAGTACTCCTGGAAACATGCTAGCCAGAACGACAACAGTGACAGTCTGCTGAACTGCAAGCGCAATGTCCTGTCGGACTTCGCACATGCCGACTGCTGCTGGTAGAATTAGCTCTTCTGCAATTGTGTGAGGTTTTTTGGAATGCGCTATTCGTAATGCTACTAAATATGTCGCCCGAAGAGCATTCTCGTTCGCAGTAGTGCTGGCCATCAGTTTGCCTTTCTGTTACAAATAGAGCTCTTTTAGCCTCTCAAAGTATTCCTTCGGTTTACTGGCAAGTTTCAAACTTCACTGTGGTCAAATGGAGCCTCAATTCGGCAGGCTTCATTGCATCGTTCGATAATGTTTGCAAGCACACGACACAAAGTGGTTGGTCAGCATCGGTCCTCCCTGCGGTGAAGCCGAATTATATATATTCTGGATAATACTTGCGCCGTTTTCTTTTTCGTTTGTCTTTGGCTGCTTGATCATCAGAATCTTCTAGGTTCTGGTCAGTTTTCCTCTGCAGAAATGTATCCATGCTACTAGGTTTCATAACTATTCGTATTATTAGTTATGCATTGTGCGTTATTGTGATGATAAGTGTCTGTCTTCACTTCTTTGGTAGCGATTGACAATTTATCTAAGCGTGTACTTATTCACAGACATCACAAAAAATTATTTAAATTGCCAAGTCCTATTCATGTACTTTATTTGACGATTACACAAAATATAATTTCAAAACATAAGTAGCATGAAACTATACAATTCAAGATACATATTCACTGAAACATCACTACTCTATCCCGTGGGTTGCCTATTTTTGTCGAACTGTATGTCTGTACCACACTGTTCTCCTCCTCCCCTCGCTTTCTCTCTTCCAATCTCTATACCTATCAAAAGATCTGCTAACTTCTTTTATAAGACCCTAATTACTGCGTCTTCTCACCTATGTTGTTGTCTCTGATTGGTCCGTCCCTCATTGGGGATATTCTGTTACTTCAGTCAAACAGCAGTAACCCTGAACGTTTGTATTTTAGTGACAAACTAATTAACTCTCATCCCTGACCCAATGATCCATATTCTTGAAAATACAATGTTTGACCTATATTCTTGTAAATACAATGCTCCACTTAGAAACTTTGGGATACTGATTCTTTGTAACATTAATCAAACCCATGTGGAAGTTCGGCGCCATACATACGATACCAGACAGTAGATAATTAGCTTATCACAACATTTGTCTCTTGAAAACACAAGGGCGCTGAGCCTTGCTTTTAATTCCAGCCTAACCAGGTCATCTTTTCCCCAGGTATGTGTCACCTAAAAATACAAACTCTATCTAAACATGACCGACATTGTAATCTCATAGTATCTATGGCGCATTTCCACCCTTCCAAAGTATGTTATAAAAACATTACAGCATGATCAACAAGACTATTTATCAACAATACACACGCTGTCGCACTTTGCGAATGTTTTAACAGTGACGCCATAGCTCTGCAAGTAAGAAATATTGCCAAGATGACAAGACTCAAAAACTCACTACACAAGTACATGTAGTATGCACTCTAGTTCATATTTCAGATGTAGCATAAGCAAATACTAGCGGAGTTTTCATCTCTGCACATTGTTGCCTGTACCTGAAACATTGGCATAGCTTGTATTTTTTTTTTCTTTAGCCAACCAAACGAAGCAATACTTTATACGAGCAAATCGCTAATTTCATTGACTTGCCCACGGACCCCTTTCAAGCTCCCCGCGGACCCCTGTCAGGTCATTCGAGAGCTGGAGTGCCCACTCTAGGACTGTGACACTCTTTCCAGTCTTCCAAATAGCCAAATCGTCCGCGTACAGTAGGCTTTTACATCCCAGATATTGCGGCAAGTCATTTATGAATGCTATGAACAACGTAAGCGTAGGTCGTAACCCAGTGGAAAAACCTGTTCAATGTTCCGTTTCGTCTACATACTGTCCCCAACGCGTATCATGATTGTCCGATCGGTGAGGAAACTTTGTAACCAGCCGTATATCTCAGCGTCTACACCCTGCCACTGTAGCTTCAACAAAAGACCCGGCCGCCAGACTCTATCGTAAGTCCGTTTGAAGTCTAGAAAACTACCGCCGTTGACTCAGATCTCTGAAAGCTGTTGGTTATTTCTTGAACTAGGAGCGTGACCTGATCCATCGCACTATTTACCCGCCTAAAGCCACCTTGATTTGTAGTTATGAGCCCTTTTTCCTCTAGGTATCACATCAACCTTCTGTTTAACAAGGTTCCGCTACCTTTCCAACATATGAGGTGAGGAAAATAGGCCTGTAGCTTTCCGCATCCTACGCATTTTCCCCTTATTTAAGTACCGGCACTATGACAGCCTCCCTTTACCTGTGAGGGAGGTCCCCTGATACCCACGTGTGGTTGATAAACCTTTGCGCAGAGGTTTGTAACCGTTTCATTGCTAAACTGGTGACTGCCTGGGGCCTTCCTCATGCGACACTTCCTTACTGTGTTTGCCAATTCACTGACATAGAATGAGGCTCTAAACATGTTATGATTTTTAGGACCAAACTCAGCCTTCTTTTTGACGCTTCGTACTTTATCCATTGCCTTAGACAGAATACTCCTCTTACTCGACTTGCTGACCGTTGCAAAGTGCTTGCTAAGCACTAGCTATCACTAGCTGTTAGACCTGAGTTCGTTTGCATCGGGGAGGCAGTTTAAACCGTCCCAGCGGTGGACAGATTTATTAGCAGTTTTCGCACCTTCTGGCGTTCCCTCAAATCCAACTTCTCACAAGTATCAGTACATTTCTGCCTTTTGGCCTCGACAGACGCCCTTTTGACCTGCTCAGTTAGATTTTTGTACTCGCGGCGCGCATCAGCCGTTTTCCTTTTGCTCGCTCTCTCACGAGCTGCTTGACTCTGTTTCACTAACCTTTCGTGGATGCTAGAAGTGTTTATGTCTCACACCCATACAGGGCAATCTGAGCTTCATTTGGTAGACTAATACTTTTTTCTGGTCCAGATTCCGCGTCGACATTCCAAAGTACGCAATTATAGGACAATGCCCAGTACGAAACTGGGCAATTAGTGCCTGCTTGATCCTACTGAGCCTCCACCATGGGTTAGGTTTTGACGGCCACTCCATCTGACTGCAAATATTTCTGCCCGTTACCCATTGTACAAACTCGATAACCTTATTCAAGGTAAGGAGATCTATATCATAGGCAAATCTTATCTTGCATTTGGGTCTTCCACCAATGGAAATGGACGTGTGGTGGTCACTGATAGCTTCTAGTGTAAGTTGTTCTAGAAAACTGTTAACCAGAACTGGCGAGAGAATGCAGCCTTGATGGACTTCGAGTGACATCCTGAAAACGTCCCATGGGCGACATGTGATGGCCGCTGTCTTTGGTGTATGATCAACTACTTAGTTAGGGCGAGTATTTGTATTTTACCCAGTTACGTAGTTCCACAGGACGCTCACAACACAACAATAAATAATTACAAGACACATGCAATACGTCGAATAGTGTTTATTTATATGAAGCGACAACCATTGTGCCCTAAAAAGGGCAATTAGCTTTTATCTGCTACCTTAACGCTGGCTGGTAGTTTTGACAAGAACTCAAAGTTTATGTGAAGTTGAAGTGAAATCACCCTCGTCTTTCTACCCACATTTTGGCAGCCCCTACCCCGGTTTCGTTATCAACCCAGAGAAATGATATCAAAGTTGTCATTACATGCAAATAAAGTTGAATTTTCTACATGGATATGGCGGAATTTTGAAGTAATATATTTTAAAAAAAAATTCATTGTTTTAACTTTTTGTGTTCTTTTTATCTTAGTTTTTACTTGTTTAGTAAGAGTTAGAAATTTTTTTACTCAATTTACAAAGCTTATTTAGTCTTTTTTATGCGACATTTTTTATTTTTGTTGAATGTATTCCCCGCATAAAATACTTTAAGAATATATAAATAGCTTTAAAAAATTGAAACCTGCAATCTTATTTATAATATACAAATTCAATTTCTACTATTTATGTTTTACCAGCTTTGAGGAATGGTGTAACATATGGCAGTAAATTTTTATGTCGCAATAATGTAATACAGTCAATGGAATAGAACCCATATTTTTCATCAACGAAATAAAATCCTGAATGAATTCAAACCAAGGTGTTCAAACCATGAGTATGACGTTTCTTAATGTATTTTAGCATGAAATGTTGAGATCTCTCCCCCATCCCCTTGTACGAAATAACTATCATTAGATATTACAAACATCTATCTATTTATATAATTCTCTTCGTCTCCCAACCATTCCGGACGCCACGTAGCCATGCGCAAGTCTATATATAGATAGATTAGTCCCGTTTGCGGAATTCCCGAATACGTCAAAGCAAGCAAGACGCATTTAGCATTCAACAACGTTCGACAACTCGCGTTGTTTTCTGCAAAATATATTTTTTTTTAAAGTTATAAACGAAATTAAAAATCTAATTAGTTGTTGTTTCTCTTCCTTACAAAATCCTCAAGGATAAATTATTTCAATAAAAAAAATGTCAAAGAGTCCTTGAAAGTGATCTAATTAGTTGTTACTTTCATTAAAAAAACCAAAAGGATGAACTATACAAAAACTTACATAAAAAAAATAATGTCCGTGAAAGAAATCGAACCTGGATAGCCAGCATAAAAAGCTCCTTAGCCATTCAGCCACCACGTCACACAATTTAAAGCAATTATATAGTATTAAGATTTATCTTAATTATTTTGCTCTTCCACTTGACGAAGACAGGAGCAAGAATTATATATATATATATATATATATATATATATATATATATATATAAGATACTTAAACAACATCACAATGTTTAATGAGCAATTAAAAATGAATGATAAAATATATATTTTTTTGATTTTTATTTTAAAAAATAATTACAATAAAAATATTGATAGGGCGGTGTATGCTACGCCAGGAAAGGACTAGTATTGTTATAACCCACCTGATGTTCTACTGGGTGGTTGAAAACCCAGATCTTAAAAAAAAAAGCTTAGGACTTAAGGTCACCTAAAGAGTTGTACTGGTTGTTACATGTCGGGAAAAAAGGCAGTCGTTCTACAGCGGTCAGGTGATGTCCTCAGCATGAATTGACCAGAGGCGATTGTGTGTTGTTTATAAAGTCTAGAATGTCGCAATAGGTTCTGAGTTTTTATTGTGTAATGCTTTCATAAAATCTTATAGTTTTTTTTTTTTTAAAACGCCTATGCTGTTGTAATTTTCTAAAGGCATTTAGCAATTTTTTATAAAATCAATTTGACTGACTTTTAAAACATGAATATCAAAATTATGAAAACTTTTGATATTTAACTTGCTGTACCCTGCAAAGCCTTTGCATGAAGATAGACTATTGTAAAGCCAGTGCCAAACCTAGGGATTCGGGGGCCCGGGGCTTTGCCTCTTTTGGGACCCCTGCATTTTGACGTTTGGTCCTCACTTTAGGTGTTCCCCTAAAGCTGGGGCCAGGCGGGACATTCGATTTTGGACCCCCTCCCCAACCCTACGTACGCCTTTGTGTTCAGTTTTGATATATATTTTTAAACAAGTTTTTTTTATTTTTTTAAGCTATGAAATACCTAATTAGTTGTTGTTACTTTTTCTTACAACATCCTAAAGGATAAATCATTTCAATAAAAAAAAATGTCAAGGAGATCTAATAAGTTACTTTTCATTAAAATAACCAAAAGGATAAATTCTAAAAAAAAAAACAAAAACAGTAAATAAAAAAAAATGTCAAAGAGAGGTATCGAACCTGGATAGTCAGAATAAAAGAAAACCCAAGCTGCTTAGCCATTCAGCCACCACGTCACACAATCATATTGTACCCGGCAAAGCCTTTGCATAGAGATAGACTATTGTTCATCCAGTTCCGAACCTAGGGATTTGGGGGCCCGGGGGCTTGGCCTCTTTTGGAGCCCCTGCATTTTGACATTAGATACCATGACATGAGATTATGTACTTAATATTTAATGTCAAAAATAATTTTGGGGGTTCTCCTCAAGCTAGGGCCTGGGGTACCCTTCAAAGCTTATGCATGAATATAGACTATTGTAAAGCCAGTGCCAAACCTATAAATTTGATGGGCCCGGGAGCTTGGCCTGCATATGTATGGGGGCTCCCCTCAAGCTGGGCCCGGCGGGACTTTATATTTTGGACCCCCTGCTCCATCCTCGTTACGCCTTTGTGTTCAGCTTTGATACATATTTTCAAAATATTTTTTTTTTAAGTTATGAAATAACAAATAATCGAATTAGTTGTTGTTTCTTTTTCTTACAACATCCTAAAAGATATATAATTAGTTACTTTTCATTAAAACAACTAAAAGGATACATTCTAAAAAAAAAAACAATAAAAAAAGTGTCCCTAAGAGGAATCGAACCTGGATAGTCAACATTAAAAAGATATATATGTATATATATATATATCAAAGCAGCTTATCCATTCAGCCACCACGTCACACGACCAAAATGAAAATTTCAATGTTTTATGAACAAAAAATTGCTCGATTATTTTTTCACTTCCGTTTATTACTATTGCTTACGTTTGACGATGTTAAAATGCTATCTGTTGTAATAAAAACTACAATAATTTTAATGATATTATATGTTAATTATTACCTTTTAATATTTGGGACTTTTACATTTCATAATAAAAACCAAACTATTTAAAACTGTAGATTTTTCAAAAAGAGATATCGAATCGAGACGCGGGCATGAAGCCATTTTGAATTCTTGTTTCCGCTTTCGATTTAACGCAGAGATAAAAATGAATAATATGTATATAGATGCTTAGCAAATTATTGTTCAAATTATTTCACCAAGTAAAATTTGAAAAAAACGATGAGACAATGATCTCTATCATGTACAAATGTGTGCTGGTTGTATCCGCAAAACATTTGCAGCACTTTTAAAAAAATATTTAACACCAAAGATTTACTTTAAGAGTTTAAATAATTTCCTTTTTACTGTAACTTTAGTAAATAAAAATTACTTTAGGTGGCCGTAAAATTTAAAGACATTTTATTAAAACTCTTGATTCGCAAGCAAACTCAAGTTAATTGTTAAATGAGTTTTTTCACCCTGAAAAGGACTTTTGAGATAAAGTAAATGGTAAGAGCCCAAAAAAGACCTTTAAAAAATATCTGATGGTGGTTCTATAGAAAACTTCAATTGTAACTATGATATTTTAAAATGTCTACTGTTACATTAAAAAAAATGTACTAGAAGATTATGTAAATATTCTAATTCGTATACAATATGTATACGACGCGCTCAAATAGAGGTCGTGAATTTTTACTTACTGCGCCCACCACCCTGTCTTTGGAGTCTCGTATTCAATTATGATTAATAGTAGACCAACTTACATGTCTTGACCTTTTGAATCTGTTGAGCACGCTGAGTTTCTAAAATAATTGCTTGATGAGATCCTAGCCCTAAAGCTTCATCACTCTCGTTGTCGGAGTTCATCATCTTGAGAGAACCCCTAACATACACAACAAATATACATAGAATTAATAAAATATATACTAACCAGATATGTATATATCAATGCATATTATATAACTCAGCTTGTTCCGAGTACATTCTATGCTGAAAACTTTATGAAGACTTCAAGGGCTCTAATAAGAAAAAAAAAACCCTCATACCTTGGAGGTACTGGCAAAGTAACTGTTTCTAATTTCATCTTGTCACGCCTTTGTTTGTCAACTTGTTCCAACATTTCTCGAAGAACTTCCATTAATGAAGTAAACTGCAAAAGCATACTAGTGAAATTAACTAGAATACGAAAGAAATAAAAGTAATTTTCATACCTAAAAAATTTTAGAAATTGCGTAGAATATGATTCAAAAAGAAAGTAAATTTACAATGAGACAAGTGTGAAAATTTACAAAAGGAAAACAAATTAGAAGAAAAAAAAGTTATTCTCAAGAAGCTGAATTACAGAATTGTGTTGTATTATGCTGTAGGGTGATTCGTCATTGCATATGAAACAAAAATTCTCCGATTCTAATGCATTGTAACTCATTTTTTCCTTTTGTCAAGCAAATCAAGAAAAACTAAACTTTTTGAAAAAATGACCACTTTTAGAGGTCACTCAAGTGACCCGAAGTTTCACTGTATGAGAGAATGCGGCAGTTCTGATGATGTCGCTTGCTTGCTTTTGCTATTGTGCAATTTTAGTTCATTATAAATTTCAAAGTATAACGTGATATTTGAATTTTATATTATAATTAATTTTATTATTCAAGCTTGCTGGATAATAAAGTAGTTTTTGACTAACTACAAATTATTGAATTGATATGGCATCCACATCAAGTGGTAATTCACAAAGTGTATTGACAAGACGTATAACTGAAGTTTGGTTGATTGGACAAACGGATTCTTGTCTACCTATTTCTATAATCGCAAGGTACTGAAGAAGACAATATCCGAAAGCAATACTGTAACTGTTAACGATCTTTAAAAAGAAAAGCAGTCGAAGAGAATCAATGAGTAGTTGAAGGCGAAAGGAGAAATAAGGAGGCAACTGTTACTACCTAGTCTACAAGCAACAGCGAAAGTGAGGATGAAGGTAAAGATGACGACGATTTTGAAATTGAGATTCCTGTTTACTAAAAAAAGCTTCTGTCAGAGGGTTCGATGCCAGACTAAGAAACTTGAAAGCAGAATTTCAATTAAGAAGTAAATGCCCATTGGTCATTCACTGGGACGGAAAGATAATGGAGGAAACTACAGATTATCCAGAGCTGCAGTCACACGTAGACAGATTAGTTGTAGTTTTAAATGAGTAAGAAGTTGAGAAGATTTTAGGTTTAGCTAAAATACCAACCGTGCTGGTAAGGCACAAGCCAATGCAACAATACAGCTGTTAAGAGTCTTAAGACTATGGGAGTATCTGATGAGATTATTGGTATGTGTTTTGACACACCATCCGTCAACACTGGTTTTACAAACAGGACATATAAATTGTTGCAAGAGGAGCTGTTACATTTTACCTGCCGACATCATGTGCATGAACTGATCATTGGAGTTGTTTTTTCTCTGTGGCTCCACAAACAGCCCAACATTCCACTGTTCAAAAGTTTTAAACGATTTCGGCCTAAGATTGATCAGCAGCTGTATAGTCCTCTGGAAGATTCGAGACTAGATGATCCGTTTATGGTGGAACACAAACACAGTGTTGTGTCATTCCTGTAAGACAATCTGTCAAGTGCCTCAAGTTACATACCATGTGAAGTTTACAGAGGGATGACAAAAACCTGATTTTAGATATTTGGTGTCATTGTAAGCAAACAACCGTACCACTTTCATGCGCCAGGCGCTTACCATATGGCTCGCAGGGTGGCGAAAGTGATATACTGCTTCAAGATCTACTTGTTTAGAAATCATTGCAGCTCACACCTTCAGAGGTAAAGATTTTGCAAGAATTCTGCTTGTTTGCCACTCACATTTACGTCAAAGCATGGATCTCATGTCCTGTGAGTTGTGATACTCCGTTTAACGATCTATTGTTATTCAAGTAGATCTCACGAAATTCAGTCATATACAAAACGGTGTCGGATGCTGAGAAAAGGAAATTTAAAAGCCATCTTTGGTATAGAAGTACAATGGTGCTTTTTCTTGTGTTGTTTTGTGAAAAAGTTTCTCCAGGTAGGCAAACTACGGCCCGCGGGCCGCATGCGGCCCGCCAGAGTATTTAATGCGGCCCGAACGCATGTACATGTAAAAAAAAGTTCCCTTCTTAGCCCTAACGGGCCATCGGGGCAGATGAAGTGTAGATTTCATCTGTTTCTATAACCTCGGCTTATGAAGGGATTGTGTGGTTAGCACTTCCCCAACTTAAGTCAGGTACCCATTTAAAGCTGGATGGACTTGTGGGACGACCTTTCACCAAATTTCACCTGGAAAAATTCCATGGGCCTCACCGAGGATCGAACCCAGAACTCTCAGGTCGACAGTCGGGTATCTACACCACTCGGCCATCCGTCCCACGCATGTACATGTTGCGATCATATATCGATGTTTTTTTTTTCTTTGTTTAGACCTTTCGCTATATTTTTGAAATTTTATTTCGACTTTTTGATTCAAATCTAGAAATATTAAATCGGTTTTATAGCTCCAGATAATTATCTCTAATTACTAGCCATTAATTGTTAACATCCCTATTTGAAACTGTTTTTCTCATCAAACGGGAGAGGCTTTTGTTATCAATTTACCTTTTGAAAGGTTTTTAAAAGATAAGTGACAATTTGATTCAACAACTTCGAGATACAAGCAAAGACTTTTTGTGGCACTCTCTTGCTTACGACGAAAGTATCAGATACAGCACAATTGTTTGTATGTAAACGGGGAATAAACACTCGTTTTGAGCTTAATTAGTGTTGAGCCACTCAAAGACAAGACAACAGGTCAGGATTTATTCAGTGCTGTTGAGACCTTTGTTGAAAGAAGTGGGTTGTTGTAGAACAAGATGGCAAGTGTAACAACTGAAGAAGTGCATGTTTTATCTGAAAAAAAACGTAGGTCTGGTGAAGTTGATGAATAAAAAAAAATTAAAAAAATATCCTGACTATACAATTTTACCTATCCACGGTGTCATCCATCATGAAAGTCTGTATAAGCTGCGTTGAATATCATGCATGTGTAATAAACCTCATCAGAGCAAGGACACTTTATCACAGACAGTTCCAGGCACTGCTTAAATATTTGGAAGCTTAAACATATAAACTACCACAGCAGTGTCCACTGGCTGAGTCTGGGCAAGATATTGAGGCGAGTGTGGGATCTCAATCGAAGAAATAGTTATGTTCCTGGAGATGAAGGGTTTTCTTTGTGACTTTGTTACTAACATTGTTAATGAAGAGTGAAAGTCAGACGTCAAGTTTGCCATTGACATTATAGAAAAGTTGAATGAAATGAGTGTCAAACTTCAGGTCAATAGCTTGTTTGCACATAAAATGTATGTGCATATTAAATCATTTCAGGGAAAACTCTCTCTGTTCTTCACGCAAGTAGGTGAAAACAGGTTTTGCTATTTCCCTTTGCTGAAACAGAAAAAAAACGTTCTGCTGAAATGGCTGACAAGTACAAGACTCAGTTGGATGCCTTGGTTGTGGAATTTGAAAGGAGGTTCCAAAACTTCAAGAACCTGAAACCACTTTTCAATATCCTTAGTTTGCTATTTAGCGCAGAAGCTAATTCAGTCTCAGAGGATATATGGTTTAAGCTTGACCTACTAGTAAGTTATGACCTGAATGAGAAGTTCAGGTCAGTTTTTCTTCTGGAGTTTTATGGATGTTTGCCAGCAGCGGCATTTCCACACCTAAAACACTCTGCTGCCAAGCTTTTGTCACTATCTGGGTCCACTTACATTTGTGAGCAAATGTTTTCTTGTATGAAATTAAACAAGTCTAATAACAGATCGATGTTGACTGACTGCACTTTAAATGCAATTATGCGAATCACAACCAGTAAACTGGTCACACAGTTAAAAACATCCGAAATTGTGAACGGTTACATACTTCTCATTAATTATATTTATACTCTGTGGTCAGCTTGTATGTAAATAAAAGTACATCGTCTTCATAAATTTATGACCGGTAACAAAAAACGTTTGTAGAAACAATTATTAAAAGTAAAGTCTTATTACCAGATTAGCACCGATTTTTGATTTAGTTCGTATTTTAAAATGTAGTGTGCAAGTGTAATAGAGTGTGAATGTGAAATAAAATGACAAATACATGGTTATTATCCTTAATTCATATTTTCATACGTTGTAAATTGTAATTAAAATAGACAAAATATGTATGCGGCCCGCCGATAACAATCAAGTTTTCAATGTGGCCCTCCGTAGAAAAAGTTTGCCCACCCCTGCACTAACTTCATCAATTTGTTGGTACGTCATCACTATCTGCAATGCGTTCAGTCGATGTTGATATCAGCTTCGATGAAGTTGATCCAGTATCCTAAGATCAATTGCCGTCATTTGCTGAAGCTAAGTGTATTGTTGATTCCCTTAAGGCGTCAATGATGCAGCCGAGCGGTAAGTTGCACTGATGTCATTATTTAATAAGTCAATCACTAAAACGGAATCTGAAATGCAGAGATTGCTTCAAGTTGTAGAAGATCACAGACAGAGAGTGCCTAATTTCAAGAAAAGTGCACTGAAGTTATATAGGAAGCGTTGAACTGAAGATCATTAGTAAAGTGTATTGTTTATATTTATGTATACAATGTATACATGAATAAACAAGCAGTAACTGTTGCATATCATTACATTTTATGGTATTTAACATTTCAACATATCTTATTCGTTTTAATTAATGTTTAATGTTGATTTTAAGATAATGTTTAATTTAAAGTTTATATTATAAGAATTCTTGTCAATAAAGAAGATACTATAAACTTCAGTCTCGATGAGCGACCTCTAAATGTAATTCAATTTCAATAAAATTTTGCATGGAAGTATAGGAGTATAAAAGGAAAAAAATTAACAACAATGCAATATTAAATTGCAAATTGCAATTTTTTTTTGAATCACTCTAATGTTGCTGGTATATTGAATAAACAGCGTTGAATATGAAAAATGTCGTTAATAATGCTTAACAGCCAGTTAGCTTATGGCTTTATGACTAATCAGAAAGTTCAATTTTATCTTTTAGTATGACACACTAATACGTCTACTTACTTCTGTCACTCCAATTCGGAAAATTATAAAAAACAACACATCTTTAAAAATAGTTTCAGTGGTTTAAATATAAGACGTAAAATCTATAATATAAAAAAAATTCCATTTAAATTAGGTTTTTGTAAAACTCATGCATTTTCCTATTGTTAAAAAAAAACAAAAAACTATCAGTTAAAATTATTGCACTAGTCCGAAATGGCCCATAGTAATGATTTATATCAGTATTTTATCCATAATACAAATAATCATAATGCATCTGTCACATACGATGTACTGTGTACATGTTCTATACTACATGAGTTTTGAGTTCGTCATTTTTTAGATGTTTTTGACGTGATACCTTAGTGTCCTTCTTTCATCTCCTCCACAGCTTCAGTAAGAACTGGCCACGAGAGCACTATGGAAGACAAAAAGGAGCTTCCACCAGACCCAAGAAAATCCCGAAGTTCTAACAAAATATGGCCCCACGGAACCTCGGATATTTTGAATCAAACGCTGCAGCGCACATCCATACATTCCCACTTCTTGAACTCTTTTTTTTTAAACGCCGCCATTGCCAGCATGGTAGGGTGCAGTGTGCCTACCACACCAGCATTGTTGGCGGCGCTGATGCACGTGTGCCATTCCTACAGGGATGGCAGAAAGATAGGTTTTAATCCTTGCCCAAACTGGCCAGACCAGCAGGGTCTGTACTGCTGATCGGCCAGAATGACAAGGAAAGGGGTTTTTCCTGCCACTCGGACAGAGAGGGGGTGTAGTGTGCCTGTACCCTCAGCCCGAAAAGGCAGACTGCGCAGGTGTGCTTGAGTAGGAGATAGTGGAAAGGTGTTGTGTGCCGTTCACATCCGTCACCACAGGCAGCTGTGAATACCCATTGCTTGCGAGGGGGGTGGTACTGTGGTCAATGAGGACTATCCGGGACTGCAGACATTTACCCTTCTTGGACTCAACACCAATTATCCGAAACAATTTAAACTCTCTTCCCAAATTTATATATATATATATATATATATGTCTCAAGATAATGTAATAATTATGGTGTTTATTGTTTGTATAAAATGTATATATCTTGCAAAAAATGTATAATTAGCTCCCTTTACCGCCAACATCTAAAACTACGTCACAATTATTATTGTTTTTTTTTTATTATTACGTCACATGAATGAATTGTATAGGGGTGAAGTCACAAGGTAGCGCCTACAAAATGCAGACTAACAAATAAACCCATTTTATTAATCAATCTAAAGAACAACATAGATATTGTTTGCTAAAAATTGGACAATGTCGGTAGCAAATGGGTTTCTGTTGATTGATTTGGTTCTAAATACGGCTCTTCGAAGACTTTTATGGAGTTTACCCGCATTAGACCAGGTATAAAATGGTACTTTTGAAGATAGCAACTTTAAACATGAAAAGCTGGTTAATATATTCGATACAAATTCTTAATTGGGCCTCATGCATAGAGTCCCAATATACACCTAACCAATAATGGTTAGGGCCCATAAAATACAAAAGAGGGCGTCAATAAAAGTTTAGGGAAATAAAGATTAAATGATGGATTTCTCAATTTTAACTTTAAACCGCTTTGTCGCGAGGGCATGACGTAAATTAGGAAGGGGAAGACAATAGATAATTAGGTGGAAAGAGAATAGAGAATGTAATGGAGGAGGAGGTACAGATTAAGAAAACGTGAAGATAAAGAATAGGGAAGAAGAGTATGTATGAATTTAATGGTATATACTTTTTAAAGATCTATTTCTAAGCCAAATTATCTATATAAGGACAGTGTGTAAGAAAGAAGCCGGATTGAATCGAGGTCGCAGGTCACGACCAAAGGTCACAGAGCGATAGAAAAAATAAGACATTGACATCTTTGAGGTCATTGGTCAGAACAATCAAAAGGCCGATTTGAAAAAAAAAAAAAATTACAAAGATAATAAATAGTCAATTATCCACATCGGCTGTTTTATCTGGACGGTCCAGGAGGCAGTGGACAAAAGGTCGTATATGAAACAATTTTTCACGCAAGAAATATAAACTCCATACGAATAAAATATTGCGCGTCTACGGGCTGCCTTAATGCCTAGCGGTGCAAATTCTCATTTCACTATTAAAGTGTCTGTTCATTTGCTGGACAATTCAACCTGAAGGATGCGGTCTCATTCCCGGGTAAGCTAAATTGCTACGGGAGACGAAGCCCTCAAAGTAGTGGACAATCTGCTACGTGGTATCATGAATAATGATAAACCATTTGGAGGGTAAGTTATGGCCCTTGGTTGGGACTTCCAACACATCCACTCATTTGTTATAAGAGGCAAGCGAGTGAAAAAAGTCCAGTTTTAGTGCAATGGGGGTGGACCGGGGGGAATCATAGTACTTGGCGGGTGCTCTGCTAGTACAGACTAAAACTTACTATTTTCCGGAAATCAATCGTAGAGCGGATAAACAATACAAATAAAATTATAAATATGTATAAATTACTAGCTTCACATGTTAATTATTGAGAATCGAAACGATAAAAAAAAATATTCGCTTTCACTTTGACCACAACAAAGCACCGTAAATATAGATGTGCGCACTGAAAGAAGTAAAGAAAATAAGCGGAAATCCACAGATTTGAAAACATAAAATAAAATTGTGTTGACATGTAAACATTTAGAGTAGATGTCTAACAATTTCAGATACAAAACATTAATTTGGCGAATACACAAATGTAACATAACAACGTAAATTGCGTATGACAATTTAAAAAAGCAGAGTATCAATTAGATTTTATCAATATAAAAAGGTAAGAAATGTTTGACACCCTCTACGTTGACAAATGTAAGAACATTCTAGTCATTTACTCAATAAAAATTCATTTTACACTTATTCTACCTTTCTAACACTTCGCTATAGAACCCTTTTTTTGCAGTATCGTATTTTTGTTTCCATGTATATAAGTCATTTAACTTTGGAAATAGATAATTTCACAACAAAAAATAAGTATTATATTCTTTTACTTTAAATAACTATATAGTATTTATTGCTAATATGTAGAACCTTGCAGATCCATTATTTTTTTTTTTGTATTACTTCATAGCAATTTCATTTCTCATATAGACATTATATTTCTGCACCTTGCTGATAAGATTTGCAATAATAATGAATGAAAACAGGTAGCCTGTACAATTAAATAGGTTGGATTGGGGGAGTAATAATGTTGTCCAATCTTTGGATACACTTACATTACCAACATTCAGGGGTGACAATAGCCCCACTACGCAAACCGTCAGCCGGTATCACAAGGCAGGCACGGAGGTGGAACCCCCAAGGTAAACGGAAGAGAGGCCACCCAAGAAATACCTGGCGTTGAGATCTGTTGTTGGTGGCCCCATACCCTGCCATTAAATACTTACACATTTATTACATAACTGACATGTTTTTCATAGTATTTTAAGTATTTAGTAAAATGATTATTAATGCTTTTTAGAAGAATGAGACATCTTTTAAATTAATAAATGTAGGCTATGAGTTATATATTTCTGTGATATACGTCTTTGTATAAATAAAAAATATAAACAAGACATTATAGCTTAAATGGCACTTCCGAGTCAAAATTTCAAAACTGAAACATATTTTTTTCTAAAGTTCAAACATTTAAATATAAATAACTAAAATGGGTAATCGTTTAGAAAAAAAAATTCTCAATAATATTCATTTTTAAATCTACATATGTAGACTTTTTTTTTCAAATTTAATCTATCTAAATATGTTCTGAAATGTACATAATGTTATAAATGGTGTGCTTTGATTGAATATGAAATGCCCGTAGACTAGCGAACAGTATAATTTACGTATTTAAAGCAGTGACCTTGTGACGTAAAAGCAGCAGGGTTGTGATTATGTAGCCGGCAATGAACATGGTGGCTATTGTAGTTGTTGATGTAAATAAATTATTAAATGCTGTGTTTTTAACCTATGCCTGTGCTTTAGTGATTTTCCTTTAAAGTATTTATCACTGGTGTCAGAAGTGGGATTTCTAGCTAATATGTCCGATAAGATATTAAAATATCTGTTAGTAAAAGAATCATAATAACTTATAAAAAAGGCACCTCCCTACTTATGTTAACAAACAGCAACTGGTTGCTAGACTTAAAGAGGCCTTCTTAAGGGAAGAGATCAGGAGACAGATCAACGTGATTATAAAAACCGATTAAGACATCCAGGAACCTGAGGCTGTGGCCATACGAAAAGTGGTATCTGGGATGTGATCATCCAGGAAGTGGTACCTAAGGATGGGGTCATCCAGGAAGTGGCAATAAGAAGGAACTAATCCAAGAAAAGCCACCCAGTGATTTGGACCCCTGTTGTAATAACAAGTTTATTGAATGTCTGAAATTTTCTGGTAACAGCTGCCCCGGTGGCCTTGAATAACCAGACTACTTAACAGATTTCTACCCACCAGAAATGGACGATAGTGAAAATGGTTTAGCCAGCCTTAAGCAGGGAAAAATGGCCTTCGGCGATAACAATCGGAGAGAGAATAACAAAACAACGACATGATCAATAAACCGCAACTTCACGAAAGCCGAAAATGAACGGAAATCCACAACTGTGAAGATGATACTAACTTTTGGCACTGCAACAGCAATACCTTTACAGGTCAGAATTTCATGGGGGCAATCTGCCGAGCTCCGAGACCATGATGATCATTGTCATGACCCGACAAAATACAACTGTCCACCTCTTGGAGACCGCGATTTCCGGCAGTATTATCTTTATGAGTGGACATATCATCTTGTTGTATATTGGTTTTTGAGTTGCGCAGCGCTGAGTTTCTATGTGCGAGTTATTCCCAAGTGTCACGCATGGGGTTCAAGAGGCAGTTGGGATAGTGATCATGAAGAATGTGGACATGTTGTGGAGAAGTATTAACGACTAAGACAAATTAGAGGCCAAACAAGATCCTGTATACAACAATCTACACATAGCTTGGCCACAAGGACCTCAACGTGAGAAGATTGTGGTGCCTGCAGCATTAGACCACGGGACCTCGACGAATGAGAAGAGTTGTAATGATGAAGCAGGCAGTGAAGAATGGTGACCATTGTATTTGTTGATTGTAAATAAATTATTGTATGCTGTGATTTCTTGAACCACGACTGTGCTTTAGTGATTTTCCTTTAGAGTATTTAACAATACGTTGACTTTTATTCTTTAAATATGTTCTGAAATCTACAAGTGTTGACTTTCATAAAATTATATTTATCTAGATATGTTCAGACATCTACATATGTTGATTTATATTTTTTAAATCAACAAATAACTGCAGCCTGCTATAATTTCTTTGTTAAAATGTATGGGATACGTAGCCATGCTCTGTTAATTAATATCTCAGACTAGGTATGTAATTCAATAGTAAAATTTGTCACATGTATTCAAAAATTGACCGAATGAGCTATACAATTTACAAAATCTACATAAGTTTGATTAAAAATATGATTTTTTAACGAATAGCTTTATAAATAGAAAAAAAAAATACCTCCAATAAGTTTAAAAAAAAAAATTAAATTTAATAAAAGACAACATTCACAAAAAGTAGTTTACAGTGGTTTGAATAAAATAAAACGAAAAATAGAATAGCGGCTTTATTAAGAGTATTTGACTATCTTAAATTTTTTTAGTATTCCAGGAGTAGCTTAAGTAGCTTTATAAAACTACCTGCTGTATTTATGTCGGTCTTTTTGTAGATGTATAAGTTTTCTCAATACTACTCATAATGCGTTCAAATATGAAATATAAACTTCATTAGTTAGCATTAATGTTCTTAATCCCCCAATTCGAATCACTTAAAAAACTAAAATTGTTCTTCATTGGACGATAACATACTTATTTTTAGAGCATTTTCGAAAAAAAAATGCTCTATTGTCCCCGTTTTGTCTGTCTGTCTGTCTGTCATCACCTAGATCTGAACAACCATAAGTCCTAGACCCATGTTGTATATATCATTTTGTAGGTCTTGACCTGCCATTTGTGCGTCAAAAGTCCATTTTGCGATCTGACCTCTGAGGGCCGAAAAAGGGGGCTTATTAAGTACCGTTTTTTACTACATAAGCTATATTAACAAAGGAGCGCCCTAGATCTTAGCAACCATAAGTCCTAGACCCATGATGTATATATCATTTTGTAGGTCTTGGCCTGCCATATGTGCGTCAAAAGTCCATTTTGCGATCTGGCCTCTGAGGGCCGAATAAAAGGACTTATTAGGTACCGTTTTTTAAACTATATATATGCTATATTAACAAAGGGGCGTAACTCATTATTTATTTTTGAAACAGTTATTCAACATGACTTACTTCCCTTACTTATAACACGAAAATGCTCTAACATGTCCTGTATACATCGGATGCCAACATCACATTCTAGACACATTATTGAAACATGTCATGAATGATCATTTTTGGTACATCAGCAACTTCACCAAACATCAGCTACTTGTTTGTTTAAACAATAACAGAAAACCATGGACAACTTAATGCATCATTTGATAATGCTGAAGCACCACTAAATAAATCAAAACAAGAGTGCTGGCGAGATGACATGGCTTTTCTTGATCATTTAATATCATGCTTCAGGATTTTCAAAACTACAGGAAGCTTTCGATTACTTCTAAACCTCAGTAGTGCGAGATGGAACTAAAGAGCAATTTTTTGTTTACTATCATTCGTTTTAATACCTGAGTATCGGCAAAAAGCTAAGGCAGCATGTGATTTCATAAGTGGTATGTGGGTTGACATCTGGTTCTCTGCCCAGTGAATCAATCCTAATGACTGATAATTTATCATAAGCTTGTAAGCAGCATACAAAGACTTTAAAGTCATTAAAGTTATTTCGGTCCACAGACCCAATACAACGCTCAAACATGTGCAGAGCGTGCAATTAAAGTGATTCAAGATTTACTTCCATTTTGCAAGTCCATTGAAAAATTTAACCTTAAATTTCTTTAAAATAATGCAAAATATTTGTGTCGATTGGAATGTGAACTTTTTTAAGCAAAACAAAAATTACCCATATTTTCTTTATTTGTGATACAAAGCTCCACCAAATATAATATGAGGATATAGGTTTATATTTTAGTTATACCCTAGTGTACATAGAAGGTGTTGTCAATATATGTAAGGTATGGCCGTCTACAACGCAGGTGTGGCAGTGTACATAGCAGGTGTGGACGTGTACATAGAAGGTTTTCGTATCCCACATACGTTCCAATTATAATAACAAGACACATCTCCTTAAAGAATAAAAGAGTAAACAACTGAACTTTAATACCTGATACATAGCAGGTGTGACAATGTACATAGAAGGTATGGCCGTGTACATGGATAGCATTGTGGCAGTGTAAATAGAAGGTGTGGCCGTGTACATAGAAGATGTAGCCAAGTACATAGAAGGTGTGACCATGTACATACATAGAACGTGTCATATGGTACATGAAAGGTGTAACATTGTACAGAGAATGTGTGATCATGTACATAGTGGGTGTGGCCATGTACATTAGGGTGGTGTGAAAATTTTTTTTAATTTTTCTATTTTAATAGCAACAGATAGTTGTATTTGGAGCTAACTAACACCCTTGCCAAGTTTTAGTAGATTCTATTTATTTTTAGAGGTGCCCCAAGATTTTTGGCTTTTTTGTATGAACAAAACCTGCGTCAATTACAGTTCTTTTTTTGTTTTAAAGTAATTTTTACATAATATTTGCAGTCTTATGTAAGTATTTAGTCACTGAAGTACTTTGAATGTACCTCTAACTTAATAGTGCTTTATTTGAAATATACACACATAAATTAACAGCAAATATAAAAAAAATATTGCTAAAAGTATTTATATTGTTTTGTTAGCAGAGACTAAATGTCAGCATGTAAAATAAGCACCAGAACATCAGTGAAATGTCCAGTGCTTAGAAACGTTTTGCCAACCTACATAGACATATGAAATATTACAACCTAATCAAGTTTTATATTAAAGAAAAAAGCAAAAAGAGCCAAATTTTAACGAAATTGCACAAATTGTAACATCCAACATCTGCATTATATGGCAAAAAGCACCCATTCCAACAGTTGCATATACAATAATTTTAAAGCTGATTAGATGTGCCCATGACGAATTCAGAAAGCTGATGGTTTATGGATTACAGACGCATTACATAAACCGTCAAGTTTATTAAATTGGATGTTAGATTACTTGTTGAGATATACAGCCGAAGAAATTCTGTTTGCTGTCGTGAGCCAAAGCCATTGAGCCATTTTTCCGAGAATTCTTCGGGCAAGTTCTTCAGAGCAGTTTCCACTACTAACACTGAGACGCATTTCACATAAATACCTTTGATCTGTACTTAAACTCGTTACTGTCACTTCTGGGAGTCCACAATTAATTGCAGTAAATCTACAGACAGGCAGAAGCTCACAAGTTGGTAAAACTGATCCTATGAGGCGTGAAAATCCTTTTGGCTCAGATGTTGGACCATCTAGATGTTTCATGAGATTACTGCAGTGGTAATTCATTTGCATGAAGCAAACATGGCAGCTATTGCAATGGTTTTCTAAGCTCCTTTTCAAGCAATGTGATTATTCCACCAGTAGTACCAGTATTCGTAGCAGTACAATCACATACTATGTCAAGTATCTGATTCATGCCTAATCTTACTTTGCTATAATAGCTACAAATAGATTATGTTATGCCACGCGCTGTTGAGGAATCTGGCGCTAAATGTGTGAAGAATTTTCCCCCAGGTTCGCATATAATAGTGATATATATACAGCGTCTGAAGTGGACCAGTTGTATGCGAAAATTGTTCTCTGGTTAGCTTTCGTTCACGCCGCAATGTATATCGATCAATATCGTTTGTTGTTTTATCTTGGGAAACCAAAAAAAATCTTCCAGCAGTTGCGATTTCTGCCACAGCTCTGTCTGACACACCGAACCGATCACAAATTATTGCTAATTGTGGCATTTGTTTGCTGAAAACTGCTTTAAATATTTCTCTGTTACTTCTTTCATTCTTTTTTTTAACTTCACATGATCCAACATCATATGTCTGAGGGTTATTGTCTGAACTTTCTAAACTGGAGTTGTTGCTTGATGCTTGTGTTTACACTTAAGTCACTTCTTCAAACTTACAGAAATAATCCTATCAACGCTGCCTATAACATTCAGTCTTGTGGTTCGCTGGTCTTGTAAAAAAATCTTGCTCAATACTTGGAGCTTTATTCTTATGTTCACATTTGCAATGTTCTCGGATGCATTTGCAAGCTGCAATGTCAAATAATTTTTGTTTACATTTATCTGCGTATGTCTGTAACTTCAACATGTATTTGTTGTCTGCCTTCCTTCCTTTATAAGGCTTCATCAGCTTTCTGAATTTGTCATAGGCAAATCTGATGAGCTTTAAAGTTATTGTATATGAAACTGTTGGAATGGATGCTTTTTGTCATATAATGCAGATATCAGATACTACAATTTGTGCAATTTCGTTAAAAGTGGGGTCTTCTTGCTGTTTTTCTTTAATATAAAACTTGAATAAGTTGTAATATATCATATTTCCATGTAGGTTGGCAAAACTATTCCAAGCATTGGACATTTCACTGATGTTCTGGTGCTTATTTTACATGCTGACATTTAGTCTCTGTTAACAAAACAATACAAATACTTTTTAGCAATATTTTTTGATATTTGCTGTTAATTTATGTGTTTATATTTCAAATAAAGCACTATTAAGTTAGAAGTACATTCAAACGTACTTCAGTGATAAATACTTACATAAGACTGCAAATATTATGTAAAAATTACTTTAAAACAAAAAAGAACTGTAATTGACGCAGGTTTTGTTCATACAAAAAAGCCAAAAATCTTTACCATGCTTGGGGCACCTCTAAAAATAAATAGAATCTACTAAAACTTGGCAAGGGTGTTAGCTAGCTCCAAATACAACTATCTGTTGCTATATATATATATATATATATATATATATATATATATATATATATATATATATATATATATATATATATTAGGGCTGCTTATCAAAGTGCATTAACGCGCGATTGACGCGTCAACAAAGTTTGCGATTCAAATTTTCAACGCAACTCCTAAGTGTGTTAATTTGATCGAAATATTGAAAGTTTAGAGTAGCGCCACATCGATAAATAACCGAATTTCATTCTACAATTTGAAGTGAAGGTCCGTTCACTTACTACGTAACTATTCCCACATCCAACCCGATCGAAATTTGCAATAACACACCCTCACTTTCAGGTATGCGTACAAAAGCCAAATTTGTAATATAAAATGACGAGGTTTTTTTGTAGGGCTGTTTATTTACTGTGTTAAATAAAAATTATGCAACTCCATTTTTTTTAACGCATATACTGCGTTAAAAAATTATGCAAACACCTAAATGTATTTAAATGTATTCAAATGATGCTATTTCAGAGTTGTGGAAAAAAATCCTGAAAAAAAATCAATAAATAACTCAGTTCTATAACAGAAATAGATCATACAAGATTAAAAGCAAGAAAAATACCCAAACACAGAAACTGTCACAGATATTGAAACAATAGGATTGTCATTTCTTTTTTAGGTACCTTAAGTTATGTTTACGGGTAGACCAGAATAATTGAATGACTTAATCAAGTTTTGGGGGTGGGGATGTGTAGTAAAAGGGGGCGGGCATGATTGTGGTGAGTAGGGTAAAGACGTTCGTGAGGCATGGATAGATAAATATATAGAGAGATAGAGAAAAGAGAGAGAGAGAGAGAGAGAGATCGGGGGGTTTACACAACTCTGGTTCACGCCAATGTTGGGAAAGCTAAGGATCCCCAAACACAAAACAAAGTGGCTTTGGAGACGATCAGATCCTATCCGAAGGAGGCTTTATTGACCTATACTAATGCTTCTCTAACCAGTAAGGATAGCTGAACAAGCTCCTCGTTTGGAGTCCACATCAGGTTCTCACAAACCCGATTTGTTGAAGATATCACAGGGCAATGTGGTTCACTCTGCGTTAACGAGGCAGAGATGACAGCCATAGTAGAGGCAGTGGCGCACATTGGGGGGAGTCTTCAAGACGGTACTTTGCCTGCTAAGAGCATTGCTATCCTGACTTATGCGCTCTCTGCTCTCCAAGCCGTAATAGAGAGGGGAGAATGGCTCGAACAGTAGGAACCCATGGTGGATGCAATCCAAGATCTTATGTCCCGGCACTGTGTACAAGTGACTCTACAGTGGATCCCCAGGCAAATGGACGTTCCATAAATGACCGTGCAGACTTCCTTGCAAAATCTCTATATGCCCAAGCGCAGCACGTGGGTGCGGATAAGAGCTCATTTGAGGCAGCTTGTGCCAAGATCAGGCTCTTTGAGCGATCTCAGTGGTTCTCGAGTGGGGAAAGTGAGGTGACGGGCAGAAATGTCCGCAGTCAGATGGAGTGGCCGTCCTAAACTGACCCGTGGTGGGGGCTCCGGAGCGTTGGGCAGGCACTAATTACCCAGTTTCGTACTGGGCATTGTCATATATGTGCGTACTTTAGGAGGTTGAAGCCCAATCTCTCAAACTTTTGCCGACACTGCAGAGAAGTGGAGGAAACCGTGGATCATGCGGATAGCTTGCTGGCTATTGACCTTTATGGCAGTTCCCAGATGTTGAGGGTCACAGCGAGTTTGATCTCAATGGCTCTAAGAGAGAGAGAGAGAGAGAGAGAGAGAGAGAGAGAGAGAGAGAAAGGATAATATGGCACGATTATTATTTTTCTTAACTTTCTTTTTTAATATTTTTTTGTGTAAATGAATAAAAAAGAGCAAAGAGAACAGATAATATTACTTCTATTGAAATAATCAATTTTAGATCGATTAGAAAAAGGGATCAATTGAAAGACATTTTTGTTTCGGCCCATCCACAGTTAGGAATTAATGAGAAAATGAAGCCGCTATTTAAAAAAAAAAATTGGTATTAGATTTAAATCAAAGAATATTCATTCCTGTTACTGGTTTTTAGAGCATTTTCGAAAAAAAAAAGCTCTATTGTCCCCGTTTTGTCTGTCTGTCTGTCATCACCCTAGATCTCAACAACCATAAGTCCTAGACCCATGATGTATATATCATTTTCTAGGTCTTGGCCTGCCAAGAAATGACATTTTTCCATTTCGCGATCTGACCTCTGAGGGCCGTAAAAGGGGCCTTATAAAGTATTTTACAATATAAGCTATATTAATAAAGGAGCGCCCTATATCTCAGCAACCATAAGTCCTAGACCCATGATGTATATACCATTCTGTAGGCCTTGGCCTGCCATATGTACATCAAAAGTTTATTTTGCGATAGGACCTCTGAGGGCCGGGCTTCAGGGCTCCTAAGGGGCTTATATATTATATATATGGCCCCATTCTACACCTTGTACGTTCAATAACCCATTCATTTGGTGCGAAATACTGCAGCACGTAGTTTCACCAAGATTTATTAAGAAACTCATCAAATGAAATAGTAAGCTTGTGTTCTGAGTTTAATTGAAAGTATCAGAGCTATGCAACAATGGACGGAGTTTTCGGACGATTAAATGACTACAATTTCGAATGTTTTCAATTATGAGTCCTATTTCAGTAACCACAAACCACTTGTAGTTAGATTTAAAAGAAAATATTTTTTTTTCAAATATAAAGAAACGTCTTTATAATATTTTTTTTACAGATATATGCATTACACAATTGAATTTATAAACATTTCCAAAATTTACAAATATTTACTGAAAGCTAACAAACGTACTGATACATAACACGAAAATGCGCTAACACGTCCTGTGTCCAGAATGGAACAGGCTTAATTGCTTGTTCTTTCATTTAAAAGCATTCATTAAATACAAAGAATGTTTAATGTTTTATATAAATTTGGTGGAATTTGGAAGTAATTTGCGTAATAGTAGTTTTTTTTCATAGTCTCCAAATTATTTTGTGTGCGCTTTCAGTATTAATTGTTACTTAAAGTCGTGTGATTTTAAAACATTTTTTTTTGCAAATAATCCTATTTTTACAAAACAAAAGAAATAATTCAACAATTTTACATGGCTAATTCATTGCTGAATATTTTGTTGATTAAAGTTTTTACAAAATATCACTGCTTCATTTAAAAAAAAATGTTTTTATTTATGTTTCTACATCTTTTTAACTTTAGTTATGATAACCAAGATACTGGACCTCCTTATGCTTTGCCACCCTTCAAACAAGAGAGAACTCCTGGAGCTCATTTTCCAGATTCATTTACAAGACAAGACAGAAAAAAGTATCTGACTATTTTGTACATTTTTTCTCTGTATTTTACTTCAACTTTGGTCAGAGAGCTATGCAACACGACAAATCAGAATGCTGCATTTATTTGGCCAACTAAACCAGCCATGTACAAAAACTGGACAGATGTAGGTGAAAAAGAATTTTAGTTTTATTGGACTTTTAATGTACATGGGGATGATACAAGCTCCAAATGTTCAGTCTTACTGGAACAAAAAGAGTTTATTCAATGGACTGTGGGCAAGAGCCTTTATGACCAGGCCACGCTTTCAACAAATACTTAGCTTTTTGAAAGTTTCAAACAGAAACACCGAAAAGGCAAAGAATAAATTGACCAAAATTAGGTTTTCGGTTGATTTCATTAGAAGAAATGCATGAAATTGTACCAGCCTGGACCTAATATTTTAATCGATGAACGAATGGTTAGAAACAAAGGAAGATATTCATTTCGTCAGTATATTAGAGTGGGATGGATGGCCGAGTGGTGTAGATACTCGACTGTCGACCTGATAGTCCTAGGTTCGATCCTCGGTAAGAGCCATGTGAATTTTTCCAGTTGAAATTAGTTTCAAAGTAGTCCCACAAGTCCACTCAGCTTTAAATGGGTACCTGACTTTAGTTTGGGAAGTAAAGGCGGCTGGGCGTTGTGCTAACCACACAATCTCTTTATTTGCCGAGGTTATAGAAACAGATGATTTCTACACTTCATCTGCCTCGACGGCCCAGTAGGGCTAAGGGAACTTACAGTATATAAGAGATAAATCAACTAAGTGGGGGATGAAATTATGGGTGCTCGTGGATTCTGTCTCTGGCTATACATATGGTTTTGATGTTTATTTGGGTAAGTCTGAAACTTTATCACCATTTGGATTAGCTTATGGGGTTGTAATGCATTTAATATCTTCCATTTGTAAATCAAGGCTATCGTTAGTTTTTCGACAATTTTACAACCACGGTCGCATCGGTCGGCGAGTTGAAGGATAAATTTACTTTTAATCTTCTTTTGAATTTTTTGCTTAACGCGTCGATGTCTATAAATGTTACTCTTATATTATTTCATTCATTTACTTTCTTACTACTAACTATTTGTTCAATGCTTTAGTAAACCAAAGAAAATTTTATTTTTTTATCGGTCTCACAGTTATATTAATAAAAAAATATCTTGTAAAATGACACTCTTTGATGTTACCGCATGGCAATTTTCAAACGTTCATTGCAAAATTTTGATCGGTCGGCTTTCATTTTTCATCTTCTGTTGTTCTTTCTTTCGTGTGTCAACATTAAAAATTCTTTCTTTCGTTTCATTTTGGTTATAGCAACAGTTGTATCAGGGGCGAGGCGTGAGTGTTTGCCAGTCTAACTCTTAGAGAAAAATCTATTGATGTTTTTATTGCTATATACAAAGCACAAACGAAATTATGCCTTTCCATTATATCGACACCGCTAGTTTCAGAAAGTTAATCAATAGACTTGCCAGGCAATAAATGATGCCTCGCTGTCGACAAACATAGACAAAACAATTGAAACATAGATTTTGACTTCGTAGGCAGCAGTTGAAAGATAAGTTGGCTTCAATTAATACTATATTTACAACTGCGGATTGCTGAACGTCCATACGAAGAAGTTTTATTGGTGTTACATTACATTGGTTAGAACCTGGGTTACTCTCTCAGGATAGCTGACTACCAGGATAGGTCCCGGGAAATATTCTTCTCCCGGGATATTGTTGGGTAAATAAAAGGAGGCTGGGACAGGTACCACCCAAGCAAATGGGGAATTCTCTATACCAGTGACTTTGTGACGTAATATCAGTAGCGTAGTAATGAAGAAGCCGGGAAAAACTACAGTGGCCATTTTAATTGTCGATTGTCTGTAAATTATTAAATGCTCTTTATTAAACCTATGCTTGGACTGTTGTGATTTTCTTTGAGAGCATTTAACACTGGTGTCAGAAGTCGGAGCATCTCTCAAAGTGTTCGGTAAGAAGTTAAACCATCTTTAAGTCAAAGAGTTAAAGGAAGAACTTGAAGAAAGGGACCTCCACACTGACGGCAAGAAAAAACAACTAGTTGATTGAATTTAAGAGGCTCTAATTGAAAAGGAAAGGGACCCGGAGAACCACAAATCTAGCTGTTTAGAAAGGAAATGAAAGAATTGCTGACAGGAGAAATTGTAATACAAAATGTAGAGAAAGGTTTTTATTTTGAGATGAAGGAACTGATAACTGTGATCATAGAAACAGATTCAGTCAACTAGGAAATGGTACCTGAAGATGTGATCATCAAGGAAATGGTACCTGAGGATGTGATCATCAAAGAAATGGTACCTGAGGATGTGATCGTCAAGGAAATGGTACCTGAGGATGTGATCATCAAGGAAATGGTACCTGAGGGTGTGGTCATCAAGGAAATGGTATCTGAGGATGTGGTCATAAAAAATGGTACCTGAGGATGTGGTCATCCACGAAGTGGTAACTTAGGATGTGGCCAAGAATCGGCACATGAGAAAGAACTAATCCAAGAAGAGTCAATCAGTGATTTGAGCCCCAGTTATAATGATACGTTTATTGAATGCTAGATATTAAGCCCGGCGTTGCCCGGGAAATATAGGTGTAATGTGAAACCCCTTCCTAATCAATTTAACTACTGAATTTTTAAATACGGTTAATTAGGTGCTGATTTATGCCACCTTTCTAATGTGCAGAAATGACCTACATTTCATTCGTCATAAATTACGTTTTACCCGTTTTAGCAACCCAAGCAAACCAAACAACCAACCAAACCAACTAACCAATCAACCAAACAAACCAACCGAGCCAACAAACCAAAAAACCTACCAAACCAACTAACCAAACCGGCTAACCAATCAACCAAACAAACCAGCCGAGCCAACAATCAAAACAACCAACCAAACCCACTAACGAAACCAGCTAACCAATCAACCAAATAAACCAACTGAGCCAACCAACCAACCCAACCAAACCAAAACCCGTCACAAATAACGTTTTACCCGTCAACGCTAACCAACCAAACCAAACAGCCAAACCAGCTAACCAAACCAACCAAACGAACCAACCGATCAACCAACCAAACCAACAAAATCAACCAAAGCATACCTACCAACCAAACCAAACTAAACAACATTAGGTAAAGATATGGGTGCTAATTTATGTCACCCGTTACGTTCTACCCTTAATTCTCTCAATATTAAAATCAAAACGAAGCATTAAAAAAAAGCTTTTTATAAAAATGAACTGAAAAGTAAAAAATAACTACTTTATTATGCCATTCTGCAGTACAAAGGCAAGTTGATGTGGCAAGATAAAGCACCCCCGCCCAAGTGCCATTGGGCTTTATTAGTAAAAAAAAAATAAAAAATGTAATCAGAAAATGACGTCATAGAGGATTTTTATTTATATCAGCGGTGTTTCCATTATGCAAAAATAGTGTGACATCGGGAAATAACGTCATAGATTATTTATAGAATCAACGGTTAAGCTTAGAGCAGGCTCAGTTTCATGCACAACATGGCGATTTTCATCGTCACATCTGAAGACAGCTGTATCATTGTCTGCATCATCTGGAACTTTGAATGCTTTGAGACCCAAATATCAATGGAGTATATTAGACACGCAAGACAGTAGCATGCAGCAGATGATAACACCATCAAACTTGATGGAAATAGTAGACTTAACGTGATTGGTGCATGTAAGGAGTTTGGACTGACTATCAGCCTGGAAAAGACGAATGTCATGGCACAGGGTACAGATACACCCCCAAGCATTGACATCGATGGGCACACCCTAGAGGTCGTCGAGAACTTCACCTACCTCGGGTCCACCATCTCCAGCTCGCTTTCCATAGACCCGGAGATCAACTGCAGAACCGCTAGGGCAGCCACAGTCGTGGCGAGACTAAATCAACGTGTTTGGAAAAACCCCAGCCTCACTGAGAATACCAGTCTGTATACTCAGTACCCACCTCTATGGATGCGAGACGTGGACCACTTACGCGAGGCACGAAAGGAAGCTAAACAACTTCCACATGAGGTGCCTGCGACGTATACTGCAGATAAAGTGGAAAGACAAGATTCCCAACACTGGGGTGCTAGAGAGGGCCAACATGAGCAGCTTGTTTGCAGTTCTCAGCGAGAGACGCCTCAGATGGACGCAGGCCGCATCCAGAAGGACCTACTCTATGGCGAGCTAGTTACCGGTCAGAGGAAAACAGGGCAACCTAAAATGCGCTACAAAGACACCTGCAAAAAGGATATGAAACAGTGCTCCATTAACTCCAACTCCTGGGAGAGCCAAGCAGCCGACCGCCAGTCTTGGAGGCTCGCTGTCCGGCAGGGTTCATTGCGAGCAGAGGCTGAGCGACAGGATAATGCTGCCCTGAAAAGATCAAGCCGGAAGCGGAAAAAAGAACAGCTACAACAACAGCTACAACAACCATCTATTTTCAAGTGCGACATGTGCGGAAGGGATTGCCACTCCCGAGTCGGACTGCACAGCCATTCCCGGCGGTACTTGTAGACTCAACTTAGATACACCATCGTCTCTCGAGACGGACGGATGCCGACGACGATTGGACGACCAGGATGAAGAGAATGGAATATTCTGTACAGAGCTCTGCTTTCATCAGGACGATGTTGTGAGGAATGACCTGTCCGGGACGGACAGATTTGAGAGGGAGGGTCAGTGTTATAACTCTCTCCTTGCCCTCGGTAGTGCGAGATGAATGAGGGATTCCTTATACCAGCGCACCGGGTAAATTTACTAGTGAAAGTGAGTGTGAAGTAACAGAAGCAGAGTAATGATGATGAAGCCGGCAGGTAGAACAGTGGCCATTGTAATTGTTGATTGTTTATAAATTATTAAATGCTCTTTACTGTACCTACGCCTGTGTGTTTGGTGATTTTAATACATTTATTTGCATTCAAACTATTTTGTTATTATATTCAAAACTTTGGAATAATAAACAAGTAAATTTAATTTACGAAACAGTTATAATTAATCGTAACAGATCTACTAATCATTAGAATATATGTCTATTGAATTAGTTATTCAAACCTATTAATTCACTGGTCCCCATCCCCCGGGCCGCGGACAAGTCTTTTACCTTCACCAATACACTACAATATATAATGTATACTAGTTAATGAAACTTTTTTCTTTTGATATCGACCTGGAAGTGAGCACAGGGGTTTAATTATCGATGGGCTAAATAAACATCTTCATTTTATATTACAAGTGGGGCTTTTGCCGACATGCATGGGTGTGGGTGTGATTTACGACCGGGTTGACGTAGTAAGTAAACCTTAACTTCATATTGTAGAGTGAAACACTTTATTTAAAGATTTGGTGCTAGTTTGAACTATGAGCATTTTGGCCAAATTAACGCACTTAGGTATTGTGTTAAAAATTCTTATCGCAAATTATTTTTTTTGACGCGTTAATCGCACGTTGAAGTAGCCCTATTATATATATATCTATACTTATTAGAGGCATTTGTTGTCTGTCTGTCTGTCTGTTCCCTTATAACTCAAGATCCAGATAACCAAATAATGTGAAATTCGTTACACATACACATAATTACATGGGGAAGGTTATAGGACAGGTTTCGTTTCATCTCGATGGGTAGTTTAATTGTAATTAATTTTTTTTTTATTTTAGTATTTTACTATATTAAAGTAATCTCGACGGCGCCATAAATAAAATTCCTCTGTGACGTCATTTCCCGATGATCGAATAGAACTTGCGCGCTGGTGCTGTACTGTGCCTTTGTGATGCAAAGAATTGTTGATGTTTTTTCATGCTCTCTGATTTGTACAGTTTGAGGAAGATAAAGGAATGAAGAAGGATTTTAGAAGAAGTGTGAAGCCATAATAATAAGTATATATATATATATATAGAGAGAGAGAGAGGGGGGGAGAGAGATAAAGAAAGAGAAAGAGAGAGGGGGCAGGAGGAGAGAGAGGAAGGAGGATAGGAGGGAGGGAGGGAGGGAGGGGGAGAGAGGAGGGAGGGGGATGGACAGGGGGAGAAAAGGAGGGAGAGAGAGGAAATGAGGGAGGGAGGAAGGGGGAGAGAGGGGGAGGGAGAGAGAGAGATGGAAAGGGGAGGAAGGAAGAAAGGAGGGAGAGAGGGGTTAGAGAGGGAGAGAGGGGAGGGAAGGAGAGAGGGAGAGGATGGAAGAAATGGGAGTAAGAGATAAAGAGAAAGAGGGGGCAGGGAGGGAGAGAGAGGGAAGGAGGAGGGAGGGAGGATGGACGGTGGGAGAGAAGGAGGGGGAGAGGGGAGAGAGGGAGATGGGAGAGAGGGAGATGGGAGAGAGGGAGGGAGAGGGAGGGAGGGAAAGGGAGAGAGGGGGAGGGAGGGAGAGAGAGATGAAGCGAGAGAGGGGGTAGGGAGAAAACAGAAGGTAAACAGAAAACCTTATTTTAAACCCGGGCAAAGTCGGGTACTTGCAACTAGTCTCTATACTTATAAGACGCATTCGTTGTCTGTCTGTCTGTCTGTTCCCTTATAACTCAAGATCCAGACAAACAAATAACGTGAAATTTGTTACACATACACATAATTACATGGGGAAGGTTATAGGACAGGTTTCGTTTCATCTCGATGGGTAGTTTAATTGTAATTAATTTTTTTTATTTTAGTATTTTACTATATTAAAGTAATCTCGACGGCGCCATAAATAAAACTCCTCTGTGACGTCATTTCCCGATGATCGAATAGAACTTGCGCGCTGGTGCTGTATTGTGCCTTTATGATGCAAAGAATTGTTGATGTTTTTTCATGCTCTCTGATTTGTACAGTTTGAGGAAGGTAAAGGAATGAAGAAGGATTTTAGAAGAAGTGTGAAGCCATAATAATAAGTATATATATATATATATCTATATCTATATCTATCTATCTATCTATCTATCTATATATATATATATATATATATATATATATATATATATATATATATATTAGGGCTGCTGATTAAACTGCGTTAATTTGCAATTAACGTGTCAAAAAAATTTGCGATTAAAATTTTTAACGCAATACCTAAATGCGTTAATTTGACCAAAATGCTGAAAGTTCACCAAATCGATAAATAACAGGGGGCAGGGAGGGAGAGAGAGGGAATGAGGGAATGAGGGAGGGAGGAAGGGGGAGAGAGGAGGAGGGAGAGAGAGGTGGAAAGGGGAGGGAGGGAGAGAGGGTGAGAGAGAGGGAGGGGGTATGGAGGGAGAGAGGGGAGGGAGGGAGAGAGGGTGGGAGAGAGGGAGGGAGAGAGATAAAGAGTGAGGGGGCAGGGAGGGAGAGAGGGAATGAGGGAGGGAGGAAGAGGGAGAGAGGTGAAGAGGGAGAGAGGATGAGAGAAATAGGAGGAAGAGATAAAAGAGAGAGGGGGCAGGGAGGGAGAGAGGGAAGGAGGAAGGGGGAGAGGGAGGGAGGGGGATGGACAGGGGGGAGAGAACGAAGGGGAGAAGGGAGATGGGAGAGGGAGGGTGGGAGGGAGAGAGATTGGAGAGAGAGCGAGGGAGAGGGAGGGAGTAGGAGGGAGGGAGAAAGGGAGGAAGGGAAAGGGAGAGAGGGAGGGAGGGAGAGAGAGGGAGGGAGAGAGGGGAGGGAGGGAGGGAGAGAGAGGGTGGGAGAGAGGGAGGGAGAGAGATAAAGAGTGAGGGGGGCAGGAAGGGAGAGGGAATGAGGGAGGGAGGAAGAGGGAGAGAGGTGAAGAGGGAGAGAGGATGAGAGAAATAGGAGGAAGAGATAAAAAGAGAGGGGGCAGGGAGGGAGAGAGGGAAGGAGGAAGGGGAGAGAGGGAGGGAGGGGGATGGACAGGGGGGAGAGAACGAAGGGGAGAGGGGAGATGGGAGAGGGAGGGTGGGAGGGAGAAAGATGGGAGAGAGAGCGAGGGAGAGGGAGGGAGAAGGAGGGAGGGAGAAAGGGAGGAAGGGAATGGGAGAGAGAGGGAGGGAGGGAGAGAGAGGAAGGGAGAGAAGGGGTAGGGAGAAAAAAGAAGGTAAACAGAAAACCTTATTTTAAACCCGGGCAAAGCCGGGTACTTGCAACTAGTATATTATATAAGACGCATTTGTTGTCTGTCTGTCTGTTCCCTTATAACTCAAGATCCAGACAACCAAATAACGTGAAATTTGTTACACATACACATAATTACATGGGGAAGGTTATAGGACAGGTTTCGTTTAATCTCGATGGGTAGTTTAATTGTCATTAATTTTTTTTATTTTAGTATTTTACTATATTAAAGTAATCTCGACGGCGCCATAAATAAAATTCCTCTGTGACGTCATTTCCCGATGATCGAATAGAACTTGCGCGCTGGTGCTGTATTATGCCTTTGTGATGCGAAGAATTGTTGATGTTTTTTCATGCTCTCTGATTTGTATAGTTTGAGGAAGGTAAAGGAACGAAGAAGGATTTCAGAAGAAGTTTGAAGCCATAATAATAAGTATATATATATATATATATATATATATATAGAGAGAGAGAGAGGGGGGAGGGAGAGAGATAAAGAGAGCGAGAGGGGGGCAGGATGGGAAAGAGAGAGGAAAGGAGGTTAGGAGGGAGGGAGGGAGGGAGAGAGAGCGGAGGGAGGAGAGAGAGGGTGGGAGAGAGGGAGGGAGAGAGATAAAAATGAGGGGGGGCAGGGAGGGAGAGAGTGGGAATGAGGGAGGGAGGAAGGGGGAGAGAGGGGTTGGAAGAGAGAGGTGGAAAGGGAGGGAGGGAGAAAGGAGGGAGAGAAGGGTTAGGGAGGGAGAGAGAGGGGAGGGAAGGAGAGAGGCAGAGGACGGGAGAAATGGGAGGAAGATATAAAGAGAAAGAGGGGGCAGGGAGGGAGAGAGAGGGAAGGAGGAGGGAGGAGGATGGACGGGGGGAGAAGGAGGGGGAGAGAGGGAGATGGGAGAGGGACGGAGAAAGATGGGAGAGAGGGAGGGAGAGGGAGGGAGGGAGAAAGGGAGGGAGGGAAAGCGAGAGAGTGGGGTAGGGAGAAAACAGAAGGTAAACAGAAAACCTTATTTTAAACCCGGGCTAAGCCGGGTACTTGCAACTAGTATATATATATATATATATATATATATATATACATATATATATATATATAAATGTGAAAGTATTTATGTAAGTGTAAATTTGGGTGGCCCAAAAAACTCAACTTTCACCTACAGAGCAAGACACCCTCTAACTTTTTTTCCTATGACAAACCTTTAATTAGGGCAGAGTTTCAGCCTCTTGTGCCAACTGCAAGATGATGCTCAACGACTATGAATTTTCACAATTTTATCGAAAATTGCCGAACTTTCATGTAATTTACATTTTGCATATTTACTTACTGTATCATATTCTTTGTGTTAAATTTTACTTACTTAGGGTTGGCTGTTTAACTATTCTATGTCGTAGCTTCCTGTTGATGATGACTGTGCATTTGCAAGAAGTGTTCTTGATGATGAAACTGAATATGTCGATGAGTATATACCGATCAAAATTAGCAAATCAGGTAAACAGATAGACAAGATAACTCATATAAAGAAAACCTCTCAAGACCAATTGTTTAATCCTAGTGTAACAAGTGCCTTTGACCGTAATAAAACATTTGATCGTGAAGCTGTTAGACTACACAGCTCAACAAAAAAAAATTTTTTCGAATTGCCAAGAATATTTGAATGAATTTATAGCAATTCATGGGTGCTGATTTCAAAACTGCCACTGCTTTTGCTAAATTGGCTCTAGTTTCTGAGATATTGGACAAACTTGAAAATATGATTGTACCCTTTGTGTAAAACAAATGCAATACGTTTGGTGTCTGTTGTTTTAATTAACTATACCAAGTTATAACTTGGTTTATTTTTTTCTCTTTTATAGGTGCTTTCTAAAGACATCATGAGTTCATCATGAAGATGCTGCAAAAATAATTCGAATGTATTCTGTTACATCTGTGGAGAATACATGATTGAAAAGCAAAGAAGAAATATAACTGACTTTGTGTAGCAGGCATATTAGGCTTATTTCGGTGTGAAGCTGGAAGACCAAGACAAGTCTTGGGTTCCCCGTAAGGTCTGCAAAAACTGCGTGGAGAGCCTACGGCAGTGGACAAATAGTGAGAAGGAAAGTCTAAGTTTCGGTGTACAAATGATATGGCGAGAGCCGAAAGACCATTTTGGTGATTGTTATTTTTGTATTGTGAATGTTAAAGGCTTCAATCGCCACAAGAAATCTAAGTGGGGTTATCCTGATCTTGAATCTGCAATGAGACCAATTCCACATAGCAGTGAAGTTCCTATACCAGTGATTACTGGATTATTAGAGCTTTCACCATCAGACTCCGACGAGGGGCAAGATCTGGAGTTTTTGGCAGGTGAAAACAGTGGAAGCGATTATGAAGGAAGTTCTTCAACACCTCAACCATTCAGCCAAGAAGAACTCAATAACCTAATACGAGACCTAAATCTATCCAAGCAAGCATCTGAGCTTTTAGTGTCCAGGCTCAATGAAAGAAATTTTCTCAAACCAGAAGTTAAAATAACATTTTATCGGAAAAGAGAAGATTTTCTTCTTCAATATTTAAGTTTACTGTAATGACATCCCTGGACTCGCTCCAAATGGGACTACAAGACTACCATTCCGAAGACTGGCGTCTTTTTATAGACAGTTCCATCACAAGCTTGAAATGTGTTCTGTTACACAATGGTAACCGATATGCATCTCTTCCCATTGCTCACTCAACAACACTTAAAGAAGAGTATGAGAATATCAAAACAGTATTGCAGAAAGTCCGTTATTATGAGCATCAGTGGTCAATTTGTGTTGATCTAAAAATGGTAAACTTCTTGCTTGGGCAGCAGTCAGGATACACAAAATACCCATGCTTCATGTGCCTTTGGGATAGTAGGGCAAAGCAAGATCATCGGACAAGAGTAACATGGCCTGCAAGGGAAACCATGACTGTAGACAAAAATAAGATCATTCTCCCACCGCTTTATATCAAATTAGGTTTAATGAAACAATTTGTTAAGGCTTTGGACAAATCTGGCAAATGCTTCAAGTATATTTGCAGATCATTCCCCGGATTGAGCATGGAGAAGCTAAAAGCTGGGATTTTTGACGGTCCTCAGATTCTGAAACTCATCAACGATCGACATTATACTAATTTAATGGATCACCTTGAAGCTTCTTCATGGAACAGTTTTGTTTCAGTTGTCATGAACTTCTTAGGTAATAACAGAGCATAGAATTACGAAGAACTGGTGCAAGATATGCTCGCTAACTTCAGAAACATTGGAGCAAATATGAGCATCAAGGTACATTACCTGCACAGTCATTTAGACAAATTTCCAGGTAACCTTGGGGACTTCAGTGAGGAACAAGGCGAGAGGTTCCATCAGGATATGATGGAGATGGAGGAGAGATATCAAGGAAGATGGGACATACATATGATGGCTGACTACTGTTGGAGCCTCCAGCACAATTGCACCAACGACACATACAAAAGGAAGTCGAGCAAATAGCGATTTGCTAATGCATTACTATAGACTATTAACATATTAGTTAATTAATTAATTAGACATAATTAGTTTTTCAAATGAAAATATTTTCTTCTATAACACTATTACACATATTTTTGAACAAATTTCTGCATGACTATTAACAGTTTCACTACTTTTTGTTAGTATACTATTATACTTCATGCAATTCTTGACAAATTCCAAAACACGGTGCATACATTATTTAATTAATTTTAATTATCTCGTAAAATAGAGCCAATCTAGCAAAAGCACTTACATATTCTAAATCAGCATGGTTGACTTTGTATAAAATGATTCAAATATCACTGGCAACGAAATCACTGTTTACCAGTGCTATTTATTCCTATTGCTGCAGCCCTTTGTCACAATCCAAATGCACTTTCTGTTTCACATAGCACTATTTAACGAGCGCAGTCAAGTGCTAGGCATGAAATTTCTAAAGCAATGAAAGATAATTTTGAGCCAACATGCCCATTAATAATCCATTTGGATGTAAAGATACTTCCAGCAATATTTTGGGAGGGCTCAGTTGACAGGCTACCAGTTTTAGTTTCAGGTGATGGGATGGACAAACTGTTAGGTGTACCAAAGGTGAGCTCTGGAACTGGTGAGGATGAAACAAATGCTGTTCACAAATTGTTAGTGGAGTGGTCGCTGGTTGAGAATACCGGCAGAATAAATGGAGTATGTGTTGGACTTGAAAACAGGCTTGGTCGTGAACTTCATTGGCTAGCCTGTCGTCATCATGTAATAAGGATCATCTTGTGAAAGGTTTTCACCATCTGCTTTGGACCTTCAAACTCCCCAGATATGCCGCTTTTCAAACGATTCAAAGGCTGTTGGAGTGTCATCACCAGGCAGAATTTTTCAGAATTCCAAGTGACACCTGAAGCTTCCAGTTTATCAGATGCAACCATTGCAGTCCTGACCAAAGAGCACCTTAAAGGAACAAAGTCAGGTATGATTACATGGAGTTGTTTGAGTTGACTCTGATTGTTTTGATACATCCACCGTGTACAATCCACTAGAGGACTCCAGGACCAGTACATCGTGCTCGCTGGATGGCAAAATTAATTTATGCCATGAAAAAAATCTCTTCCACAACCAAACAGATGTATTAAAGCTTACAAAGAAGAAACCCAAGTTGAGCGCTTTGTAGTTTGGTGCACTAATTTACACCAAGAATTGGGTAACTGGTAATCGTGCAACTAAAGCTCCATCCAGTGATTTACAGCTATGGACTGATCTCAGCAGTTACTAGATAATCGATCCTGACATCAGTTCAGATGCAAGAAAATTCCTAGAAAATCATCTCTGGTATCTTTTAGTGACCTTGTTGGATTAGCCGTGTTCTCATATCCTCTGACAGCAGCTGCAATGATGGGAATTGTGCAGGGAATCACCAGTGAAGCTGTCAAACTAAAAGTGCGTGGAAATACATCCATTCTAAAGAAACCAGATGTATGTTTAGGTGACTTTGCAACTACCAGATCAGGGAACCTTCTTTGCTGTTATAACAATGACAGTGGCTTGCAAATGAAAAGTATCGATATGGCCAGACACGATTTAAGTCAATAGGTATTGTGAAGGACACTACAGAGCGAGCAGTAAAGCTTTTTTGAAGAAGACAATACACTGCTTTTTAAAGACAAAGAACAAAAAACAACTCTTATTGCAAGTAGTGGAAGCAAACCAACACTAATCACCACAAAGACTTTTGTTCAGGCCTTAATGTCAGAATGACAATAACATTGACTGATGATGCATGCTTTTGTTACTTGAATTTGAGTAGGTACAATTTTTAAGTTTTTTGATGGAACAGCACAATTTGACCTTTTAATTGTGACAATTGCCCATAGCCATATGTTTAAGCTAGATGGTTAATTGGCAAAAGAGTGTTGAACTTTGATATTAAAAAGCTATTTCTGGTTGTAATTTTAAAACATTCAACATATGCAAATTTCTTCATTTTTCTAGAATTTCGTAAAATTTGGACATTATATTGCTCTTGAGCACCGTCTTGTAGTTGGAATTTAAAGCTAAAATTTTGCCAAAACATTATTATTAGTAGATGTAATAAATTGGGAAGGTGTCTTGCTCTATAGCACACATTTCCTTTTTTGCCATATCTAAATGAACCACCCTAATATATATATATATATATATATATATATATATATATATATATATTAGGGAGCCACTCAATGTATAGGGGAAAAATATTTTTAGGTTTCATTGTCCCACCCCCTAATTTTTTTCCTTTTGTTATGCTAAGTAATTTTACCAAAATTCATGAAGATACAGTGATATTTAGAGATAGCTCAAAGGAGTCGAAGTTTTATATTATATGCGAAAATGCCTGTATTTGACACACATGGCAAACCGGAGGCAAATTCTCTTACTTATTTATATAATTTCTGTTACTTATTTATATTTTCATGTCAGTGCAATTTATTTTACTGCTAGTGCCACAGTGACAATGAAAGATGTTGTTCAGTTCTGGCATATGGCACGCATTCCAGTTCGCAAATAATGCCACATAATTGCCAAGATAAAGGATCTCCATTCAGCATGGATTGGAATAAGAAAAAACGTATCCAACAGAACAGATATTAAAGGAGAAGGAGCACCAATTTAATGAAAGTTATACTTATTTGTTTGATGTTGCACATGCTGAAGCCTTAACTAAGATGCAGGTGCCTGAAGACATACAATTTCTTGAAGCACAAAGAGAGAAAAGGTGGCGTGGTTGCATGGGTCCAGTGGATATGGTACTAACTCGGAAAGAACAAAGGTCTCATAAAAGGCGCTTAGAGCAAGAATATCGTAAAGAAAAGGAGGCTAAGCGGATCTAACATGAGGCAAAGAAGATGGAGTTTAGTGCCAGCAATGACAGTGACACAAAGGCTAAGATCACCGATGGTTTTGATTCCGATGATCCTGATGAACTCCCCGAACAACTCGAAGTGTCTACTAAATCAGTGAGGATTGTCCGATCCAACAATATTGTGAGTCCAGGTTTGGTATCTGAATTTTGCAGAAGTAAAATCAGTGACAAGAACGAAGTTTACATAATTCCAGCAGCAGCAGAATCACTTGGCCACAGTACTGCAGCCCTGGCGATTAACATGGAATCAGTCATAGTCAACGTAAACATCGTGAAGCAGCAGCTACAGATATTCATGCATCGTTTCATCCAAACTGCGCATGGGGATGGAAAAATGTTGCCTGCACTAACATCCAAAGATCGTCTTGCTGTTCTGCTATCCGGTGATGGAACAATGAAGTTGCTGGGAGTACCAAAATTGCCTAATGGAAATGGAGAGGCCGAGGCAACTGCCGTGTTTAATCTTATTTAAGCATGGAACATTGCTGATAGCATCAAGTTCATGTGTTTCGACACTACGGCTAGTAACACTGGCATAATTAAAGGTGCCTGCATTCTTCTGGAGAAGAAACTTGGCAGAGAATTGATCAGCTTAGCATGCAGGCTCCACATAATGGAACTCATTGTGGCTAAGGTGCTTAATTTAGTTTAATTTATCAAGTTATTCCAGAGATTTCGTGAATGTTCTGGCTCCATTGACACAACGATGTATGCAAGTGGAATGGATGTAGATTATATTGCAGTGGTTCTCAATCCAGTTCGGGATGAACTCATTCACTTCATTCAGTGTTTCAGCCCAGAGATGATTATCGGGAGCTTCTGCAACTGTCACTCCTTTTTCTAGGTGCAGCTTGTGGTACAGATGAAAAGATTCTGGCTCCTGGTCCAGTGGATGGCAATACTGATTTACAGCCTTAAGATGTTCATTTGGCGTTCTCAGTTCCAACTTACTGCACGTGAATTTTCATCACTGGGTCACTTCAACACCTTGATACTTAAGGTCTACCTGAATTCTTGGCTTACATCGCCATGTGCTACATCTGCTCCCCGTAGAGATTTGCAGCTACTTCAACAATTGGAGAACTACAAGGAAACAAATGACACCGTTGCCAAAGCAGCAATACAATCATTCTCTGGACACTTGTGGTATTTGAGTGAAATTCTGGATGGTTTTTATTTTTTTTTTTTTTGACAAGTTAGTCATGGTTGCAGCACTTAACAAGATAACAACAGAATAGCCTTATTTCCAACATTACAACAAAATAAACTTTCTGACTTCTTATTTATAACAACTACATTGTTGGCCAGAAGAAAGTTGCGAGTTGAAAGTCGTCAATGATGCAGCCGAGCGTGGAGTGACCCTGAGTCAAGCATTCAATGATTACTAACCAATCAAGAGGAACATAAACAGTTTTTGTTAAAAGTAGTAGCGAAACATTTTCGTTACTTTCCTAATGCTAACAAGTCCACACTAACTGTTTCAGCCGCAGCTAGAATATCATTACTTGGACTTGAAGACATGTAATTAGTGAGTAGTGATCTTTCAGTCTGAACTATTTTGAATTGACGATTTATGTTTATTAGCTGAAGGTTATTATTACCGTATGGTAATCTCGCGAAAAACTGATTATTGCAAAACTTTGACACTGTTGAGGTACCAATAAATATTATCAGAAAACATTCAAATTTTGCCAATTTTATTCTTATAACATTACTAACACATTTTGGGGGTGGCAGGATAAAAACTCAGAAATTTTCTTTTGAGTTCCACCCTAATATATATATATATATATATATATATATATATATATATATATATATATATATATATATATATATATTTATGTGGTAAAGGAAAACAAACTAATGAGCACTCATGAGGTTCACGAAAATACAAAAGTATACACTGAACATAACATAAATCACAATCATGAAATCATGCACTTATATCTTAAAAGAAAACATAATAAGTAGCAGTAACTTAAATAGTTTATTAATTTAATGAAACATATAAATGTACAACATATGTGTCCAAACGTGTAGCATTTAGGGCTGCATTCGAGGATACCGAGGCGATCAAATGCACATCAAATGCTTTACAATAAATATAGCTGAAGATAAAAAAAAAGCCTTTAATAAACAAAAAAGATATTAAACTGAAACGTCACCTATCCGTGAATTTGTTTATTGTAATTGTAGAAGATAAGACAGTTACAATAAATTAGTGATTACGACAAATTGTTTTTTACACACAAGCTATTTAAATAGTGTTCTTTTGAAGCAGATATAATACTTATAATCAAAAGCGGAAAAAAAAATGTTTCAATAAGCATTTATTGAATGCCGTACTTGGTGATAAATAAAACAAGCAACAATTAAGCCTGTAAAAACAGGACGTTTTTGAGCATTTTAGTGTATAAATAGAGAGGGAAGTAAGTCATGTTTAATAACTGTTGCAAAAATAAATAATGATTACGCCCCTTTGTTTAGCTTATAATCTATATATAATATATAAGCCATATATAGTACCATAAGAAACCCTGAAGCCCAGCCCTGAGAGGTCATATCGCGAAATGAACTTTTGATGTACACATGGCAAGCCAAGACCTACAAAATGATATATACATCATGGGTCAAGGACTTATGGTTGCTGAGATCTAGGGCGCTCCTTTGTTAATATAGCTTATATAGTTAAAAAGGTACTTAATAAGCCCCCTTTTTCGGCCCTTAGAGGTCGGATCGCAAAATTGACTTTTGATGCACACATGGCAGGCCAAGGCCTACAAAATGATATATACATCATGGGTCTAAGACTTATGGTTGTTGAGATCTAGGGTGATGACGGACAGACAGACAAAACGGGGACAATAGAGCATTTTTTTTTCGAAATTGCTCTAAAAAATATACAAACAATTTAGGCAGGGTCAGCATAATAACTTTTCTGGCGCACATGCAAAACATATTTATCACCGACCACATCCCATTTTTAATTGCGAGAATTTTAAAATAATTTTGCTAGCTAATTCTAAGCCTATAGCATGAAGTGTTTTAAGCTGTATTTTAAATTGATTGAATATATCTACTTCGATCATTTGAATTTTGAAGGCTACTAAAGTAAAACTGATATAGTTTCACGATTGATCTTATTTTTTTTTCAGTACCGTACTGGTACTATTGCCTTTTCTCAATCAGCTGTTTACAACGTAAAAGAAATATGACAGCATACCAACATCCTACAGTGTATAATCAAATCGACTGGTAATATTCGTGCACATATTATGAAACTATAAAGCTTTCCTCTAACCAAAGCGAATTTCGCGTATCTAGGTAGCTCGCGAAATTCGCCCCTCTTTCGCGGCAATGTATTTACATGGAGATGCTCAAACCGCGTAGAATTTCCGCGGCGGTGCAGAGAAATTTCGCGGCATCGCTTCTTTCAGAGTTTTTTCGCGTTTCGCGAGTGTAAACAATCCAAAATGGCTGCCTAGAAACATCGACTCAAATGAAAATCAAGGTTAAAATTGATATAAATGTCTTAAAATTAACAAATAAGACTTAGATTTATATATAGCAACTTGAATTATGTCAGATTATACCAAAAAGTAAGTGTTTTTTTTCACTTTTTACTTGTAAAATACCATAACTGTAGAAAATATATCATAAGAAGAAAATGTCTGCCGACGTCTTCAAATAAACAAAAAGAAAATTAAAAAAATCCTTATATCCGGTCGGCTGACGCCTACGTTCGCTTCGCTTAGGTGTATCGAGGGTTTTTCGCGCTTTGAAAAATCTCACGTGAGAAATAGCGCAGCGTTTCGCTTCGCTTTGGTTAGAGGAAAGCTTAAAGTTTGATAAAAGTTTGATATACCGGTACATTTGCATTGTTTTCATAACTTTCCTATTCATTATCTGGAAGTTGCCGCTCTAAAGTATAACCAAACTGGCGGCTGCCTAGGCACCCACTAACACAGTGGTTCCTAACCCCCGGGCAACGGACCGCAAATGGCACTGGGCCGCCATAGAAACAATAAATTATTTACTTTTTATTTATTGTTGCGTATTTCTCTCAGGATAGTGCGACACTTACCCCTCCGGGACGCGGTGAAATTATCAAACGTCGACCGGTCCGCGGCGTGAAAAGGTTGGGGACCTTTGCATTAACACACACACCACTTCTATGGTACCGGTAGCTTTTATTTTGTTTGAACAAAATTGCCTGTGTATCTTACTATGCTGCTCATTAAAAGCAAGTTTGTCGGCTTTTTTTTATTTTCCGACCCCACCATGAATATAATACATTTTATAGATGAATATAAGAAAACGTAAAGAAGGTATAATTATGTTGTAGTATGCATTGTATGGGCCTAATATGAAATAGTTTATTTTTGGTCTCATTTTTAATGTATTTACAAAAGTAAATAAATAACATGCCCAAACTCTGTAGTTAAATGTTTTTTTTTTTATAATTATGCACAGGGCGCCGAGCTAGACGGGTCTCCGAAATAGTAATCTTGAAAACAAGGTTCAGCTTCTAAACCAGACATGGGCAATCTACGTCCGTCAAACGTTTTGATTCGACCCGCAGTACACCCCCCCTTCGTTCATTTACAATGATAAAATTTACATTTATGGTAGCTCAGATAAAGTATTATAAACACTCCACTGATCTGCTCTTGGTCCGATCTTTCAATCAAATTTAAGAACCTATTGTGGTTCTTCAGTAGTTATAAATTTACATCTGTGATCTGCGATTTTGAAGCATGTCCATTACGATGAAAAAAAAGGTATCAGTTGTACATGTAACATTGAAAGATCACGAAAAACACTAGATATGTACATCAAGAGTAATTGCAGTGAACACATTGAAGTAACGAATGTGTATGGTCTCTTCAAGATATGCCAAACTATGCGGGATATTATTTTTTAGTAAATCTGAAGCGGCCAATTCGCTACTTTTAATAATTTATCATTTATGTGTAGGTTTATGCTCAAATATTGGTCAAGACTATTATCAACGATGTCTAAGTCAGCAAGTCACTGCAAAGTACATACATATCCAACAACAGTAGAGCAATGATACCTGGAAGTTTCTAATTGGCCATTCAGAGAATGCAGAATGCTGAAATAAAATCACGGCAAGGGCTACAGACAATGATAAAAAAAATTGTTGTTTCAGACCTATTTTTAGAGATGAGAGAGACGTATGAAGACACTATGTACTTAACATTTAATAGAAGAAGGAATCGTTATTTTACCAAAGGAGGCCACACAATCGGAGCGGATAATAATTGACTTGGACATACTCCAGAAATTCGTAAATAAATATCATTGCCCCAATTGCGGAGAAAGTAAAATTGTTTTAAATGTAAATAACGGAAAAAGTAAGGGATTCGCAAAATTTTTTGAAGCTTCTTGTAGTAAGTGCTATGAAATCAATTCTTTTTACACTTCGCATGTTATTGACCAGTCCCAGGGTAATAACAAACCATTTGAAATAATGACTTTGCGGCTGCGTCTATGTCATTGGATTGTGACCTTATAAATTTAGTAGATTTTGTGAAGCTATTAATTTTCCTGGCATTTACCAAAAGTCTTACCAAAAAATAGCAAGTAGGTTGCAGGGAAAGATAAAGATGTCATCAGTATCTGTATTTCAAAAAGCTGCTGAGATTGTTCGATCCCATTACAAGAAAGATTAAGATGACACGACGGGTCTTAAAATTACAGTTTCATTTGATGGCTCATGGTTAACTCGTGGTCACACATCACTGATTGGATTAGGTAGTGTGATTGAAGTGCACACAGACATGGTTCTAGACTAGGGTGGCCCAAAAAATCCAACTTCGTGCCACATACAGGGGCACCCTTTTTTAAAGTTCCTTTTGCCTTAGTTAGTATACAGTTAAAATTTTACAAATTCCAAGTAGAAGGCGACGCTCACAGGGATCGTTATTTTACCTTTTACGGCATTTTACTCGATCTTGTTGACTGGTGGAAGTAAAACGTTTTTTCACACTTATGAACTATTCCATGCTGACCTAGTTCTCATTTTAGATACATGACTTCCCGTTGTTTTTATGAACATTGAGCAGACGGAAAATCAACAAATATAATGTTCATGAGTGGTGAAGATAAAGAGATAGCAGCACAGCAGGAACGAGTCCATCACAAACAACAGAAACAGCTACTTCGTAAACAGAGAGAGGAAAAACGACAGCAACAAACTATAGAAGGTGAATCTAGTGAAAATGAAACAGAGAGCTTTGAATCATCCAATAAATTTGAAGTCCTAGATGAATATGAACCGCCCAAGCTCAACTAAAAAAAAACGGACAAACATACTTCCTTGTCCACTAAGCATGTTACCAGTGCCTTGGATGGCAACCAAACGCCTGGTCGTGAAGCTATGCTGCAGCAATGGGACATGATCCTTCATCATTGACAGTTTTACGAAGAACCATGCAAAGAGCCAGAAAGAAAGTCAGGTGTAAACAAGCAGCAGATATAAAGGTTTCATTCAAGCCTGACTATCCTGTAGTTCTACACTGGGATGGAAAAATCTTTACTGAAATCCTGAGTCCTGGAGAAGTTAACCGCTTGCTGGTGCTGGTTTCTGGTGATGGCAGTGAAAAATTACCAGGTGTCCCTAAACTAACATCAGGGACAGGACAGAATGCTGCTGATGCTATTTATGGTCAGTTAGAACAGTGGGCACTGGTAGAAAGCATCCAGGCTATGAGCTTCGACACCACTTCTGTCAACACTAGTTGTTTCAATGGAGCTTGTGTACTGCTTGATAATCGTATTGGTCGAGAACTATTGTGGCTGGCATGTCGTCATCATGTTCTTGAATTGGAATTGGCAAAGGCTTTCAGTTTGTGTTGCGGTCCTTCTAACTCACCAAACATACCTATCTTCAAAAGATTTAAAGAAGTTTGGGGACGCATAAAGCTTGACAACTATAGTAAGTTGGAAGTGCCTTCAAGAACTGATGTTTTCCGAGAAAACACGGTGAGCTTCCTGACCAATTTCGTTGACTTGAAGTCCCAGGTCAGAGATGATTATGAAGAACTTATTGAACTGACAATGATCGTCTTAGGAGATCCACCAAAAACCATTCACTGGAGAGCACCAGGCCATGTACATCAAGCTAGGTGGATGGCTAAGCTGATCTATGCCATCAAAATTTACTTCCTACGTCATCAGAGAGAAATTTTCAGTCTTACATCCAAGGAAGAGAGCCAACTCAAACGATTTGTACAGTTTGAAACCTTGTTGTAGTCAAAGTCTTTGATTCAAGCACCCTGTGCAGCGGAAGCACATGGAGGAGATCTTTTGCTCTGGAAGGACCTGCAGCACTATCAGTCTGTTGATCACGACATCAGTATTGCAGCACAATAAATTCTCCAGAATCACATGTGGTATCTGTCTAATGAGACTGTAAGCCCGGCATTGTATTCCGATGAAGTGTCACCAATTGAGAAACAGAAAACAATAACAGGTTTTGGAATAGAACCTAGTGAGCGACGTGTTCAAGGTGATCCATCATTGCTCCAAAATGAAGGCGTCAGCTTGGGTCACTTTCCCCCAAAGCGTTCACAGAACCTGCTACAAAGCTACACATAGGCAACTGCTTTCTAGTTCTTCCTCAGTGGAATGATAATATTTAATACCAGAAGGGTAAGCAGCGCAATAACGACTTGCGTGTGATCAACGATACTGCAGAACGTGGAGTTAAACTTTTTGAGGAATATAATAGACTGCTGACAAAAAACGACGAAGAAAAGCAATTTATTTTGCAAGTTGTTGAAGCCAACAGAAAAGTCATCCCTACACAAACTACAAAGAAGTTTGCCATCTGTGCTGTTTCGGTGTAGACAATGTTTAGACAATGTACTCTTCAGCACTCTACAATTTACATTTTATGTTGACATTTTCGTTACTTAACAGTTACATTACAGTAATGGCATGATTTGAAAATGTAATTAAAAAATTCAACGAAAATGTTTTTTTTTTTTTATTAATATAGCAAAACGTTTTTTGAGAAATGATCCCAAAAGGTCTACTTGCTTCATTTTCTCCATATTTCACATCAATATAGTTTAAAACTATTGAAAACAATATTAGGATGTCGTTCACTTATCACGAAACGCTTTATTTCTCTCATTGTGAACCTCTCCCCCACCCTCACCCTCAGCCCCGTCATATTTTGTCATTTTTTCACAACATTACCCATGAACTCTGTGTTAGCAGGCACATGTGCACATCTTAGTAGGATACTGCCACCAAGTACAAGAATCGTTCTACAGCCTTTTCTCTTGGATGATGAAGATATCTAATTTTAATTCCACCTATTTTAGGTTTGAGAGCTTTGACAGAACGCATTGACGGTCGTCCAGAATTTTGTATCGATGCTATGAAATGGTAATATGAATCATTTCGCTCAACTGATGTGACTGACCCCTAAAGAAACTAAATGTGATTGACTCCGTGTAGAGACTAAATGTGACTGACCCCGTATAGAGACTAAATGTGATTGACCCCGTATAGAGACTAAATGTGATTGACCCCGTATAGAGACTAAATGTGATTGACCCCGTATAGAGACTAAATGTGATTGACCCCGTATAGAGACTAAATGTGACTGACCCCGTATAGAAACTAAATGTGATTGACCCCGTATAGAGACTAAATCATAGTGACCCCGTATAGAGACTAAATGTGATTCACGCCGAACACAGACTAAATGTGATTGACCCCGTATAGAGACTTAATCTTAGTGACCCCGTATAGCAGGGGTGGGCAAACTTTTTCTACAGAGGGCCACATCAAAAACTTGATTGTTATAGGCGGGCCGCATGTATATTTTGTCTAATTTAATAACAATTTACAACGTATGAAAATATGAATTATGGATAATAATCATGTTTTTGTCGTTTTATTTCACATTCACACTGTAGTAAACAAGCACAATACATTTTAAAATACAAACTAAATCAAATCAGTGCTAATTTGGTAATAAGACTTTACTATTCATATTTATTTCAACAAACGTTTTTTGTTACCTGTCATAACATTTATGAAGACGATGTAACTTAATTTACATATAAGCTGACCACAGAGTAGAATTTTAATTAATGAGAAGTATGTAACTGTTCACAATTTCGGATAATTTCTTGAGCTGTGGAACCAGTTTACTGGTTGTGATTCGCATGACTGCATTTAAATTGCAGTCAGTCAACACCGACATGTTCTTAGACTTGTTTTATTTTTTCATACAAGAAAACGCTTGCTTTAAAATGTATGTGGACCCAAATAGTGACAAAAGCTTCGCAGTGAAGTTTTTTAGGTGTGGAAATGCAGCTGCTGGCAAGCATCCTTTAAACTCCAGAAGAAGAACTGACTTGAACTTCTCCTTCAGGTCATAATTTGGTTGTAGGTCAAGCAGCTCTAATTGTATATCCTCTGGGGCTGAATCAGCTTCTGCACTTAATGGCGAACTGAGGATATTGAAGAGTGGTTCCAGGTTCTTGAATTCTTTGAACCTCCTTTCAAATTCCACAACCAAGGCATCTAACTGAGCCTTGTACTTGTCAGCCATTTCAGCAGAAATGATTTTCTGTTTCAGCAAAGCGAAAGGGCAAAACCTGTTTTCACCTGCTTGCCTGGAGAACAGAGAGAGTTGTGCCTGAAATAATTTAACATGCACATACATTTCATGTGCAAACAAGCTATTGCCCTGAAGTTTGACATTCAGTTCATTCAACTTTTCTATAATGGCAAACATGAATTCATGTCAATGGCAAACTTGAAGTCTGACTTCCACTCTTGATTAACAATGTTAGTAACAAAGTCACAAACAAAACCCTTTATCTCCAGGAACATAAATATTTCTTCCTTGAGATCCCACACTCGCCTTAATATCTTGCCCAGACTCAGCCAGCGGACACTGCTGTGGTAGATAATATCAGAATGTTCAGTTTCCAAATCTTTAAGCAGTGCCTGGAACTGCCTGTGTATAAACACCTTGCTCTGATGAGGTTTATTACACTTACAACTGGGTCAATAACATGCTTTATATTCAACGCAGATTTAGTAATACTTTCCTGATGGATGACACAGTGGAGAGGTAAAAGTATAATTTCAGGATATTACTCTTTAATTTTATCATTTATCAACTTCGCCTGACCAACGTTTTTTTTGGCAACACTCATGGTTAAATCAAAGTCTATCCGCTTAAATCCTCTTCTGGTTGAGCAGAAGCACAGTTTCGAATAGCAATGTTAACAATTTATGGCAACTGTCATAACTACTTGTATTCATTAGCTATGCATTGTGAGTTCTTGTGATGATCTGCCAGCTTCTTTTATAAGACCCTAATTACTATGTCTTCTCACCTATGTCATTGTCTCTGATTGGTCAGTCCCTAATTGGTGATATTCTGTTATTTCAGTCAAAACAAAAGTAACCCTGATTTTTCCAGTTTGGTGACAGACTAATTAATTAACTCATCCCTGACCTAATGATCCATATTCTTGAAAATACAATGTCCAACCTATATTCTTGTAAGTACAATGTTTGACATATATTCTTGTAAATACAATGCTCAACCTAGAAACTTTGGGACACTGATTCTTTGTAACATTTATCAAGCCCATGTGGAAGTTTGGCGCCATATATACGATACCAGACAATAGCTAATTATCTTATCATTGGTTTCTTGAAAACACAATGGCGCTTAGCATTGCTTTTAATTCCAGCCTAACCAGGTCGTCTAATTTTTGACAGATATGTATCACCTAAAAATACAAACTCTCTCTAAACGTGACCAACAATGTAATCTCACAGTACCTATGGCGCATTTCCGGCCCTTCCAAAGTGTTATAAAAACATTACTGACTGTGGTCGTTACAGCTAGTGATTCACAAATAATTATATGGAGCTACAAAACGGATTTAATAATTCTAGATTCGAATCAAATAATAAAATTAAAAAAAAAATATAGCAAAATACTCTAAACAAAGTAAAAAAAAACATCGATATACGATCGCAACATCTGCATGCATTCGGGCCGCATAAAATACTCTGGCGGGCCGCATGCAGCCCGCGGGCCGTAGTTTGCCCACCCCTGCCGTATAGAGACTAAATGTGATTCACGCTGAATACAGACAAAATGTGATTGACCCCGTATAGAGACTAAATCTGAGTGACCCCGTATAGAGACAAAATGTGATTGACCCCGTATATAGACTAAATGTGATTGGTTGACCGCGTTTACATATTAACTGTGATTGGTTGACCGCGTTTAGAGACTAAATATGATCGACCCGTTTAGATGTTAAATGTAACTGGCCTCAAACAGAGAGTTAAATAAAAATGATACAATTCTTCTATCTTCGTGTTCTATGGTAATGAATAAGACAAAATTGTTATCAAGCTCAAAATTTAAATTTCTGCTTCAGTGTCCTTTGACCATGATCGCTTAACGTTTTATTATCAGTAACAAAGGTGGAAAACGTTATCATCTAAATAATGTGCATAATTAAAGCTAGGGCTGCTGATTAAACTGCGTTAATTTGAGATTAACGCGTCAAAAAAATTTGCGATTAAAATTTTTAACGCAACACCTAAATGCGTTAATTTGACCAAATTGCTGAAAGTTCACCAAATCGATAAATAACGGAATTTCACGCAACAATTTGAAGTTAAATCCCGTTCACTTATTAAGTAGATCTACCACCCCCACCCTGTCATAATTTCCACACACCCTCACCCCTAGGTACGTCGACAAAAGCCCCAATTGTAATATAAAATGAAGATGTTTTGTTATACAGCCCTTCGACAAGTGAACCTCCTGCTCTCTTCCCGGTCGATATAAAAAGAAAAAAGTTTCATTCACTAGTTTTATACTATAGTGTATTGGTGAGGTACTGTAGTGTACTGGTGGAGGTAAAAGAACGACAAGTGTTTGGTGAACTCTGCTATAATTAGGTCAAAATAACGAGATGTTAGAAATTTTGTATCACCATTTTTTTTGCGCCCAATTTTTTATCGCATTTGAAAATACAGCGTCTTGCTTCAGCTGCACTAACAGTTTCATGACACTTGAAATCAATGTCTAGACATGGTCTAGACTATGCTATGCAAACATCAGTACACGACACAGTGTATGTCTTTTTCAGAATTATTGTGATACTGAGCTAAATTTAATATTTTATATTAATTAACGTTCTGAAACTAGCGGTGTCGATATGATGGAAAGAAAGGCATATTTTCGTTTGTTCTTTGTATAGAGCAATAAAGACATCAATAGATTTTTCTCTAAGAGTTAGACCGGCAAATATTCTGATACAACTGTTGCTATTACCAAATGAAACGAAAGAAAGACTTTTTAATGTTGACACACGAAAGAACAAAAGAAGGTTAAAAATGAAAGCCGACCTTTCAAAATTTTGCTTTGAACGTTTGAAACGGTAAAATTAAAGAGTGTCATTTTACAAGATACTTTTTTATTAATTTAACTGACAGACAGATACAAAAAAATCTTTTCTGTTGTTCACTAAAACATTGAACAAATAGTTTATAGTATGAAAGTAAATGAATGAAAGAATATAAGAGTAACATTTATAGAAGATCAAAAGTACATTTGTCCTACAACTCGGCGGCTGTTGTTTCATTTCTGACGCGAGCTCCTAGTTTGAAACAATGGAACCGGTGTCAACAAGTTTTTGGTACATCTTTAAGTGGAGAGAGAGTGTGTTAAAAATGTGACTTGGTGGGGAAAAGGGGGAGGGGGAGAATAAAGAAAAAAAAACGCGTTAAAAATAAGTGAGCGACAACTTTCTCTCTATACTATTTTTTTATGAAAGAAAAGTTACATTAGAGATATAAATGACGTGTGTATTTTTTTTTTTTTGGAATGGGAAATGGGTGGTATGGTAAACAGACTTACGCGTGGGGGAAGTGAAGCAAAATATGACAGGGAGGGAGGAAAGAGGGGTTGACATACTTCATTAATTCGGTAACTATGGTACGGAAAAAAAGGTTAGACATTGTTGTTAAATAAAAAGAAAACAATTCGCATCATTGACGTGATTGATACATGTCCATAAACTGGTCTCAATAGCTAATTCAATAGACATATATGCTAATGCTTAATAAATATGTTATAATTCATTAAACCTCTTTCGTAAATTGTTTATTATGCCAATGTTATGCTTTGATATTATGACATATTAGTTTGAATACAAACAATTGTATTATATTATGTCGATTAAAATGTGCGTTAATTTACGATTAAAAGTTTTAATCATGCGTTAATTTCGATCAATTTTTTTAATCGAACAGCAGTTCTAATTAAAGCATAATATGAATAGTTGCTTTGAAAATATATTTTAAATAATTTTTGAGATAAATCATTCATTACGTAATAAGTTAACGACTCCTTTGACTTTTGCTTCCAGTACAGCCAGAGGCGTTCGAATAAGCCTCATTTAGGAAGCGAAAAATAATAAAATATATCATACATTTTTCATTATGATATTATTATCTAATGATTATGTAGGCTTTAAAATTATGATTAAATATTAGGAGCCTTTATTTAAACTAATAACATTGGTGTGTTTCATGGAAACGTATCGAGGCTCGGCCTCAAAATATAAATTAAATAAGTATACCCAGCCTATAACCAGCCTATACCCACCCTATACCTAGCCTATATCCACCCTATACCTAGCCTATACCCAGCCTATACCCACCCTATACCCAGACTATACCCAGCCTATATCCACCCTATACCTATTCTATACCCAGCCTATACCCACCCTATACCCAGACTATACCCAGCCTATACCCAGCCTATACCCAGCCTATACCCACCCTATACCCAGACTATATCCCAAATTTCTTTTCAGGTTCTTTGATCTTATAAATTATTAAGATGGCGGTTTACGTCACTACTGTAAACATGATTTTAATGTCAACGAAGTAACCACTGTTGACATAAATGTAACGTCGATGAAGTCACCACTGCAGACATGAATGTAGACATAAATATAATGTCGATAAAGTCACCACTGTCGAGATGACAAGACACAAATGTAATGTCAATGATTTTACATACCCGAGTCATAAGTAGAGAACTATACTTTATAGCAATAAAATACAAAAGGTAAATATATAAAGATTTGCTTTAATATTAACATTAATATTTGTTCAGAGTTAATCACCTAAAAAATTATAAATTCTAATCTAACGTTATACTATACTTAACGATGACTAAATAAAGTGTACATTATTTCAATAGTTGAGTTTTTTTAAGAAATTGATGGAAGATTGGGATTGATCTTTAATTATTAATGTAACAAAAATATTTTGTTTTGTTTACACATTTTAATATGCATTTCTTATTAGTTTTACGTATGAATTTCATGACAGCCTGTAAATTGAATGTCAGCACTATGGAGATAACAAGCCTCTAGTGAAATCATTGCACATATAAGTAACACAGCGTATGAGAAAAAAAAGAACATTACAGATGTGACATCGAAATTTGTCGAGTGAGGTATAAAGATAAAGAAAAGATTCGATGCTCACATGCAGTTATGGTCAATAATAAGACACTTGATTAATTTAATGTCGCGCTGTTTTAGGTAAGAATAAAAATTACATTATAAAAAAAATATTTTATAAAATACAACGTTTTTCTTGCGTACTAAAAAGCAGAAAATAATTTCTGAATAAATTGGTAACATGGCAGGCCCGTAGCGTGCGGGGGGCCAGCCCCCCACTGCGTTTTGTCTGGCCCCCCTGCTTATTTTTTATACTTAGTAAAATGTATTACCTGCCCCCCCCCCCTTCTATTGCCTGGCCCCTGCAGTAGAATACCTGGCCCCTGCTGTAGAATTTTCACGCTACGGGACTGTAACATGGTAATAGTAATAGACTTTATAAGAGCTACTGATTTTTATAAAAACGAAAAACGTTGGGCGCATGAATCTTATATCATGTGAATGTTTGTATTACAGTATTAGAATCATCAAATGTTATCAATTAAATCCCAAAAGAATTATTACAGTAGGTTTTCGAAATATCACGATATTGCAGATCATTTATTAGAACTTAGTCTAGATAACAAAATGCATATGAGTATGTAAAATTAATTCTAGTGTTGTATAACATGCAGGGCCGGCGCCAGAGTATTTGCCGCCCAAGGCGAACCTGTCGCACCGCGCCCCCTACTAAAGGCAACTAAAAGAACTAATATTTACAGTAATATTATAACTTTCACTAAGGAAAACTATGCTGTCGTTTGTTTCAATAACTATTTAAGTTGCAACAGAATCTTTACAATGTCATGTATAATTGTGTTTTATGGCTATAGGCTACAATCAATGCAATGTCATGTATAATTGTGTTTTATGGCTATAGGCTACAATCTCTACAATGTCTTGTATAATTGTGTTTTATGGTTATAGGCTACAATCGTAGGCCAATAAAATAAATCTATAATTAAATTTCAAAACTTTATTTTTCGTGCTTTTGCTTTAGAAAATGTAGAAACGAGTTCCATCAGATCAATGTCTCTAGCAATATCATGTTCGATTGACACAGTAGCTAATCCAACAAGTCTTTATTGTAGAATGGACGTTCTCAAATATGTCTTTATCAGTTTGAGTTTTGAGAAGCTTCGCTCACCACTGGCCACAGGAACTGGAAGTGTCAAGAGGATTCGGAGAGCTATAACAGTGTTGGGCACACTATCTGTTAGATTCTTTTTCAATATAAAGTTTAGTACATCCTGTGGCGATGCACACCTTGCAACTCGTCTTGAAATGGCTTTCAGCTTACTGCTTAGATCAAATGCGTCAATATCTTTGGAGTCTCCATGTCGCAAAGCTTTCTCAAGATTCAAACAATGTTCCGTAACGTCCCTGCTAGTTTTATTTTGTAAACTATGAACATCATACAGGAAACCAAACACCGAACTAATTTTTTGCATCAGAGTGAACCTTTCATCAACTGATTGTATGGCTGTGTCTAGAATAGCGAAGTAAAAGTTTACTTTGAATTTGTCTTTTGGATCATGAATGGGTTCTTCGTCATCTCCTTCATATGGACATTGTTTCTTCTTTCTTCTGATACGGGTTGGTTCGGGTTCGAAAAGTGCTGGTATCTCTAAATTGACTGCGATTTCAGCTGCATCTACCAGTGTTTTCTCATACTCTGTGTCATTTCTGCAGTTAATGAGAAACTTCTTTGTTTCAGCCAGATGATTGATGGCGCCATGTATATCTAATTCTTTTTTTTTAAGTTCTTTACTACTCATGTTGATCTCAAACAACACATCATACCACGTCATACCACACAACCAGAGAAACGACAAACTTAAAACTAAAAATGGCTTTTGCAATAACCCGCGCATCGGTTCGTGATGCTCCTGATAAATTTGTGTCATCCGCAATATCTGCCAGAGCATCGTAGATTTCAGCAAGCTGAAAACAAAGAGGCTTTAAAGCATCAGTTCGACTTTCCCATCTTGTTTCACTCAGTGGTTTAACAGTTAGATTAGAAACATGTCGAGTTAAAACTTCCCCACGGCGAGTTGTTGCAGAAAAGAATGTATAAACATGTTGCACTAGATCAAAGAAGGTTGTTGCTTCTAAGCAACATTTTGCGGCATCATTTACAGCCAAATTCAAGGTATGTGCACTGCAAGGAACAAACAATGCTCGGGGATTGACATCTAAAATTCTTCTTTGGACACCATTGGCTTTTCCCTTCATATTGCTGCCATTGTCATAGCCTTGACCGCGTAAATTTTCGATAGATAAAGACATCTCTTCTAACTGCTTAAGAATAGTTTCAGACATGCCAGCACCAGTTGTCTCTTTTAGAGGCACAAAACCCAAGAAATGTTCCTTTACAGATGATGGTGCCGCAGTGTCATTTTCTGGACTTGAAATCACATCAACAAAGCGAATGATCATGGTCATTTGTTCAACATGACCAGCATCTGGTGTGCAATCTAGAATTATTGAAAAGTACTTAGCATCACGAGCAGAAGCCAGAATTTTTTTGTTTGATTGCATTGGATAAAAGCTGAATCAATTCATTATGTATGTCTTTGCCTAGGTAATGTACATGGGTCTCATTGTCTTTAATCTTTCGGAGATGCTCATCCATAAGTGGGTCAAACAAAGCTAGAAATTCCACAAATTTCAGGAAGTTACCGTTATCAGAAGTGTTAAGTTTATCATGTGTTCCACGAAAAGCCAGATTTTGCATACCAAGAACTCTAACTAAAGCAATCAGCCGTCTCAAGATTTGCTGCCAATACTGTTCTTCTTTTTTAATGAGACGCATGTGTTCGGCCTCAATTGTTTTCATTTGTCGCAGTCTCAGCTTAAGTTCCTTCCATGACTGAAAATTCGCTAGATGCTCACTGCTTTTCTCATGCCCTGATATAATTGCGGACATGTTTTTCCAATCATGTGAACCTTTATCAGAAAGAGATGACGCACCTACGCTACGGGTAGAGGTAAACAGCTTGCAGCAGAAGCAATAAACAGAGTCATTACTTAAGAATACTGCAGCCAGCATCTGCGAATTTCTTCTCCATTGACAAGCCTGCGGTTGTAATGATTTTTTGAGAATTTTCGTTGCAAACTATCTTTAGGAAAATCATGTGCAAAATTTGTCTCATATAGTCACCAATTTCGGTCCAAGCAGCAGGATCGCCAAAGTTAACATATACACCATTGAAATTATCTATTTCTTGACTTTCAGATTTTGTTTCTTGGTACGTAACGTGCATTTCATTTTGTGATTCAACCTCTTCTGATACTGTAATCTCCTCGGATTCCTCCGCTTTCTTGTCTGTTTCAGTTTGATTTTTTAACTTATCTGGTCGATCTGGACCATCTTCCTCGCTGTGCAATGTACATAGATACTTTAACAACAATTCTCCTTGCTTTGTTACATTTTTTCTTTTTCAACCCGTCTTTTACGATACTGTGCACCAGACAATCGTTTTCTCTCCGCCATGGTGGGTTTAATTAACCATGGAAACTGCAAGATTGAATTTTATTGTGGTTCTTTTTTTTTAAAAATTTGTAATACATTCTTGAAAAATAAATTAATTACAATTTACATTTGAAAATTTAGGACTAAATATCTGAGGACTAAACTTTCAAATGACAATTAACCAATGACGTCTATATTACTAGATGAAATGTTTCTATATTGTCTTATGCAATAGAAACACGCCCATTTTTCCAAATAGCGATGACAATGGCATGACGTCATTAACGGTCGTTTACATATTTACATAATCGTTCACATTTGAACGTCGGCCACTTGCAAAATATCTCCCAATGTTAAATAATTGGACTCGGGCAAAATGCGAAGCGTTAACCCCTGCTATTAACTAACTTTAATCTTCACAGTCCACTTAAGTAACGTCTTTTAAAATGAAATCGATCACCGACGTTATTTTAAAGTGCTTTTTAAGTTCAAAAGACACAGATTGGCCACATTTGAAAACACGTTGTTTAAGCGCTGATTACAGACAGCAGTTACTTGACGTTGTCAAATCTCTCCCCAAATCAAATGATTTGAAATATAACGCTGTTCTATAGTATTTACATACGAAAACTAAATATCTTACCTACAGTATAAGTTGGCAGTCGAATAACTAACTATACGACAATCAATTTTCAATTATTTAATTTATTTTTTTAATCCCTATATAAAAAATTCTCTGAACAACAGCAGCAGCCTACAAGACGCAATCCTATATATTTATAGATAGATGTGTTGCGTTTGTGGTTTTCCCGAGTACGTCAAAGCATGCATGACGTATTCAACCACGTTCGATAACTCGCGTTGTTTTCTGATTTCTTTTATAAAACCAGATTATTTTAATTTCTAATATGACGTTTTGTCCTTTTATTTAGTGAAATATATTAAGAATTTCAATATTAATAAACTCTTAGCACTAAAATATTATTCAATCCATTTATTACTAAAGGACGCCAATTTTTTTAATATTTCTATTTTTACGTATCTTTTACTACCACGGCTGCCGCCTCAGAATTTTTGCCGCCCTAAAGGCCGCCTAATCCTGCCTAGTTTTTAACCCGGGCCTGATAACATGCGCCCAACGTTTTTAATTCTAGTGTTGTATAACATGCGCCCAACGTTTTTCGTTTTTATAATAATCAGTAGCTCTTATAAAGTCTATTACAATTACCATGTTATCAATTTATTCAGAAATTTTTTTCTGCTTTTTAGTACGCAAGAAAAACGTTGTTTTTTATAAAAAATTTTTGTATAAATTAATTTTTATTTTCTACTTTTTAGTTAAATTTTTTTTTTCAATTAATACGAAGAGTTAAAAAATGTTGGTGTAAGACAGACCCGATTATACTATATATAGTTCTGCTCGAACGTACTGGAGAGCTCTGACGTCACTCGTATTCATGCACAGAGAATCAAAGAAAGTAGTTACCAATATCAAATTTCAAGAAGTAGTGCAATACTACCAATACCAATACAATATTGCAATATTAACAACCCGATGACGCGTCATACTCTTAAAGACCCGTCTCGATCTCTCGTCACTTGACCTCGCCACGAAAACATGACCTCGTGACCTCTTACTTGACCTCGCCACGCAAGAACATATAGGAGAGCTGACGTCACAGTCTTCAGCCACGATAATTTTACATATTTAATTTTATTTATTAAGAAACTCATCAAATCATAATGAAATAGTAAGAATATTGCATTGTCATCGGGTTCTGAGTTATATTGAAAGTATCAGAGCTATAGCTTATCGGAAAGTGGTCTAAAATTGGATTGCAAAAATTCGCGGACAGACAAGAAGTGAAGTTAAGAAAAACGTTGTAAAAAGGTATTTTATATTGTTATTTAGAATACATACCACTATTTAACTTTGTCGTCATTCCTTACTCCATTTTAATATAAAAAATGCACATTTTTTATTTTTAAATGAATATCTTTATATCTTAAAAGGTAGGGCAGAGGCGGATTTAAGGAATGGCGCAGTGGGCGTTCGCCCGGGAACCCGACTAACATAACTCCAGTTTTTCACTGATTTTTTTCTGATTTTTTTATAATAAAAGTTATTCCTGAGCCCAAACCAAAAATATTTGGGGAAAATAAATTTTAACCCAATCTGTAGTTGTTATTTAATGAACCAAACCAAAGCCTGTCACGTATCATTCCTTTTTAAAGTCATGGAACAACGAATAAGTAAATTGCGAGCTTTATATTTTTTTTTATATTACAGCAGGCTAAAGTCTTCAATTCTTACGATGTTAAACATGACTTTAGTTGATTAAAGGCTAGGTGCAATCAATGCCAACAGGTCAGGCCAAACAACTAAAGGGGCTAGCGCTTGAAGATAATTTGCCCCCCAACTGTAGAATTTTTTTTTCCAGGGCAAAGTATAAGGTGGGGAAAAGCGTCAAAAATCTAAATCTTATGTGTATTGTGATTTGTAGGCCTACTTTGGGTAACAACAATAAAGCGTGTTAACCCAAAAGGGTCCTCAAAACCTCAATTGACATATGTTACCCAAACATTGTGCAATTTATTACTGTCAGATGAGTGCCTTGGGCAGATCGCACTCAATCTGGCCATAAGTAGGCTGCTCTTGACTCTTAATATTCCTTACCTTTTCAGATGAGCAACAAATGCTTACGTTTAGGTGGACAGACAAAATGCTGTCAAGGCGACGGCTCTTAGCTGAGTCTAGTGTCTTCCCCATGAATTAGTTTGTAGGCTAAAGATGCCTATTAACCGCTAGTTACGCTTGATTAACGCTTTCAACAATTATGATATGAATATTTTATCGCAACGCATAAATCTGTTCATTTGGCCTAAATTCTTTTATTTTGGAGTTTGAAAAATTAAAACAAAAGTCAGTAAATCATCCACTAATCCAATTCTATTAACAGAAATTTGTAGGTCGCAGTTCACCAGCAATTGATTTTATTTGAGGACTTTTGATATAATGTATATGATTAGGTAAAGATTATTTTCGAGAAGTTTAGAAACGGCTAGAAGCTATTGTGAATGATTTAGATTTAACTTAGATTTTTCATCACTGACCAAACAAAACTGTAGCAGCTGCGTGACCTAGTATTTTTTTTTCGCTTAATTTTCTGACCCTAAAAATTACAATAATTAATTTTTGGACAGAAGTCTATTAGCTAAAAGTTTCGAAATTTTTATTTAAATATTTTAGAGTTACTCTTTCCAAATTCTGCACTATAGTCAAAATAACACGATGAAAAATATAATAAAAAATAAAACTGACTCACAGGAAGCCGAGCAAAAAACTGGAATAGCCAACAAAACAAAAATCAACAAAAACAATAATCAGATAAAAAGATATTCTTAAGTAGCTGTACCCTATAAAGCCTTTGCACCAGAGCAAGTAATGGGTCAATGGGTCAAATGGGTCGCAAAATTGGATGGGTCACATGGGTCAATGTTCCCTGACCCATGACCCATCCTGAGTCTCCGCCCGACCCTAAAAAAAACACATCGTCGCGCGATTTTTTTTATTTGCAACGAAAACAAAACGTGCCCTTTCTCTATACATTTGTATAAAAAATTATATGTGAAACACTTGCAGCGATATTGTCAATTTAATTATAATTTAATTTAATTATTATTTAATTTAAGGAGGTACCTTATCTGGGTTTCTAAAAACGTTACTATTGACTCAAACCAAATCAAATTCATATATATGATTAGGTGTGATGTAATAAGAAGAATAATGTCTTTAAAAAAAAAGTTCAATATGGTTTCTATGGCGACGACCGCCATCTTGAAAATAACAACATTTAGAATATTGCGAAGATTTCCCAAACTACTAAAGATTTACAATTACATCATATGTTTTCTTAAAGATTATAAGACACGTGGGAATAAGGTATTTTTTACCAAAATATCTTAAAAAATAAGCAAATTATGAAAGTTATAAATTTAGGCATCTTCAAATGCCTAATTTTATATTAAAATTCTGCAATAAAATCTTTATTTTGTGAAAATACTTTAAAGTAATGAGATAAAAACTACATTATTCTCTGTAATATCCAGTTGTGATTACCTATGCAAAAAATCATATGCCTAACTAAATTAGTAAAAACAATAATGGAACTATTGTAGGATACAGAGAGCTAAAATTGACAAAATGAGAAAAACGCATTTAAAGATTTCTTTTCACTAAAAAAATGTTTAATCCTAAATAACTGGTAGAATTCATGTTATTTATTAATAAGTAAAACATATATGCTATTAAAGAAACCCATCAAAACTAGACATTAAAATGTTCACTTTAATAAGTTAGGTCTTCTTTTACTTTCTTACTATTCTCCACTTCAATCCGCCTTTTATTCAGATATTTACTTTTCCATATTGACTGACAAGAAATGTCACTTTTTGCTATTGAAATTTTATGTTCTTGCTTCTTTGAATATATTCTATGATTGGGAACTGCCCAAATGATATTTATCAGATCACACACAGCTTTAATACCACAATTACCAAATATTAGAGACGTCAGTGTCGGAAACACTGCTGTAAGCACAGAGGACAGCGATGAAAACGTGTAATTTAGATCTTTCCTATTTTTTTTTTTTTTAGTGTCTTAAGGAAATTAAACAGTCTTTTGGCAATATGATTTAAATTGTCTTCTATTAAAAAAGTACATCATAACCTGCATATTTCGTATCAAATTTATGGGATTTGGAATCGTAGACCCAGTAACATAATTTAATATTTTTTTTATTCATTAATCTGGAAAAAATTCTGGCAGCAGCTTCTGCATACATGTCATTAGAGGAACCACCAATTTATTTGGGCACATAAATAAACGATTTTTTAATTAAATAGTATAGTCCACTGATGTTTGTGAAGGGGCATATATCCTTGGCAATAGTTGGAAATAGTCTCCACATCTAGGAAAAGACCACTGATGTTTGTGAAGGGGCATATAGCCTTTGCAATAGTTGGAAATAATCTCCACATCTAGAGTTTCTAGTGTAAGAATTAAAGTCACTGTCTCCAGTCTGACATCGGTGGAAAGGGTTGAGGAAGAGAAATACAACCAGGAACCAGTCCCGGAAGAAAAGATGCCTGGTGAATTTGATCCATTGAAGTGGGGGGGGGGCAGAAAGGGTCCAACGATTTCCACTTTTGTCAGACATCGCACGTAGGATGTTCGTCATCCCAGCTTCGTCAGCGGAATGTGAAAGACATTTTAGTTCATTCATGCACGGCACATAATTACAGCACAACGTAACTGCATGCATCCTGAAACAGTTGTAGCTTTGTCTGTCATTGTGCATGGCTACAGAGGAAAACTGTTGCAATAAGTTGAAATTTTCCTTCAATAAAATACTTTTATTTTTTTACTTTTTGTGCTTTAAATTTCGTAGCAGGGCATGCACATTGTTTGTTGAAGCATATTTTTACTTTTAAACAATTTTAATATGTCCCATGTTAGCAGCTTGCTTCAATGGGTCATGGGTCATGATGAGTCTGGGTCAACAACTTAATGGGTCATATGGGAAATGAGTCAAGCTCAGTGACCCATTACTTGCTCTGCTTTGCACAGATATAGACTGCTGTTCATAATTTAGAGATCGCTCGATTATTTTGCACTTGACTTAGTGTCTTTAAACTGTAAATATTATTTTGTAATTTAAAAAATAAATAAAGCATTATTTAATTTAAAAATGAAATAATATGATAGCGGAGAATTTATTTTTGTATTTAAGTTAGCAGAATTTCATTTTTTTTATTATATTAGATCGACTTTTAAAAAAAATTAGTTACGTCGGAGAATTTTCGATAATTACTATTGTTTTCGTTTGTCGATTTTAAAATGCTCTCTGTTGTAATAAAAACAACAATATTTTTAAAGATAATATGTTACTGTTACTTTTTAATACTTAAGACTTTCACGTCTCTTAATGAAAACCAAAGAAACTATTTAAAACTGTTGAATTTTTTACAAGAAATATCGAATCAAGAAAACATTTGATTACTATTTTAAACTGGAATACTGTTGTAGTCTTGATTCTACTTTCGATTTAACGCAGATAGAACGACTTGAGACCGCTGTTATTTTATTCGATATTTCAAAGTTTTTAATAACATTGATTGCTAGACGGTTATTATGTTTATTTTTATTGTTTACTGGGGATGCGTCGGGTTCTCACGGGTGCAAAAATAGCTAGATACTGAGTCAGTATTTTGAATCTCAAATTATACATTTGTAATAATACTAGATTTACATGATATGTGCGATTTTCGTATTATGTAGAAGTTAACAATATTAGATAAAAATTAATAGCAGATTGTCTGTTTGTTACACCCATAATACTGTAGGCATACTATCTTTAGTTATCATTCGGCCAATATTATTCCAGAGGTTTATGCCTACTAATGTCAGACGTTTTCAGAAGAAATTATCAACTTTGAGTTTGTTGATGCTGCATGCAAAGTGTTTTAAAATGACTAAATGAATTGATTAAAGGCCACGCAATCAATATAAGAAGAACTACAGTATATTATAAAGTCATATGGCCAATGAAACCTAAATATGTTTTAATTAAAGGTACCATATTTTAAAACAATAAGAAAGCGTATGGCCCGCTGACAATCAAGTCCGCGTATAGGTCCCATAGGCAGCCTTAACAGAACACTGTGTCTTATGCGGGGCCTGGAAAAGTGTTCAGTTTATAAATAAACCCCAAGTTTTTTCAGGGCCCATATTTTGTTCTGCTCAACAAACCTAAATCCGCCTCTGGGAATGGTTGAAAAAACAATGAAATATGGTCATATACAATAGATTAACAAATCAAATCACAAACAGGAAATTAAAAGAGAGAAAAAATAAAAATAAAAGAATGCACATTGAGAAAACAACGGAATGGGTTACATATAGGTTTTGGTTACGGGGCAAGGTAGACAACAGTATGGGTTACATATGCGCTTGTTACAGGGTAGAGAGACTTACGGGCACCACTAGAGGACCTAAGCTGTGTGTGCTACATCTTCGGGGACGTTCTGGTTTGTCTTCACCAAAGCAACCAAAAGGAAACACCCCAAGACTATGGGTGCTAGGTCTCCGGGGCTTTTCCCCGCCCTCTCCAAACATAGAAATGGGAAGAATGCCAACGCTATGTGTACTGGGTCGACGGCTATCGGCGGAAGTTACTGGCAGTATGCCGGCCATGCTGGGCCGACGGTGGGATACCCCACTGGTCCTCTCAGAAGTGATACTTCCCCGGTGAAGAAAATCGGTCAGCCCACTTACAGAAAAAGGTCCCAGGCTATGCGTGCTTGGTCGTCTTGGTCGGTCGGGGCTAAGGTCGTCTGTGGTGATAGAGATGGTTGGGTTAACCACAGATGTTACTGGACCGTTGCAACTTCCTGATGTAGGTGGTACAAGACTGTGCCTTCGTAATGTATCTAAAGGTTTATCTAATGTGCTTTTGTCATCCTAGAAACATAAAGATTTCATTAAAAGCTTATTAATTTTAACATGAGATTATATAGTACATGTAAAACATATCATTTTAAAAACGATATTATCAAAAAACAAAAATCTTGAAAATTGTTAAAGGCTTACCAAGCTAATACCCAAACATTGTAAACTTTGATTTTTTCGGCCAGCTTTAGGGCTGCAAATGGTTTTACTACGTTGGGCTTCTGGTGTTCCTGGGGCTAATTCAAAGAAACATAGTACAGTTTAGAATCTATCTCTAAATATTTATAGTAAAAATCTCTGTGTATAAATGTGATACTATCTGTTTTTGTCTGCTTGAGTTTACTGCCAGACGGATTGCATAGTAAAACAAGCCTGTTCCATTCTGGACACAGGACGTGTTAGCGCATTTTCGTGTTATGTATCAGTTAGTTTGTTAGCTTTCAGTAAATATTTGTAAATTTTGGAAATGTTTATAAATTCAATTGTGTAATGCATATATCTGTTAAAAAAAATTATAAAGACGTTTCTTTATATTTGAAAAAAAATTATTGTCTCTTAAATCTAACTACAAGTGGTTTGTGGTTACTGAAATAGGACTCATAATTGAAAACATTTGAAATTATAGTCATTTAATCGCCCGAAAACTCCTTCAATTGTTGCATAGCTCTGATACTTTCAATTAAACTCAGAACACAAGCTTACTATTTCATTTGATGAGTTTCTAAATAAATCTTGGTGAAACTACGTGCTGCAGTATTTCGCACCAAATGAATGGGTTATTGAACGTACAAGGTGTATATATAATATATAAGCCCCTTAGGAGCCCTGAAGCCCGGCCCTCAGAGGTCCTATCGCGAAATGAACTTTTGATTTACACATGGCAGGCCAAGACCTACAAAATGATATATACGTCATGGGTCTAAAACTTATGGTTGCTGAGATATAGGGCGCTCCATTATTAATATAGCTTATATAGTAAAAAACGGTACTTTATAAGGCCCCTTTTACGGCCCTGAGAGGTCAGATCGCGAAATGGAAAAAGTCTTTTCTTGGCAGGCCAAGACCTACAAAATGATATATACATCATGGGTCTAGGACTTATGGTTGTTGAGATCTAGGGTGATGACAGACAGACAGACAGACAGACAAAATGCTCTAAAAAAAGTAATTCCCTTCTTGGACTTCACGGGCCAAATGGGGCAGATGAAGTTAAGGTCCTTATCAATTTTTAGCAACGATAACTAACAAGTAATTTAAACATTTAAAATAAATTCATAAATTGTGTATATATTAGCTATTCATGTCTCATTTGTTTTAACACGAGATGTAATTTTATATGCCGAATAAAACGCAGCACAAAGTTTTTAAGCATTATATATAGGCTATATATACATTAGGGTGTCCCAGAAATACTCGAAAAAATTATTTTTTTTAAATCTTTGGTGTCTCACCCCCTGAAATGTGTCTCTTGGGTACAATGAGTGAATTGGTAAAGTTGTAGCTCATTTGAACAACATTTAGAGGTCCCCCAAGAGCTTTTAAAATTCCAGTATTAGGCCAACATAAAAATCCAGACGAATCATGGCTCAAATAATTTGCAATTTTTGCATGCCATAGTTGAATAAAATGAAGTTTAAATATACTTATATTTATCTCATTGCTACCATTAACTAGAGTTGAAATTGTGTGATTCTTAATTAGAAAATGTAATAAATGCTAGAAAACATATAAAATACCTAATGTGCAAAATTTAAGCAATGTGCATATTTTTTGAAGATTTAATTTTTTTAAACTAAGCATGCTAAATTGCAGGCATCATATCACCAAAAGTTGCTGCAGTGCTGGACAGAACGAACACCAGCATTAGAAAATCAACAATCCGCATTCATCGAAGCAGGTGTTCCGACATCTGACACAGTATTTTCCAAGAGCACAATGCATCGTCATCGCAAGCTTTGTCGTCAACAAGCTGCAGCATGTATAAAAGAAGACTATATTCCTTCAAAATCAATTGTACATCGGGATGGTAAGCTATTGCCCGATGTTACCGGACATGTTACCAACAACGGCGATTGATTACCTGTCCTGCTCTCGTCACTTGTCGATGGCATTACAAAGCTTCTTGGTGTTCCCAAGTTAGCATCCGGGTCAGGATGGGTAGCTGCTGATGCAGTATATGAACATATCAAATCATGGAAGTGTGAATCTATAGTCATCGGCATGTGCTTCGACACTAAGGCTTCCAATACTGGAATACTCAATGGAGCTTGCACTCTGTTAGAAGTAGCCCTGGGACGTAATCTATTATGGATGGCATGCCGTCAACACATGTTGGAAGTACTCCTTTCCGATGCATTCAATGTTTGTCTTGGACCATCCACTGGACCAGAGATTTTGTTTTTTAAGAGGTTTCGAGAAAAATGGCTAGAATTAAACCACACACCCGAAGCCAGATCCGCTATTTGATAATCGTGTCTGATTCGATTAAAGAATTTATTAAATGTCAACTTGAGGTCAGTCATTCATGTGATGATTATTTGGAATTTCTACTGCTTGCTGCACAAATGCTTGGGTTGGAGGTTGATGTCAGCATTCGCAGACCTGGCGCCCTACATAGGGCAAGGTGGATGACGAAAGCAATCTATGCATTGAAAATCGATTACAAGGTAATCAGCGCTTTAATCGGTTTACCATATGTGATTATCTTCAATCATGGTTTTCATGCAGGCTCACTGCAGATGCACCTGTGAATGATATCTTGTTCATAAAGCGTTTATACGAATATGATGATGCTGTTCTTCGATCGACTGGATTGAAAATGATGGTGCGTCACTCATGGTACCTGAGTTCGGAACTGTCGACGCTTGCGTTATTTTAAACCCTTTTGTCGGACAAAGAAAAAACTGGCCTTGTTCGGACAATGCAATCAGAACGTGGACCGCATCTCATAAAAACACTATCAAAAAGTGTTGTTGATTTGCGTGCTTCTACCACATTTTTTGAAACATCCAACATTGATTCCAGTTTTCTAGATGTTCCTGTTGAAGCCTGGTCAGATACACCATCTTTTAAAGTTGCAGCAGATTTTGTAAAGAATGTGGCTTGTATCAATGACTCTGCAGAGCGAAGTGTAGCATTGATACAAAATTTTAATGACAGTATCACCAAGAATGAAGAACAAAGACAATTTTTGCTCCAAGTGGTTGAAAAACATCGGAAAAATTTTGCAGTGTAATCGTGAACAGCTGGCTAAAATTTAAATTTGAAGAACTTTTTAAAATTTTTGTCTACCCTACAGTACAAAGTACAAAATAAATAGCAGGAATGCTTATTTGCATTGCTTATTATTATTATTTTTCAAGCAGATTGACATTGATTCAAGAGTTAACTTGACAAAATGAATAAAATTGTGTTTTTCATAATTTTTTACTTAAATTTCAAATTTAAAAATATAAACCATTCAAGATTTATATATTTTGTTTCATTTAATATTATAAACAATAATAAGCATCAATTTGTTACTTAATATATCAGTTTCGCATATAATGCAACATTAAAGCTGTATTAGATTTGACCGTGAATGATTTTACACCAAAATCTGGAACTTTAAACCTCTTGGGGGACCTCTAAACATTGTCCAAATGAGCTGAAATATTGCAGGTTAACTACTGTTACCATACAGACATATTCTGTGGGGTGAGACATCAACATTTCAAAACTTCATTTTTTTTGGGACACCCTAATATACACACATATATATATATATATATATATATATATATATATATATATATATATATATATATAATCTCAGGTAACAATTAGTGTTACATAATAGAATCACCATCAACATGTACTTATTTGGTCTTTTAGAAAAGAGTAAAGAAAAACAATGGGGAAATAATGTGCTCAAATCGTAATAAAAAAAAAGAGAAAGTTGTGATTTATCATGCACTGTCTTCCAAAAATAAGTGTAATTAATATTCATGTTAAATATTTTTAAAAAATGTCATTGCTTATTAATTTATGGTTTGAAAAAATGTATGATGTTCTTTTCCGAGCAAAGAGACATACAATATCGTATTGTGCTTATTAAAATAAATTATGCTTGAAAGTTGCTATGTGCTTAAGTTTTACAATAAATCTCGAAGGAAGATATAAAGCAGTCTATTTGAATGTCTTTTATTATTTGTATGTTGTTAAATGTCCAATTTTATTTCTTTTTATAAATTAAGTTTTTAGAGCATTTTCGAAAAAAAAAATGCTCTATTGTCCCCGTTTTGTCTGTCTGTCTGTCCGTCATCACCCTAGATCTCAACAACCATAAGTCCTAGACCCATGATGTATATATCATTTTGTAGGTCTTGGCCTGCCAAGAAAACACTTTGGTCCATTTCGCGATCTGACCTCTGAGGGCCGAAAAACGGGGCGTATTAAGTACCGTTTTTTACACCTTATAAGCTATATTAACAAAGGAGCGCCATATATCTAAGCAACCATAAGTTTTAGACCCATGATGTATTTATTATTTTGTAGGTCTTGGCCTGCCAAGTGTACAACAAAAGTCCATTTCGCAATCTGACTTCTGAGGGCCGAAAAAGGGGGCGTTTTAAGTACCGTTTTTGCTTATATTTAAATATAAATAATAAAAGCTAATCAAAGGGGCGTAATCATTATTTATTTTCGTAACAGTTATTCAACATGATTACTTCCCTCTCTATTTATCAAAACCTATACACGTGGAGCAAAATTTATGGCTGTAACCCGGAAAAAAAATTACGGATTTCGTCCGGCGTAGCCGTAGCCACTGCGTACACGAAATTGCTCTAAAATGTCCTGTGTCCGAAACGGAAAATACTTAAATTGCTTGTTTAATAATTTATCCTATCTTTTAAAAGGAAGATATTTTTATGAGAATATAATTTATGTGACAACACTTGTGACACAAAAGATTGACACATTTCTCATTCTTGTCTCAATGTGTAATGTGTCACTTTAAAACTAGGGCTGCTGGTTAAGATGCATTAATGCGCGTTTAACGCGTCAAAAACAATTGCAATGAATATTTTTAACGCAAAAACTAAGTGCGTTAATTTGACCAAAATGCTGAACGTTCAGTGTAGCGCCAAATCGATAAATTACATAATTTCTGTCTACAATTTAAAGTTAAGGTCCGTTTACTTATTACGTAGCTATTATCACACTTTCCCCCCAACAGGTCACAGGTATGTCGACAAAATCCCCACTTGTTTGTTATATACAATGTTGATGTTTTTGTTATATAGCCCTTCGACAAGTCAACCCCCTGCTCCTTCCTGGTAAATGTAAATAGATAAAAGTTTCATTTACTAGTACACATTATATACTGTAGTGTATTGGTACAGGTAAAAGAACAAGTGTTTAGTGAACGCGGATATAGTAATCTGATAGTAACGAGATTCAAGAAATTTTGTTTTATGTTTTTTTTCGGATAATTTTTATCGCATTTGAAATCATCTTGCTGGTCAAGTGATAAATACAGCCTGTAGCAGCAAAATGACTTCGATTCATTAAAGTGTTGGGAGTTACATGAGGACTAATACTCGGTTTTTGGTTAAGTTAGCAAAATAAATACTTAGTTTTGGCATAACTAAGACCTGATACTTTTACAAGCATACATATACTCTCAATTATTGAAGGAGATACACACCGACACATCTACACATCTATTGACAAGAAATAAAAAAAAACCGGATATATCCGTCTATCATCAGGAGATATGTCATCATCTTCTTCCTACCCGTAACCGATGTGGTCGTTGGCGAAACAAATGGACATATACGATCAACAGACATATTTCTCTATAATTGCCTACCCTGAGCGGCTGTCTCTACTGCATTAATTAGTAGCCCTGTCAACTCTTTTATATTGTCAACCCGACATTTCCACTGGTGCACTTTGCGACAACCTTCTTCTATAGTTCCTTGAAATAGCGTTTAGGTATTATGCCTTTACACATGACCGAACCATACAATCTTGCCTAGCTTGATTGTTACCACAATTATTTCCTGAGGGCCTGAAATTGACGATATTCTTTATCAGACATACTCAATGGTCGTGCGTTCTAGGTATTAGATTCGAAGGATTTTCCTCATTTTTTTCGAAAGCATACAACTTGCTTACTCGTCTGCTCTCTCTCTCTCTCTAAACTCTCTCAGTGATAACTTCGGGTTAAGACTTAGACTCTTAGAGCCAGTGAGATCATACTCGCTGTGTCCCTCAACATCTGGAAACTGTCATAAAGGCCAATGGCCAGCAAGCTAGCCGGCTTGTCCACCCTGTGGTCCGCCAACCCGGGGCACTCAAAAAGCACATGATCCACGGTTTCCTCAACTTCTATGCAGTGTCGGCAAAGGGAATCGACATTGGGCGTCGACATCCCAAAGTACGCACTTATAGGACAATGCCCAGTACGAAACTGGGCAATTAGTGCCTGCTTGATCCTACTGAGACTCCACCATGGGTTAGGTTTTGACGGCCACTCCATCTAACTGCCAATATTTCTGCCCGTTACCCATTGTACAAACTCGATAACCAACAAGTTCGCTCAAATACCCTCAAGTGAGCTTTTTCACGCAACCACGGGCTGCGCATGGGCTTGTATCGACTTTGCAAGGAAGTTGACACTGTCATTCCCGACCACGTCCCAATTCCCGGGAACCCCCCACTGAGGAGTAACTAATACACAATCTTGGATTGCCTCCACCATGGCATCCAACCGCTCGGGCCATTCTCCCACCCCTGTTATGGCTTAGAGAACAGAGCGCATTAGTCAGGATAACAATTCTCGTAGCAGGCAAAGTACCGTCTTGAAGATGCCTCCACCCCCAATGTGTGCCACTGCCTCTACTATGGCTGCCATCTCTGCCTCGTATGCACAGAGTGAACCTGATGTGGACCCGAAACAAGACTTTTGTTCGGCCACCCTTACTGGTTACAGAAGCATCAGTATAGGCCAATATAGTCTCTCTGATATGATCTGATCTTCTCCAAGCACACTGTGTAATATTAGGGTGTTGTTAGCTTTTCCAACATTGGTGCCAACATTCCTGCCTAGTGTGACTCCCAGGTACTTGGGCTTCGGTTCCAAAGCAAGAACCTTACCCTAAACTTCCAGTTTCCGTGGTTCCTAAAGGAAACACGTGCCCAATGTAATAGCGAGTTGACGGTCTTCGAGCAGTTATTCTCTAGGCCAGAGGTTTTCAACCTTTTTTACCCTGCGGACCCCACAGACATATCAAGCTCGGGTGGCGGACCCCTAGAGACCAAGGCGCCCTGGCCTTAACTTTTCGTACCTCAGGTTGGGCCCTAATATGTCTTGTAAAGTTTACGGATGCTATCTACTTAAATTCTGATAAACGGTAGGCGTAGCCTGAGTTACGCGTACATCATGTAAAAGTCATTTTACATACGGGAATATCTATCTATCCAAATAATGAAATACTCACCGAGTATTTATTCCACTGGTATGTCCGTTACACAGTTTTCTGTTCAGTGGGAAGGCTGTGCCTGTTTTGCACTACAGAGTTTGTCCAAACATGGTGGTATGCGTGATAAACACCGATAAACATATGCGTTTTTCATGTTCAATGTCCATTTTGGACCTGTACTTGGTCTTCATCGCAGTAACAGCAGATAATGCAGTTTCGCACAAGTACTTCGTAGAAAATAGTAGCAGGACAGTGATGGCTTTGTCTTACAGCAGCGAGTACTCCTGGAAACATGCTAGCCAGAACGACAACAGTGACAGCCTGCTGAACTGCAAGCGCAATGTCCTGTCGGACTTCGCACATGTCGACTGCTGCTGGTAGAATTAGCTCTTCTGCAATTGTGTGAGGTTTTTTGGAACGCGCTATTCGTAATGCTACTAAATATGTCGCCCGAAGAGCATTCTCGTTCGCCATCAGTTTGCCTTTCTGTTACAAATAGAGCTCTTTTTGCCTCTCAAAGTATTCCTTCGGTTTACTGGCAAGTTTCAAACTTCACTGTGGTCAAATGGAGCCTCAATTCGGCAGGCTTCATTGCATCGTTCGATAATGTTTGCAAGCACACGACACAAAGTGGTTGGTCAGCATCGGTCCCCCCTGCGGTGAAGCCGAATGATATATATTCTGGATTATACTTGCGCCGTTTTCTTTTTCGTTCGTCTTTGGCTGCTTGATCATCAGAATCTTCTAGGTTCTGGTCAGTTTTCCTCTTCAGAAATTTATCCATGCTACTTGGTTTCATAACTATTCGTATTATTAGTTATGCATTGTGCGTTATTGTGATGATAAGTGTCTGTCTTCACTTCTTTGGTAGCGATTGACAGTTTATCTAAGCGTGTACTTATTCACAGACATCACAAATAAATTATTTAAATTGCCAAGTCCTATTCATGTAGTTTATGTGATGATTACACAAAATATAATTTCAAAACATAAGTAGCATGAAACTATACAATTCAAGATACATATTTACTGAAACATCACTACTCTATCCCGTGGGTTGCCTATTTTTGTCGAACTGTATGTCTGTACCACACTGTTCTCCTCCTCCCCTCTCTTCCAATCTCTATACCTATCAAAAGATCTGCTAACTTCTTTTATAAGACCCTAATTACTGCGTCTTCTCACCTAAGTTGTTGTCTCTGATTGGTCCGTCCCTCATTGGGGATATTCTGTTATTTCAGTCAAACAGCAGTAACCCTGAACGTTTGTAATTTAGTGACAAACTAATTAACTTTCATCCCTGACCCAATGATCCATATTCTTGAAAATACAATGTTTGACCTATATTCTTGTAAATATAATGCTCCACTTAGAAACTTTGCGATACTGATTCTTTGTAACATTAATCAAACCCATGTGGAAGTTCGGCGCCATACATACGATACCAGACAGTAGATAATTAGCTTATCACAACATTTGTCTCTTGAAAACACAAGGGCGCTGAGCCTTGCTTTTAATTCCAGCCTAACCAGGTCATCTTTTCCCCAGGTATGTGTCACCTAAAAATACAAACTCTATCTAAACATGACCGACATTGTAATCTCATAGTATCTATGGCGCATTTCCACCCTTCCAAAGTATGTTATAAAAACATTACAGCATGCTCAACCAGACTATTTATCAACAATACACACGCTGTCGCACTTTGCGAATATTTTAACAGTGACGCCATAGCTCTGCAAGTACGAAATATTGCCAAGATGACAAGACTCAAAAACTCACTACACAAGTACATGTAGTATGCACTCTAGTTCATATTTCAGATGTAGCATAAGCAAATACTAGCGGAGTTTTCATTTCTGTACATTGTTGCCTGTACCTGAAACATTGGCATAGGTTGTATTTTTTTTTCTTTAGTTAACAATCAACCAAACGAAGCAATACTTTATACGAGCAAATCGCTAATTTCATTGACTTGCCGACGGACCCCTTTCAAGCTCCCCGCTGACCCCTGTCAGGTCATTCGCGAGCTGGAGTGCCCACTCTAGGACTGTGACACTCTTTCCAGTCTTCCAAATAGCCACATCGTCCGCGTACAGTAGGCTTTTACATCCCAGATATTGCGGCAAGTCATTTATGAAATCTATGAACAACGTAAGCGTAGGTCGTAACCCAGTGGAAGAACCTGTTCAATGTTCCGTTTCGTCTACATACTGTCCCCAACGCGTATCATGATTGTCCGATCGGTGAGGAAACTTTGTAACCAGCCATATATCTCAGCGTCTACACCCTGCCACTGTAGCTTCAACAAAAGACCCGGCCGCCAGACTCTATCGTAAGTCCGTTTGAAGTCTAGAAAACTACCGCCGTTGACTCAGATCTCTGAAAGCTGTTGGCTATTTCTTGAACTAGGAGCGTGACCTGATCCATCGCACTATTTACCCGCCTAAAGCCACCTTGATTTGTAGTTATGAGCCCTTTTTCCTCTAGGTATCACATCAACCTTCTGTTTAACAAGGTTCCGCTACCTTTCCAACATATGAGGTGAGGAAAATAGGCCTGTAGCTTTCCGCATCCTTCGCATTTTCCCCTTATTTAAGTACCGGCACTATGACAGCCTCCCTTTACCTGTGAGGGAGGTCCCCTGATACCCACGTGTGGTTGATAAACTTTTGCGCAGAGGTTTGCAACCGTTTCATTGCTAAACTGGTGACTGCCTGGGGCCTTCCTCATGCGACACTCCCTTAATGTGTTTGCCAATTCACTGACATAGAATGAGGCTCTGAACATGTTATGATTTTTAGGACCAGACTCAGCCTTCTCTTTGACGCTTCGTACTTTATCCATTGCCTTAGACTCCTCTTACTCGACTTGCTGACCGTTGCAAAGTGCTTGCTAAGCACTAGCTATCACTATCTGTTAGACCTGAGTCCATTTGCATCGGGGAGGCAGTTTAAACCGTCCCAGCGGTGGACAGATTTATTAGCAGTTTTCGCACCTTCTGGCGTTCCCTCAAATCCAAATTCTCACAAGTATCAGTACATTTCTGCCTTTTGGCCTCGACATACGCCCTTTTTACCTGCTCAGTTAGATTATTGTACTCGCGGCGCGCATCAGCCGTTTTCCTTTTGCTCGCTCTCTCACGAGCTGCTTGACTCTGTTTCACTAACCTTTTGTGGATGCTAGAAGTGTTTATGTCTCACACCCATACAGGGCAATAATTTTAACTAGCGCATTGTAAAATCTGAGCTTCATTTGGTAGACTAATACTTTTTTCTGGTCCAGATTCCGCAACACAGCTTCCGTCTTTAGATAAGCAGGCTCCCAGGTGTTTGAAATTATGTACCTCTTCTAGCTTTCGATGGTTAAGTATGATGTTTGCACTACTGGCATATATTGTTTTGACTATTATCTTGCTTTTATCTCAGCTGATTTTTTTGTTATATGAACCCAACCTATCTGCAGTGTCGGCAAAGGGAATCTACATTGGGCGTCGACATTCCAAAGTACGCACTTATAGGACAATGCCCAGTACGAAACTTGGCAATTAGTGCCTGCTTGATCCTACTGAGCCTCCACCATGGGTTAGGTTTTGACGGCCACTCCATCTGACTGCAAATATTTCTGCCCGTTACCCATTGTACAAACTCGATAACCTTATTCAAGGTAAGGAGATCTATATCATAGGCAAATCTTATCTTGCATTTGGGTCTTCCACCAATGGAAATGGACGTGTGGTGGTCACTGATAGCTTTTAGTGTAAGTTGTTCTAGAAAAATGTTAACCAGAACTGGCGAGAGAATGCAGCCTTGATGGACTTCGAGGGACATCCTGAAAACGTTCCATGGGCAACATGTGATGGCCGCTGTCTTTGGTTTATGATCAACTACTTAGTTTGGGCGAGTATTTGTATTTTACCCAGTTACGTAGTTCCACAGGACGCTCACAACACAACAATAAATAATTACAAGACACATGCAATACGTCGAATAGTGTTTATTTATATGAAGCGACAACCATTGTGCCCTAAAAAGGGCAAGTAGCTTTTATCTGCTACCTTAACGCTGGCTGGAAGTTTTGACAAGAACTCAAAGTTTATGTGAAGTTGAAGTGAAATCACCCTCGTCTTTCTTCACACATTTTGGCAGCACCATACCCCGGTTTCGTTATCAACCCAGAGAAATGGTATCAAAGTTGTCATTACATGCAAATAAAGTTGAATTTTCTACATGGATATGGCGGAATTTTGAAGTAATACATTTTTAAAAAAAATTTCATTGTTTTAACTTTTTGTGTTCTTTTTATCTTAATTTTTACTTGTTTAGTAAGAGTTAGAATTTTTTACTCAATTTACTAAGCTTATTTAGTCTTTTTTATGCGACATTTTTTATTTTTGTTGAATGTATTCCCCGCATAAAATACTTTAAGAATATATAAATAGCTTTAAAAATTGAAACCTGCAATCTTATTTATAATATGCAAAGTCAATTTCTACTATTTATGTTTTACGAAATAAAATCCTGAATGAATTCAAACCAAGGTGTTCAAACCATGAGTATGACGTTTTTTTTAATGTATTTTAGCATGAAATGTTCAGATCTCTCCCCCACCCCCTTGTACGCAATAACTATCATTAGATATTACAAACATCTATCTATTTATATAATTCTCTTCTTCACCCAACCATTCCGAACACCACGTAGCAAGGCGCAAGTCTATATATAGATAGATTAGTCCCGTTTGCGGAATTCCCGAGTACGTCAAAGCAAGCAAGACGCATTTAGCATTCAACAACGTTCGACAACTCGCGTTGTTTTCTGCAAAATATTTTTTTTTTAAGTTATGAACGAAATTAAAAATCTAATTAGTTGTTGTTTCTCTTCCTTACAAAATCCTTAAGGATAAATTAGTTCAATAAAAAAAATTGTCAAAGAGTCCTTGAAAGAGATCTAATTAGTTGTTACTTTCATTAAAAAAACCAAAAGGATGAACTAAAAACTTACATAAAAAAAAATAATGTCCGTGAAAGAAATCGAACCTGGATAGCCAGCATAAGAAAGCTCCTAAGCCCTTCAGCCACCACGTCACACAATTTAAAGCAATTATATTGTATTAAGATTTATCTTAATTATTTTGCTCTCCCACTTGACGAAGACAGGAGCAAGAATATATATATATATATATATATATATATATATATATATATATATATATATATATATATATATATATATATATATATATATATATATATATATATAAGATACTAAAACAACATCACAATGTTTAATGAGCAATTAAAAATGAATGATAAAATATATATTTTTTTATTTTTATTTTAAAAAATAATTACAGTAATTATATTGATAGGGTGGTGTATGCTACGCCGCGAAACGACTAGTATTGTTATAACCCGTCTGATGTTCTACTGGTGGTTGAAAACCCAGATCTTAAAAAAAAGTTTAGGACTTAAGGTCACCTAAAGAGTTGTACTGGTTGTTACAAGTCGGGAAAAAAGGCAGTCGTTCTACAGCGGTCAGGCGATGTCCTCAGCATGAATTGACCAGAGGCGATTGTGTGTTGTTTATAAAGTCTTGAATGTCGCAATAGGTTCTGAGTTTTTATTGTGTAACGGTTTCATAAAATCTTATAGTTATTTTTTTTAAAACGCCTATGCTGTTGTAATTTTCTAAAGGCATTTAGCAATTTTTTTATAAAATCAATTTGACGGACTTTTAAAACATGAATATCAAAATTATGAAAACTTTTGATATTTAACTTGCTGTACCCTGCAATGCTTTTGCATGAAAATAGACTATTGTAAAGCCAGTGCCAAACCTAGGGATTCGGGGGCCCGGGGCTTTGCCTCTTTTGAGACCCCTGCATTTTGACGTTTGGTCCTCACTTTAGGTGTTCCCCTAAAGCTGGGGCTTTTTGGACCCCCTCCACCACCCTACGTACGCCTCTGTGTTCAGTTTTGATACATATTTTCAAACAAGTTATTTTTATTTTTTTAAGCTATGAAAAACCTAATTAGTTGTTGTTACTTTTTCTTACAACATCCTAAAGGATAAATCATTTCAATAAAAAAAATGTCAAGGAGATCTAATAAGTTACTTTTCATTAAAATAACCAAAAGGATAAAGTCTAAAAAAAAAAAAACAAAAACAGTAAATAAAAAAAATGTCAAAGAGAGGTATCGAACCTGGATAGTCAGAATAAAAGAAAACCCAAGCTGCTTAGCCATTCAGCCACTACGTCACACAATCATATTGTAGCCTTTGCATAAGGATAGACTATTGTTCATCCAGTTCCGAACCTGGGGATTTGGGGGCCCGGGGGCTTGGCCTCTTTTGGAGCCCCTGCATTTTGACATTAGATATCATGACATGAGATTATGTACTTAATATTTAATGTCAAAAATAATTTTGGGGGCTCTCCTCAAGCTGAGGCCTGGGGTACCCTGCAAAGCTTTTGCTTGAAGATAGACTATTGTAAAGCCAGTGCCAAACCTATAAATTTGATGGGCCCGGGAGCTTGGCCTGCATATGTATGGGGGCTCTACTCAAGCTGGGCCCGGCGGGACTTTATATTTGGGACCCCCTCCTCCATCCTAGTTACGCCTCTGTGTTCAGCTTTGATACATATTTTCAAAATATTTTTTTTTAAGTTATGAAATAACAAATAATCGAATTAGTTGTTGTTTCTTTTTCTTACAACATCCTAAAAGATATATAATTTCAAAGAGATATACTTAGTTACGTTTCATTAAAACAACTAAAAGGATACATTCTAAAAAAAAAACAATAAAAAAGTGTCCCTAAGAGGAATCGAACCTGGATAGTCAACATTAAAAAGATATATATTTATATATATATATATATATATATATATATATATATCCAAGCAGCTTATCCATTCAGCCACCACGTCACACGACCAAAATGAAAATTTCAATGTTTTATGAACAAAAAATTGCTCGATTATTTTTTCACTTCCGTTTATTACTATTGTTTACGTTTGACGATGTTAAAATGCTATGTGTTGTAATAAAAACTACAATAATTTTAATGATATTATATGTTAATTATTACCTTTTAATATTTGGGACTTTTACATTTCATAATAAAAACCAAACTATTTAAAACTGTAGATTTTTCAAAAAGAGATATCGAATCGAGACGCGGGCATGAAGCCATTTTGAATTCTTGTTTCCGCTTTCGATTTAACGCAGAGATAATTTGAATAATATGTATATAGATGCTTAGCAAATTATTGTTTAAATTATTTCACCAAGTAAAATTTGAAAAAACGATGAGACAATGATCTCTATCATGTACAAATATGTGCTGGTTGTATCCGCAAAACATTAAAAAATATTAAACACCAAAGATTTACTTTAAGAGTTTAAATAATTTCCTTTTTAATGTAACTTTCGTAAATAAAAATTACTTTAGGTGGCCGTAAAATTTAAAGACATTTTATTAAAACTCTTGATTCGCAAGCAAACTCAAGTTAATTGTTAAATGAGTTTTTTCACCCTGAAAAGGACTTTTGAGATAAAGTAAATGGTAAGAGCCCAAAAAAGACCTTTAAAAATATCTGATGGTGGTTCTATAGAAAACTTCAATTGTAACAAAGATATTTTAAAATGTCTACTGTTACATTAAAACAAGTAATTAAGCCTGTTCCATTCTGGACACAGGACGTGTTAGCGCATTTTCGTGTTATGTATCAGTACGTTTGTTAGCTTTCAGTAAATATTTGTAAATTTTGGAAATGTTTATAAATTCAATTGTGTAATGCATATATCTGTAAAAAAATATTATAAAGACGTTTCTTTATATTTAAAAAAAATTATTTTCTCTTAAATCTAACTACAAGTGGTTTGTGGTTACTGAAATAGGACTCATAATTGAAAACATTCGAAATTGTAGTCATTTAATCGTCCGAAAACTCCGTCAATTGTTGCATAGCTCTGATACTTTCAATTAAACTCAGAACACAAGCTTACTATTTCATTTGATGAGTTTCTTAATAAATCTTGGGGAAACTACGTGCTGCAGTATTTCGCACCAAATGAATGGGTTATTGAACGTACAAGGTGTAGAATGGAGCCATATATATAATATATAAGCCCCTTAGGAGCCCTGAAGCCCGGCCCTCAGAGGTCCTATCGCGAAATGAACTTTTGATGTACACTTGGCAGGCCAAGACCTACAAAATGATATAAACATCATGGGTCTAGGACCTATGGTTGCTGAGATCTAGGGCGCTACTTTGTTAATATAGCTTATATAGTAAAAAACGGTACTTTATAAGCCCCCTTTTACGGCCCTCAGAGGTCAGATCGCAAAATGAACTTTTGCTGCACACATGGCAGACCAAGACCTACAAAATGATATATACATCATGGGTCTAGGACTTATGGTTGTTGAGATCTAGGGTGATGACAGACAGACAGACAGACAAAACGGGGACAATAGAGCATTTTTTTTTCGAAAATGCTCTAAAAATGTACTAGAAGATTATGTAAATATTCTAATTCGTATACAATAGGTTTGTCGTTGACGCGCTCAAATAGAGGTCGTGAATTTTTACTTACTGCGCCCACCACCCTGTCTTTGGAGTCTTGTATTCAATTATGATTAATAATAGACCAACTTACATGTCTTGACCTTTTGAATCTGTTGAGCACGCTGAGTTTCTAAAATAATTGCTTGATGAGATCCTAGCCCTAAAGCTTCATCACTCTCGTTGTCGGAGTTCATCATCTTGAGAGAACCCCTAACATACACAACAAATAAACATAGAATTAATAAAATATATACTAACCAGATATGTATATATCGATGCATATTATATAACTCAGCTTGTTCCGAGTACATTCTATGCTGAAAACTTTATGAAGACTTCAAGGGCTCTAATAAGAAAAAAAAACCCTCATACCTTGGAGGTACTGGCAAAGTAACTGTTTCTAATTTCATCTTGTCACGTCTTTGTTTGTCAACTTGTTCCAACATTTCTCGAAGAACTTCCATTAATGAAGTAAACTGCAAAAGCATACTAGTGAAATTAACTAAAATACGAAAGAAATAAAAGTAATTTTCATACCTTAAAAATTTTAGAAATTGCGTAGAATATGATTCAAAAAGAAAGTAAATTTACAATGAGACAAATGTGAAAATTTACAAAAGGAAAACAAATTAGAAGAAAAAAAGTTATTCTCAAGAAGCTGAATTACAGAATTTTGTTGTATGTTGCTGTAGGGTGATTCGTCATTGCATATGAAAAAAAAATTCTCCGATTCTAATGCATAGTGGCTCATTTTTTTTTCCTTTTGTCAAGCAAATCGAGAAAAACTAAACTTTTTGAAAAAATGACCACTTTTAGAGGTCACTCAAGTGACCCAAAGTTTCACTGTATGAGAGAATGCGGCAGTTCTGATGATGTCGCTTGCTTGCTTTTGCTATTGTGCAATTTTAGTTCATTGTAAATTTCAAAGTATACCGTGATATTTGAATTTTATATTATAATTATTTTTATTATACAAGCTTGCTGGATAATAAACTAGTTTTTGACTAACTACAAATTATTGAATTGATATGGCATCCACATCAAGTGGTAATTCACAAAGTGTATTGACAAGACGTATAACTGAAGTTTGGTTGATTGGACAAACGGATTCTTGTCTACCTATTTCTATAATCGCAAGGTACTGAAGAAGACAATATCCGAAAGCAATACTGTAACTGTTAACGATCTTTAAAAAGAAAAGCAGTCGAAGAGAATCAATGAGAAGTTGAAGGCGAAAGAAGAAATAAGGAGGTAACTGTTACCATCTAGTCTACAAGCAACAGCGAAAGTGAGGATGAAGGTAAAGATGACGACGATTTTGAAATGGAGATTCCTGTTTACTAAAAAAAGCTTCTGTCAGAGGGTTCGATGCCAGACGAAGAAATTTGAAATCAGAATTTCAATTAGGAAGTAAATGCCCATTGGTCATTCACTGGGACGGAAAGATAATGGAGGAAACTACAGATTATCCAGAGCTGCAGTCACACGTAGACAGATTAGTTGTAGTTTTAAATGAGTAAGAAGTTGAGAAGATTTTAGGTTTAGCTAAAATACCAACCGTGCTGGTAAGGCACAAGCCAATACAACAATACAGCTGTTAAGAGTCTTAAGACTATGGGAGTATCTGATGAGATTATTGGTATGTGTTTTGACACACCATCCGTCAACACTGGTTTTACTAACAGGACATGTAAATTGTTGCAAGAGGAGCTGTTACATTTTACCTGCCGACATCATGTGCATGAACTGATCATTGGAGTTGTTTTTTCTCTGTGGCTCCACAAACAGCCCAACATTCCACTGTTCAAAAGTTTTAAACGATTTCGGCCTAAGGTTGATCAGCAGCTGTATAGTCCTCTGGAAGATTCAAGACTAGATGATCCGTTTATGGTGGAACACAAACACAGTGTTGTGTCATTCCTGTAAGACAATCTGTCAAGTGCCTCAAGTTACATATCACGTGAAGTTAACAGAGGGATGACAAAAAACAAGATTTTAGATATTTGGTGTCATTGTAAGCAAACAACCGTACCACTTTCATGCGCCAGGCGCTTACCATATGGCTCGCAGGGTGGCGAAAATGATATACTGCTTCAAGATCTACTTGTTTAGAAATCATTTCAGCTCACACCTTCAGAGGTAAAGATTTTGCAATAATTCTGCTTGTTTGCCACTCACATTTACGTTAAAGCTTGGATTTCATGTACTGTGAGTCGTGATCTATTGTTATTCAAGTAGATCTCACGAAATTCAGTCATATACAAAACGGTGTCGGATGCTGAGAAAAGGAAATTTAAAAGCCATCTTTGGTATAGAAGTACAATGGTGCTTTTTCTTGTGTTGTTTTCTGAAAAAGTTTCTCCAGGTAGGCAAACTACGGCCCGCGGGCCGCATGCGGCCCGCCAGAGTATTTTATGCGGCCCGAACGCATGTACATGTAAAAAAAGTTCCCTTCTTAGCCCTAACGGGCCATCGGGGCAGATGAAGTGTAGATTTCATCTGTTTCTATAACCTCGGCATATGAAGGGATTGTGTGGTTAGCACAAAGCCCAGCCGCCTTTACTTCCCCAACTTAAGTCAGGTACCCATTTAAAGCTGGGTGGACTTGTCGGACGACTTTTCACCAAATTTCACCTGGAAAAATTCATGGGCCTCACCGAGGATCGAACCCAGAACTCTTAGGTCGACAGTCGAGTATCTACACCACTCGGCCATCCGTCCCACGCATGTACATGTTGCGATCATATATCGATGTTTTTTTTTTCTTTGTTTAGACCTTTCGCTATATTTTTGAAATTTTATTTCGACTATTTGATTCAAATCTAGAAATATTAAATCGGTTTTATAGCTCCAGATAATTATTTCTAATTACTAGCCATTAATTGTTAACATCCCTATTTGAAACTGTTTTTCTTATCAAACGGGAGAGGCTTTTATTATCAATTTACCTTTTGAAAGGTTTTGAAAAGATAAGTGACAATTTGATTCACCAACTTCGAGATACAAGCAAAGACTTTTTGTGGCACTCTCTTGCTTAGGATGAAAGTATCAGATACAGCACAACTGTTTGTATGTAAACGGAGAATAAACACTCGTTTTGAGCTTAATTAGTGTTGAGCCACTCAAAGACACAACAACAGGTCAGGATTTATTCAGTGCTGTTGAGACCTTTATTAAAAGAAGTGGGTTGTTGTATAACACGATGGCAAGTGTAACAACTGAAGAAGTGCATGTTTTATCTGGAAAAAAAACGTAGGTCTGGTGAAGTTGATGAATAAAAAAATTTAAGAAAAATATCCTGACTATACAATTTTACCTATCCACTGTGTCATCCATCATGAAAGTCTGTGTAAAGCTGCGTTGAATATCATGCATGTTATTGACCTAGTTGTCAGTGTAATAAACCTCATCAGAGCAAGGACACTTAATCACAGACAGTTCCAGGCACTGCTTAAATATTTGGAAGCTTAAACATATAAACTACCACAGCAGTGTCCACTGGCTGAGTCTGGGCAAGATATTGAGGCGAGTGTGGGATCTCAATCGAAGAAATAGTTATGCTCCTGGAGATGAAAGGTTTTCTTTGTGACTTTGTTACTAACATTGTTAATGAAGAGTGAAAGTCAGACGTCAAGTTTGCCAGTGACATTATAGAAAAGTTGAATGAAATGAGTGTCAAACTTCAGGTCAATAGCTTGTTTGCACATAAAATGTATGTGCATATTAAATCATTTCAGGCAAAACTCTCTCTGTTCTTCACGCAAGTAGGTGAAAACAGGTTTTGCTATTTCCCTTTTCTGAAACAAAAAAAACGTTCTGCTGAAATGGCTGACAAGTACAAGGCTCAGTTGGATGCCTTGGTTGTGGAATTTGAAAGGAGGTTCCAAAACTTCAAGAACCCGAAACCACTTTTCAATATCCTTAGTTTGCTATTTAGCGCAGAAGCTAATTCAGTCTCAGAGGATATACGGTTAAAGCTGCTTGACCTACTAGTAAGTTATGACCTGAATGAGAAGTTCAGGTCAGTTTTTCTTCTGGAGTTTTATGGATGTTTGCCAGCAGCGGCATTTCCACACCTAAAACACTCTGCTGCCAAGCTTTTGTCACTATCTGGGTCCACTTACATTTGTGAGCAAATGTTTTCTTGTATGAAATTAAACAAGTCTAATAACAGATCGATGTTGACTGACTGCACTTTAAATGCAATTATGCGAATCACAACCAGTAAACTGGTCACACAGTTAAAAACATCCGAAATTGTGAACAGTTACATACTTCTCATTAATTATATTTATACTCTGTGGTCAGCTTATATGTAAATAAAAGTACATCGTCTTCATAAATTTATGACTGGTAACAAAAAACGTTTGTTGAAATAATTATTAAAAGTAAAGTCTTATTACCAGATTAGCACCGATTTTTGATTTAGTTCGTATTTTTAAAATGTAGTGTACCAGTGCAATAAAGTGTGAATGTGAGAAATAAAATGACAAATACATGGATTGTGTATCCTCAATTCATATTTTGATGCGTTGTGAAATTGTAGCCAATTAAAATAGACAAAATATGTATGCGGCCCGCCGATAACAATCAAGTTTTCAATGTGGCCCTCCGTAGAAAAAGTTTGCCCACCCCTGCACTAAATTCATCAATTTGTTGGTACGTCATCACTATCTGCAATGCGTTCAGTCGATGTTGATATCAGCTTCAATGAAGTTGATCCAGTATCCTAAGATCAATTGCCGTCATTTGCTGAAGCTAAGTGTATTGTTGATTCCCTTAAGGCGTCAATGATGCAGCCGAGCGGTAAGTTGCACTGATGTCATTATTTAATAAGTCAATCACTAAAACGGAATCTGAAATGCAGAGATAGCTTCAAGTTGTAGAAGATCACAGACAGAGAGTGCCAAATTTCAAGAAAAGTGCACTAAAGTTATATAGGAAGCGTTGAACTGAAGATCATTAGTAAAGTGTATTGTTTATGTTTATGTATACAATGTATACATGAATAAACAAGCAGTAACTGTTGCATATCATTACATTTTATGGTATTTAACATTTCAACATATCTTATTCGTTTTAATTAATGTTTAATGTTGATTTTAAGATAATGTTTAATTTAAAGTTTATATTATAAGAATTCTTGTCAATAAAGAAGATACTATAAACTTCAGTCTCGATGAGCGACCTCTAAATGTAATTCAATTTCAATAAAATTTTGCATGGAAGTATAGGAGTATAAAAGGAAAAAAATTAACAACAATGCAATATTAAATTGCAAATTGCAATTTTTTTTTTGAATCACTCTAATGTTGCTGGTATATTGAATAAACAGCGTGAATATGAAAAATGTCATTAATATAACAGCCAGTTAGCTTATGGCTTTATGACAAATCAGAAAGTTAAATTTTATCTTTAGTATGACACACTAATGTCTACTTGCCTGTCACTCAATTCGGAAAATTAAAAAACAACACATCTTTAAAATAGTTTCTGTGGTTTAAATATAAGACGTAAAATCTATAATATAAAAAAAATTCCATTTAAATTAAGGTTTTTGTAAAACTCATGCATTTTCCTATTGTTAAAAAAAAACAAAAAACTATCAGTTAAAATTATTGCACTAGTCCGAAATAGCCCATAGTAATGATTTATATCAGTATTTATCCATAATACAAATAATCATAATGCATCTGTCACATACGATGTACTGTGTACATGTTCTATACTACATGAGTTTTGAGTTCGTCATTTTTTAGATGTTGCTTAGTGATACCTTAGTGTCCTTCTTTCATCTCCTCCACAGCCGGTAAGAACTGGCCACGGAAGCACTATGGAAGACGTGAGGGAGCTTTCACCAGACCCCAAGAAAATCCCGAAGTTCTAACAAAATATATTACACGGAACCTCGGATAACAGATAAACGCTGCAGCGCACATCCATACATTCCCACTTCTTGAACTCTTTTTTTTTAAACGCCGCCATTGCCAGCATGGTAGGGTGCAGTGTGCCTACCACACCAGCATTGTTGGCGGCGCTGATGCACGTGTGCCATTCCTACAGGGATGGCAGAAAGATAGGTTTTAATCCTTGCCCAAACTGGCCAGACCAGCAGGGTCTGTACTGCTGATCGGCCAGAATGACAAGGAAAGGGGTTTTTCCTGCCACTCGGACAGAGAGGGGGTGTAGTGTGCCTGTACCCTCAGCCCGAAAAGGCAGACTGCGCAGGTGTGCTTGAGTAGGAGATAGTGGAAAGGTGTTGTGTGCCGTCCACATCCGTCACCACAGGCAGCTGTGAATACCCATTGCTTGCGAGGGTGGTGGTACTGTGGTCAATGAGGACTATCCGAGACTGCAGTATTCACAACTTCTTGAACTCAACGCAATTATCCGAAACAATTTAAACTCTCTTCCCAAATTTATATATATATATATATATATATGTCTCAAGATAATGTAATAATTATGGTGTTTATTGTTTGTATAAAATGTATATATCTTGCAAAAAATGTATAATTAGCTCCCTTTACCGCCAACATCTAAAACTACGTCACAATTATTATTGTTTTTTTTTTATTATTACGTCACATGAATGAATTGTATAGGGGTGAAGTCTGGGTAGCGCCTACAAAATGCAGACTATGCAAACCAACCCATTTATTAATCAATCTAAAGAACAACATGAATATTGTTTGCTTTAAAAATTGGACAATGTCGGTAGCAAATGGGTTTCTGTTGATTGATTTGGTTCTAAATACGGCTCTTCGAAGACTTTTATGGAGTTTACCCGCATTAGACCAGGTATAAAATGGTACTTTTGAAGATAGCAACTTTAAACATGAAAAGCTGGTTAATATATTCGATACAAATTCTTAATTGGGCCTCATGCATAGAGTCCCAATATACACCTAACCAATAATGGTTAGGGCCCATAAAATACAAAAGAGGGCGTCAATAAAAGTTTAGGGAAATAAAGATTATTACAATTCTGTACAATCACTAATTCGATAGGTTTATTCACATACACAATTATAGCCAGTTCCACATAAAAGCTTTATTCTGAGATATGCTTAAAAATATCCTTTTAGTTCGATTTAACTGATTGTTTATTGCATAATATGTAATTTTTGGGGGAGCATATGTATGATTTTTAGAGCATATCCCTTTCTTCTTAGGGAATGAATGCTTGCATTTATTTCTTCCTTTTTTAGGTCTCAGACATCCGAGACATATTAATTAGTATTACAGCAGGCTAAATTCTTCAGATACCCATTTAAAGCTGGGCGGACTTTACGGCAAATTTCACCTGAAAAAGTTTCCTTGGTTTTTACAGAGGGTCGAACCCTTATCTCTCAGGTCGACAGTCGAGCATCTACACCACTTGTCCTAGCAGTTCTTCTTTTGGAACTTGTGACGACATATACCTGACGAAAAGGGCAACTTGTGCCGTGTCACAATGTCGCAAGACTCACCTATAGCAAGTGATAAAGCAGAAGCAAATTTGATGTCTTCCACTTGCATATATGTTACATTTGAAGACATTTTAGCAATTCTGTCTTATACTCTTTTTGCAGATAATGGCAAATCTTTGATTTTCTTCACTATTTCCATTTTATTTTTGAAATCATAAAACAGTTCTTCATATCCACGTATGAAACCCTTCAGTGAATGATTTCACTCTTTTTGTAATTTGTAGTGATATTGCAAAGCTCGCCAGATTTACACTTTTTGAAGATTGGATCCAGTTCCTTAGCATAGAACTCGACTGTTGATTCTGAAACTCTTTAACAGCTTTTTTCCAGCACGCCTACGGTTGGATATTTAGCAGCGAATTCGGTATATTTTGTTGTAAAGTGTCTCTCAAAATATGATTTCCTATTGGGAGCAAGTTTTTCTTTGCAGATGAGTCAAGTTGGAAGGCCATCTGTGTTACATATGAACGCAAACGATTCGTCCTATCCTGATTAAATTCTCGATTTTCGTCTTCATTTCATCTCTTTTTTTTATCAGATGACATTCTTTAACGGTTCTACAAAAAAAAGAATATTTTATTTAGCGATCCTAAATTGCTAATATGTCACGAAAACCCACTGTTTCGTAAAAAGCTAATAGTTAATTTTGTTATTTGCTAATCTGTTACTAAAAAATCAATTTCGTGAAACGTTAAAGAGTACATACCTTTGAGAAAACAATTCGCTTTCAAATCGTCTTCTTCTTGACACCACCAGAAATTATCGTTTCCCTCAAGTGATTAAATGAACACATACGTTACCGTACTATGGGGAAGACTGACGATATGGATGTAAGAATGAGAGGGGATATGGCGCATTCATCTGGAGCAAGAACAACGTGGCGTTGCTATCAGCTACGCAGCTACATTCCGAAAGTGATTTAATTTGACTACCGGCTATATATATATATATATATATATATATATATATATATATATATATATATATATATATATAAGGGGTATGACTAAAATATAAACCTATATTCCCATATCATATTTGGTGGCGCTTTTTATCTCAAATAAAGAAAATATGGGTAATTTTTGTTTAGCATAAAAAATGTCCACCCTCCAATCGATCCAAATATTTTTAGAACATAAAAATGTTCAAATATTTCGATAAAAGTTTCACCATCTATACAAATAAAGATGAAGACATGATTCACGCTGCAGCACTTTTTGCTGGAGCCGGAGCCGAAAAAATCTGGCGGCTCCAATGCTCCCAAATTTTTTTTTAAAGCCGGATTTTTTTTTACCTTTAAAATTCCAAATTTTTTTTTAAAGCAGAATTTTTTTTTAGCTTTAAAATTCCAAATGTTTGGTTGTTTGCCTCCTACAATTTGAAATGTTGTTATGTTTTACGAACGCCACAACAGTAATAGCATTTAAATGATTGCGTGCAGGCACATCACCACAAGAAATCTTTAATGAGGAATCGTTTTGTGTTCGTTTTAAATCTTGTTTACTACCCGAAATTTTTTTAATGGCATGTTATTTTGTTATATATAAAGTTAAAACAGTTTTATTTCATAGAATAATTGTATCAATCATTTAAAAAAAATTACTACGAAGACAAATAGAACGCGTCATTTTGTATATTATTTGACAGCAAATTTGTAATAGACTACAAACAAAATGGTCACTTTCTGTATTTAACAATCAGACTTTATTGGTTCCAGGGTCCGAATAGTCACTTTGAATTTATAAATAATAAATATAAATACTGAAGTCTTTAAATATTTTAAATAATGTATCATTTGCTAATTTGACCATTGAAATAACTTTTTATTACTTATGAAAATGGCGACTAGTGAAACCTCGGTCGAAAATAATGATATGATTCTGGATGGACTGAAATGGTTTGTTTTTAGTAAAACCGACAATGCGTATATTTTTCAAGTTCCTGACTATGGGGGTGAACGCGGCAAAATTTGCATAACTTTTTATCAGCGGCATGTTTGCGTGGCGCAATTACAAAAAAATTTGTCTCGTGTGATACTATCTTAATAGGGAGCCGGACCCGAGCCGGAGCCGTCACATTTGTCGGAGCCGGAGCCGGGAAAATAAGGCGGCTCCGCAAGCCTGACAACTCGCATTGTTTACACCAGCCTGAAAGACTATTTATAGATTTGTGGAATTCCCACAGCAAGCGGGTTTTTTTTTATTTCTTTTATAAAACCAGATTATTTTAATTTCTTTTATGACGTTTTGTCCTTTTATTTGGTAAGATATATTAAGCAATATGAGCACGATGGTGTTTGTATAATAGTTAATAATACTTTTTCATGTCTAGACAGCTCCAGTAATTTTTAAAACAGTATTGTTTAGTCGTAATCGTGTTTTTATGTGCTCTAAATACGAAACTATTTCATTTATCCCCCGTCGCGGTAAATTCTGTATCCCTTTAACCGCGGAAATGAGGGAATGCTGTACATAAAGTAATATTATGTCAACTGATTATTGTAAATAAAAAAACACATTTAATAATACAATTATGTGTGAAGAAAAAAGTAATATTATATGGTACCTTTCAGCAACTTACATTTTTATTGTATAGATTATTGTTTTCATTCAGTTTCTAACAAACACATTTCAGGGGGGTGTTAATTTGCATTGCTTGGTGTATTAATATAGATTACAAACAAATGGTAACTGTTTCAGAATATGTACGCATTACACAACATCTATCTTTACTGAATAGTGTAGCCCCCCCCCCCCCCCGCACGCTACGGGCCTGAATTGCAGTTAAAATATTAAATGCGAGTATGACATACGATTTACTCGCGTGTGGAGGGTAACATTTTTTAATAGTTGATGGTTGCTATTGATATTTTTTGTTTAGATATGTTAAATGTCCACTTGTGGCAGTATGAGAAATAAAAAATAATGAAAATATTTTTAGTAATATACCTAATATATATATGTTAGGAAAACAACTCATCTGAGAACAATACTTTTATAGATTCCATTGAATAAAATAAAAAAGTTTAAAATAACATAAATTATATCTCAATTTGTGTATAAAATGTAATTTTTTGTTAACTTTACCTGGTGAATACTAGTCATAAATAGGTTATGGAAATAAAACTAAATCTATCACTTTAAAAAATTGAATTTCTGAAAATAATTAGCAGGAGAAACGCAATGTCTACCTAAGTAATTCTTCAATATACAATGATCCAATGTTCAATCAGTATATCGACATTCTTTTCCATTCATAGTTTTACTGGAATACATGTTTTGTTTTTTTACAAAATTCATGAGCGGGCACGCCTTTATGTCGAATCGAACCCTTGAAGTGTTGTTAGGGTGTTTTGCAAGACGAGTAAATTTTCTAAAAAATAGATTCTAATTTTACATGCAAGCGAGTCATGCAGTGTGTGTACAATACTTTGGCTGCTTTTTCTGACCGTCCCTGAGTTTGTTAGGTCGCTCAAAAGTTTCCAGGCCTTCCGGCAATTCTTCAGATCCAGCTTAGCACATGTTTCTGACCATTTTTGCCACTGGGCCTCAGCAAACGGTCTTTTTAGCTAGTTCGGACAATCGATTGTACTCTCGGCTGGCTTCTGCCGTTTACCGCTTATTTGTCCTAACGCTTTTGCTATTCATTGGTCTTTGGGATCGTCCTTCGAGCAACTAGTATTTGTCAACTTCTCTTAACAAGCGTCGACGGATCCCATGCTTATAAGGCAGCGTCCATAGCCACATTGAAGGCGTCTCATTATACTTTTGCGTACAACCAGTACCTCTGAGTCGGCCCTGGGTTTTCCCCAGCGGTCAACATGAGAACGAGTTTAGGATTACTTCTAATACAGTCAAGTACCCAGAAAGAGGTTGCATCTACAATATCGGCCGAGACCAACGTCAGGTCTGGTATTGTTTCATTACCGTTGGTTATGTGTAGCAAGGATGGCGAAGACGTTGGTTATGTGTAGCAAGGTTGGTGAAGACGTTGGTTATGTGTAGCAAGGTTGGTGAAGACGTTGGTTATGTGTAGCAAGGTTGTGAAGACGTATGGTTCTGAAAGCGTAGCAAATTTGTTGAGTTGAAAAATCTCCTCTACCTTGTGCCCAGCCGCATTGATGCTTTGAAACCCCAGGCAGATGACAAAGTGTTGAAGTTTCCACCCACAATAATACCTATCAAATGTTTCTCAGTAATGTCGAGCCCAGACTTGGGAGGGTTATACACATTCGTGCAGTATACTTCCTCCCATCCTTGAGAATATCAAAGGTCAGGACATCCTTCTTACCTTAAACTGGAGGTGAAACTCCTGGCTTTACAGATAATGAGTTTCTGAAAGGGTTACCAGCCTTTGGCACTTTGTGCGACTAAAGAGGTAAGAGAAGTACCCGGTAAATTCTTTCCTAAAGAAACAGTTTTGTAGAGTGGCGAGATCCATATCATTCTCATGCAGAGATTTGAATTCTTTAAGACTTTGTGTGTAAAACCCTTACATTTAGGTGGACAGCCTTGAATTCAGTCATGGTCGCAAGTTTTCCCTCTGCGTGCTTTTGCTTAGAGCATTTTGGCTTGGCTTGGGGGATGCCCTTAACATGCAGCCATTTTTTGTGGTTTTGAATGCCTCTGCTTCTTTCATGCAAGGCGCCTTCCTAAGTGTTTAGTTTCTAATCACCTATAGACACCTAACATTCGGGAGGGGGTGTCTTTACTGATAGAGTAATAAGAAGTGTCCAACGGGTGGATCTCCCCGGCCCAGCTTTCGCCGACAATCAGCTCTTTTCTGGTGCACCCTTTCGAAAAAATCCGTAATCTTTGCCATTCTATTTACCTCAGGGGGAGCAAACACTTTTTTTCGACGATCGCACATGAAGCCTATTTGGGTCTGCTCGTAACCGAGATATTTCGATTGGGTGTACTTTTCATGATATTTATTTGCCCCGCTGGTGGCGTTCTGTGTGACTCTGCCGTGAGGCTCCCTTACTTAAGTCTGTTTTTCTTTTTTCCGTTGAAGGGCTCTCCTCTGTGTCAAATCACTTTACGCATCACCTGTTCGTACCTTTCCTTAACATAATTGTCACCGAAATTGAACGAGCTCGTAACAAAGATGTTAGATAATCTACTGATACGAGTGAACAAAGTACCCAGAAATAAGCAAAGAAGCAATCTTATTCATAGAGATGATTTTGTAAAATGATGTAAATAAAACATATATTTTACGAAGAGATAGGATAAAGGGGAGAAAAAAGGTTTACATATACATATTTTATTACAGTAGTGTCGGTTATGGGATCAAGAGGGTGGAACCAATGCCAAGAGTAATGTGTTATAATATTTATTTTTAAAGCAAATATATTCCCTTAATTAATTGAGCATTTGTGCGTCTGCTATACTATATAAATTAGGATAGAGATAAATAGCTTGGTGTTGAAACATTTAAAACTTTAAATATTTCTAATACATATTTTCTGAGTTAAGTGCTGTGTCTCAGATGCTCTTGCTATAAAAACTTGCCATGACAAAAACAATACAAATTGTCTGATAATTAATAGTTTATGGGCCATTATAAAGTTTAAAGCTCTGTTAAACTGGACATAAGTTGTTTTCTTAAATACCATCCCAAACCTTTCTTTTTCTCTTTTTTTTTCACTTAAAAATATGATAATATTTATATGCATCTTTAATTGCTAGACTTCTTATGAAATGCCAACATTTTAATTGGACTTCATTAATATTGCTGATATCTTTAGCAAGAACTTGTACTTTAAATTTGGAGTGTGTGTTAAATTTTGGTGCAGACTCTCAACTGTATATAGTAAACTTAATAGCAGTCTAATTGTAAAGTTTGCTAAGATTTCATTGCCTTATTGCCAAGATGTGACGGTCGGTGTCCGGACAAAATCCCGACGGACAAAATCCCCACTTAATAAAATAATAGTCGAAAGCCAGTTCTTTATTTAGGTAGAACAATTAATATAGGAACATGCCCATTGATACTCCATTTGTTGACAGATAAGATCTCTCAAATCGTCAGATATTTCGCTTAGCACAAGGTCAATATTATCGTACATATAGTGATATCAATACTATCGGGGGGGGGGGGATGTTGTCCTACAATCAACTGTAACACATGTACAATTCTTTGTTCTGGAATATCCAAATTGAATCTGATCCATTTATCAATTAAAAGAAATAAATATTTATTATTTACAATTTTAAATAGGGAAAGAATATATAAATATTTTTTTTTATTAAGAAGTGGTATTTATATTTAAAAACGTTTAGAAACAAAAAGAAAACTTAAAATAAATATAACAAGAAAAATTCAATTTTCGACATTCCAATCGCCATTGTGAACTATAAATTGATACCCTGTAGGCGACTAGTCGCACGTTTTCAAAGACTAATTTAGGTTGAACATTCAGTCTCACAACACACAATAATATCTTATTCACTACATAAGAAGTAAAAAAAAATGAAAAAAATATTTGACTATTGATGATGCACTATTATATTTACCTGCTCCATGTTCAATCCAGGATTCACTGTATGAGGTACTAGGGATGGCATTACTTTAGTTGCTAATAAATTATGAGTTAAACCAAACTTTTTGTCACTCAGCATATGTTTGTAAATACCTGAAACAATACGGTATTACAGAAATATATATATATATAGAAACAGATAAAAACTAGCTGTTTAATACTGAGTGTTGCCCGGTAAATCACCCTGCTTATCATTGAAACTGTTTTTTTACTTACAATTGATGGAATTGATCAAAAGAAATAAATAGACAATGTATCTACTTATCATAAGTATTGTATTGTGAAAATTTGAAAAAAAAAATTAACTGTTATAATAAAATATTTTAAGAAGGCATAAAAAAAAGTTCACAAAAAGTATACAAATATTGTGATGAAGAATCACAATGTATTTATTGACTCAACATACAAATATTGTGATGAAGACTCACGATGTATTTATTGACTCAACATACACATATTGTGATGAAGAATCACGATGTATTTATTCACTCAACATACAAATATTAATAAAAGAAAAAGAAAAGCGTTAAATGAAATTATGTAAGAATTAAAATATTGTATCAATGAATTGATAATAGAAGATTTATAATATTAGAAGATTTATATTATTAGAAGAGTTATAACATTCGAAGATTTATATTATTAGAAGATTTATAACTTCAGTATCTAAAAAAGTTTAGAAATTCGCTACATACGTATAATTAGGTTTACTGCCCTGCGTTAAATAAAAAATTAACAAAAAATCATAATTAAAATAGAAGAAAAACGAAATCATAAATAAATTGTTAACATAAGCATACAAATACAGATTAATGTTTATGTGAAAAATAAACCCTATATTACATTTCATTTTAAAATGTTCTATAAATAATAAATAAACAAAATGTATTCACCACTATATTAAGGCATTAGAAAATTAATGTAAAGAAAAGAGTTCATTTAACTGTATGTAAGAGTTCAAATATTACATCTAGGAATTGATATTAGACAGTGCAGGATTTACGTATAAGCTACACAACAGATAGCTTAGGGCAATAAAAATTGTCTCAGTGAGCAATCGTCATATTTACTTAAACATTTGGCACTAACATATAATATCTGGAAATATATATATATATATATATATATATATATATATATATATATATATATATATATATATTTGGTATATGACTAAAATTTTTTTTCATTATTTTTTATTCCCCATACTGCCACAAGTGGATATTTATCATATTTCAACAAAGTACATCAATATCAACCCTCAACTGTTAAAAAAGTTCACCCACCACACGCCCAGTAAATCGTATGTCATACCAGCATTTAGTATTTTAACTGTAATTTTGTTCTTTGTTGTTCCATGCACCGTCAGCATTTCAGTTTATTATATGCATAATTAGTATTTGTGTCATTTCTGGATTGTCTCAGAGCAGTTGTGTCAAAAATGCTCCAGCTTCCGAGACGAGCAAGTGAATTTGGACTTCAAATCAAGTGCATTTCCGAAAATGCATTAAATCACCAAAGACTGTTGACAGTCTAGATCAAATGCAAAAAATTCCAATGGAGCTACATATAGTGAACAGATATAAAACAATTGATTCTGATGTAAAAAGCAGAAAAGACATGATCGTAAAATGTTCTTAAGAAGTTTGAAAGACATAATCGAAGTCCTGGAAACTATGATTTAACAGCGATGTTTAATGTAAGAGATGAGAAAGGAGAGTGGTTGTGCCGAGAAGACAGAGAGTTCTATGCACGTCAGATTTCAATAAAAGGAAAAGTAGGCTATTGAAGATGATTCACTAAAGATTCACCGAATAAAAATGAAATTACTGAAAGGGAAAGTGCCAGTCACAGAAAGCTTTACTGAAAAAAGTGTTGAATCAAGTGTCTTACCAAATTCGGATACAGAAGATTCTATGAGTAAAGAAAATTTTGTGAAGAACAGTGTTCCATTAGTAATAAAGATAATGAGAAACCATTAAAGTCTAAAAGACAAAATCTTTTTTCTTCAGTGCGTTTAGTGTTTGCAGCAAAATTGAGTACAAAGAAGGTCGAAAAAGTCGGGAACAGAAGTGTGCATATCTACTCCAACTCAAAGCGGCATTTAGAAAGGTCTAATGAAAGAAGGGGAAAAATTAAAAAGTAATGTCAAGGAAAACTTTAAAAAAGAACACTGGTGCTTACAATTTGATGGAAAAACCATACAAAATAAAGCATACGAGTTTGCTGTTCTAAAAAATGGAAAAAAAGGAGGTCAGACTCGCTGTTCTTCAGCTGGCAAATGCAAAAGGGGAGACAATATTCAATGAAAAAAACTGTCTTTATCTTTCTTTTTTTGGCTCTACATGTCATTTAAGGCCCTAGCCTGCCATACTAGTCTTCTCTACTTTTCCCGAATGAAAACTGTGCTCAATGAATAAAAATGATTGTCTCTGACACAACTGCAGCACATACTTGAAGAAGAATTGGTGTAGTCACATTGTTACAGAAACACTTTCAAGATGTTGGATTAGAAAAAGCTGTATACATTGGATGATATCACCACATTCTAGATACAATATTGAAACATGTCATGAATGATCATTTTAGCACATCAACAACTTCACCAAACATCAGCTACTCGTTTGTTTCAACAATAGCAGAAAAGTATGAACAGTAGGGTGATAACTATTTTCATTTTTTTTCGTAACGAAACTGAAACCCCTTACATTCGAGGAACAATTGTATGTAGATGACAGTAGCAACATTAATTTTTTTTTTAAATTGAAAAAAGTTCCCCCACCTTTTAATTTTTGTTTTCTCATATCGCGCAGTTTGACGCTCGGTTTTGATTTCACACTGAATTATTATATATGATTTTCTAGACTGCTTTTAAGCACATTTCAGTCGACTGTTTCCATTTGTTTATAAACAAGACATTTACTATACTCAACTTCCCTTCATCTTCTAAACAGAAGAGGTATCCAAGAATTCTATCTGTTGAAAAGCTAATCAATCTCACATGGATGCCGACAAACCGTCAAATTCTTGGAAACTTCACTTTTCTGTTCAATAGCCAGAAACGGCGACTGGATCGAATCAAAATTATGATCACTGATATAGAATTGCTCTGGAGGGAAATTCAAGACTTTCCACTATTATCCAGCACACTAATCAGAATGAAACTCAATGGTCTAATTGATTTATATGGCAAAAACAAAAAGAAACCATCTGATAACACTTTCTTAGTTATTTGATGTCACCAACGTTAATGGAGAATGGAAAAGCACAAAGGATAAAGAGCTCTACCAGAGGCAAGTTAACAGTGGAGAAAAGATTGGTTATTCAGTGGTCAAACTAGTCCCTTTGGAATTATTCCACACAAGAAAACGAATCCGACTATCAAAAACTCAATCTCAAGCCAGCTTTTCTCAATCACAACCTACAAAAACACAGACAACTGTCTCACAACATGCCCAAACACATACAACTGTCTCAAAACCTACACAAACACACACAACTGTCTCAAAACCTACACAAACAAACACAACTGTCTCATAAACTACACAAACACACACGACTGTCTCAAAACCTACACAAAAACATACAACTGTCTCAAAATCTTCGGATTCTGAAACCTCTGCTTCTTCACCCAATTCGCCAACTATTTCTTAAACGTCGTCTTCTGAATGCAAACTGAAATACCAAAGAGCAAGCACTAGAACGGCGGGTTTACTAGTACTGAAAAACATTTCCACACATAAAGCACATGACTTTCTTGCTGAACAGGGTCATGATGTGCCGGTTCCAAGTCAGGCGGGTGTCTGGAAATGAGTAATCTCTGAAGGACGGAAAATGAAAACTAAAATTGTTCAAAAACTTCAAAGCAAAGATCCCTATTGTATCCAGTTTGATGGTAAAAGAGTGCAAGGGGAAGAGAATCAAGTAGGTTTGTTGAAAAAGATGACAACCGAAATCAAACTTGGTATTCTCAAATGTGAGAGTGGTTCTGCCGCGGCCATTCACAATGAACTACATCAGCTAATAGATGAATATGATGCTTGTGAAAATATTTTTATGTTAATTTGCAACACGACCGCAGAAATACTGACCATTTGCACGGCGTTGTAAAGCTCATACAGGATGATGTCTTGAGCAATGGCTTTCAGAAGCCACAATATATTGACTGTCAGCACCATGTACTCGACCATCTTCTGAAACATGTCATGAATTTTCTTATTCAAGAGCCAATGAGCAAACAAGAACTCAACTATTCCTTCATGGGCAAATTAACACAAAACTATGTCACTCTTCAAGCTGATTATCGCTTCTTGCGACAAAAGATGTTAGCACAGGCGAGAACCCACGTTGGCCTCGCATCAGCTGGAATAAATTACCAAATTTACACCAGGCAAGATGGAACTACACGTGCGATATTTACTGTTATAGCATTATTTCTGATACCAGAGTGGCGCAATACTGCGCAATACTCTCGCTTCTGCCTGAAACTTCATCTGCTACGAATGGGCAAATGCTTGGTTCGATTCGCAACACTACAACACTTCAATGAACTGTTTACCTCACTCATCAAGATAAAATGCAAGAAGGCAATTAAGTGTTTAAAGACCCATTGGTCAGTCGAGAAGACATTCCCAGATCTAACCAAATTGCTGAACGTGCTGTGAAACTGATGGCGGAACTTCATGCGAAATCGAGAAAAATTGAATTTTTGAATCTGAAGTTCATAGGACAAAATATGTTTTAAACATTTCTTGTACATTCTGTACATATTACTAACTGTTCTGTATCTTATTTGTTAATAAAAGTTGATTAGTTATTATTAATACTCTTTTGAATTAAGCTAAAAAGATGGTCCTTTTTTTTTGAACACAAAATATTTTTTTCACTTTTTTCTTCCGAAAAATGGGGAGGTGGGGGAACTTTTTTCAAACAAATTTAAAATGCAATTGATATTCTTAAATTACACATAAAAGTTCCTCGATTGCAAGTGGTTTCATAAAAAAAAAATTTTTGTTATCACCCTAATGAACAGCTCAAAACATCATTTAATAATGCTGGAGTACCACTAAAGAAATTAGAACAAGAGTGCTGGCGAGATGACATGGCTTTAACATAATGCTACAGGATTTTCAAAACTAGAGGAAGCTTACCAAAAGTAAATTTTCAATCACCTCCAAAAATTAATAATGAGAGATGGAACTCAAGGGCAATTTATTGTTTGTCATCATTCTTTCTGATGAGTATCTGCAAACAGCTATGGCAGCATGCCATTTCATCAGTGGTATGTGGGCTGACATCTGGTTCACTGCCCAGTGTTTCAATACTACTGAATTTGAAAATGTATCATAAGTTTGTAAGCAGCATACAAAAACTTTGAAGTCATTAAAGACATTATGGTCCACATATCCAACTTCTATACCAACGAAGCGTTCTAATATCTGTGCTAAACGTGCAATTAAAGTGATACAAGATTTACTTCCACTTACAAGTCCATTGAAAAAATTTCTTCTACTAATGCACAATAGAAATGTACATTGTAACAATTATCAATATTATACTTATGTCACTTTTATTTGTAATGGTGAAACTTTATTGAAATATTTGAAAATTTGTATGTTATAAAACATTCGTGTTAATTGGAGGGTGAACTTTTTTAATTCAAAACAAAAATTACCCATATTTTCTTTATTTGTGATACAAAGCTCCACCAAATATGATATGGGGATATAGGGTTATATTTTAGTCATACCCCTATATATATATATATATATATATATATATATATATATATATAATTGACTCATATTAAATAATTAAAAAAAACAATTCAATTAGACATGCACAAGAAGGGTAATATGAGTAAAACTAAGTACCAGGCCAACATGACTTTAAAATGTCGAGTTAAATGTCACATGGATTGTCAAATCAAGAGTTTAATGAAAAATTCTAGTTAAAAGTCACAAGGAGTGTCATATCAAATGACACATAAATATATATGTCTAATTGTCACATTGAGTGTCCAATCAAATGTCTCATAGATATCTGGCTAAATGTTATATGTTGTGTCAAAGCAAATGCAAAGAAAGAGCCTGTTCAATAAATGTACTCACCCACGACACTCATAATAACATCTGGGTCCTGAGCGCTTATATTGGCAAGGAATGGCAAAATATTATCCAGTATTAACATCTTGTCTAGGCTGTCCAGTAGATGGTCGATACATGTGAGAGCATTGATACGAATCTGTAAGAGAGAAATGTGTGTATATATAATATACATAATATTCATTTCCACTCGGCGTTAAATCGAAAGCTGAAAACAAGAATTCAAAATGGCATCTTGCCCGCGTCTAGATTCGATATTTCTTTTTGAAAAATCTACAGTTTTAAATAGTTTCTGTGGTTTTATTATGAAATGTATAAGTCTCAAATATTAAAAGGTAATAATTAAAATATAATATAATTCAAATTATTGTAGTTTTTATAACAACCGATAGCATTTTAACATCGTCAAACGTAAACAATAGCCTAGTAATAATTGAAAATCTCCGAGGCGTTTTCGTATTTAATTTCGTAAATAAAGACCTTTTTTAAAGTCGATATAATATAAATAAAAAAGAAACTCTGCAATTTTCTATTCAAATTAAGTTATCAGCTATTATAATATTTTTTTTTTTAATAAATAGGGCTTTCATTTAATTTAAATTACAAAATGCTAAGTCAAACGGAAGTGAAAAAATAATCGAGCTTTTTTTTTTAATAGTACATTAAAATTATGGCGTCGTTTGTGTAATGTGGTGGCTGAATGGATAAGCCTAGGCATTGTATAGAATGGCTAGTGTCGTTTTGGCAAAGTATCAGAAAAGAACATCAAAAGCCTTTATGGATAAAAATGTATTTAAATATGGAGTGCATGCAAAATAAAGCATATGATGTTCATACCAGAAAAAAAACAACGACAGCAGAGCTGAAGTATTTGCTTCAGCAGGTAAGACTGGATTCACACTTAGAATTGTACTGTACTTAATTTTCTTCTTTCACACTAAACACTTCGTATTTTGGTATTTTGATCTGTCATGTTCATATTTCACGAATTGGTGAATAATTGATAAATAATAAAAAAAAGATGTTGTTTCTGGTGAAAAAAAGCAGAAGAAAACTGAAATGAGCTACTTGTTGCAGCAGGGAAGACTAGAATGTCATTTTAAATTGGATTTAATTTTCTTGTTCACACAAAGACACATCATAGTTTGGCATTTCGTCTTGCATATACATCTGTAGACTGAGAAGTAGCAGCAGATCGGATAGATATTTCAAGGTCAGGAACGTCTACCGCTTTTATTAAATCTTTTGGATATACGGTGAATTCTGATCTGGCATATAGTTGCTTAAAGATTCCATGTGCAGTTCCAATGCGGTAAAAGCCATCTTCTGTCATGCTCATAACAGATTTCGTCAACATCGAAATCGGAACTCGCACAATGGCTCCCAACGTCCCCACTTTAATTTCCCTAATTATGTCAGTCTCCTTCAGAATAGTTCTCACCTAAGGAGCGCCGCCTGGTCGTCATTGTTGTCTCTCCGAAACTGTCCGTCGTCGCCTCCTGGTCTACTTCTAGAGTAGTCACACCTTTGCTGTTCACTACTCTATTGTTTTCTGACCACCTTGTCTTAACTCGACTGTCACCTTGTCAACCATTATTGCATTACTCCTACTTCTGATATGCCTCCTTATCTTACAACGTCGAAGGGGATTGTCTGTCTCTAAATATACTCCAGTTCCTAACTAGGCCAGTTACATACTTTGCCTAACGGGAAGTCGGCATTCTATAGAATGCCTAGGCAATGCATGAAATAGCAATTTATTTCATACTTTGCCTGAAAAATTCAGGCATTCTATACATTGCCTAGGTATTCTATAAAATGTCGGATTTCACACTTTGCCGGTAACATATGTATATATATATGTATATTAGGGTGTCCCAAAAAAATGAAGTTTTGAAATGTTGATGATGTCTCACCCCACAGAATATGTCTGTATGGTAACAGTAGTTAACCTGCAAAATTTCAGCTCATTTGGACAATGTTTAGAGGTCCCCCAAGAGGTTTAAAGTTCCAGATTTTGGTGTAAAATCATTCGCGGTCAAATCTAATACAGCGTTAATGTTGCATTATATGCGAAACTGATATATTAAGTAACAAATTGATGCTTAGTATTGTTTATAATATTAAATGAAACAAAATATATAAATCTTGAATGGTTTATATTTTTAAATTTGAAATTTAAGTAAAAAATTATGAAAAACAAAGTTTTATTCATTTTGTCAAGTTAATTCTTGAATCAATGTCAATCTGCTTGAAAAATAGTAATAATAAGCAATGCAAATAAGCATTCCTGCTATTTATTTTGTACTTTGTACTGTAGGGTAGACAAAAATTTTAAAAAGTTCTTCAAATTTAAATTTTAGCGTGCTGTTCACGATTACACTCAGCAAAATTTTCCCGATGTTTTTCAACCACTTGGAGCAAAAATTGTCTTTGTTCTTCATTCTTGGTAATACTGTCATTGAAATTTTTTATCAATGCTACACTTCGCTCTGCAGTCATTGATACAAGCCAGATTCTTTACAAAATCTGCTGCAACTTTAAAAGATGGTGTATCTGACCAGGCTTCAACAGGAACATCTAGAAAACTGGAATCAATGTTGGATGTTTCAAAAAATGTGGTAGAAGCACGCAAATCAACAACACTTTTTGATAGTGTTTTTATGAGATGCGGTCCACGTTCTGATTGCATTGTCCGAACAAGGCCAGTTTTTTCTTTGTCCGAAAAAAGGGTTTAAAATAACGCAAGCGTCGACAGTTCCGGACTCAAGTACCACGAGTGACGCACCATCATTTTCAATCCAGTCGATCGAAGAACAGCATCATCATATTCGTATAAACGCTTTATCAACAAGATATCATTCACAGGTGCATCTGCGGTGAGCCTGCATGAAAACCATGATTGAAGATAAACACATATGGTAAACCGATTAAAGCGCTGATTACCTTGTAATTCTCGAGCTGTTAACTGAAAAATGGTTTCATTGCCTGCAAACAATAGATCGATTTTCAATGCATAGATTGCTTTCGCCATCTACCTTGCCCAATGTAGGGCACCAGGTCTGCGAATGCTGACATCAACCTCCAACCCAACCATTTGTGCAGCAAGCAGAAGAAATTCCAAATAATCATCACATGAATGACTGACCTCAAGTTGACATTTAATAAATTCTTTAATTGAAGCAGACACGATTATCAAAGGGGCGGATCTGGCTTCGGGTGTGTGGTTTAATTCTGGCCATTTTTCTCGAAACCTCTTAAAAAACAAAATCTCTGGTCCAGTGGATGGTCCAAGACAAACATTGAATGCATCGGAAAGGAGTACTTCCAACATGTAATGACGACATGCCATGCATAATAGATTACGTCCCAGGGCTACTTCTAACAGAGTGCAAGCTCCATTGAGTCTTCCAGTATTGGAAGCCGTAGTGTCGAAGCACATGCCGATGACCATAGATTCGCACTTCTATTATTTGATATGTTCATATACTGCATCAGCAGCTACCCATCCTGGCCCGATGCTAACTTGGAAACACCTAGAAGCTTTGTAGTGCCATCGACAAGTGACGAGAGCAGGACAAGTAATCGATCGCCGTTGTTGGTAACATGTCCGGTAACATCGGGCAATAGCTTACCATCCCAATGTATAATTGATTTTGAGGAAATATAGTCTTCTTTTATACATGCTGCAGCTTGTTGACGACAAAGCTTGCGATGACGGTGCATTGTGCTCTTGGAAAATAATGTGTCAGATGTCGGAACACCAGCTTCGTTGAATGCGGATGCAAGTATCATTGTTGATTTTCTAATGCTGGTGTTCGTTCTGTCCAGCACTGCAGCAACTTTTGGTGATATGATGCCTGACAATTTAGCATGCTTAGTTTAAAAAAATTAAATCTTCAAAAAATATGCACATTGCTTAAATTTTGCACATTAGGTATTTTATATGTTTTCTAGCATTTATTACATTTTCTAATTAAGAATCACACAATTTCAACTCTAGTTAATGGTAGCAATGAGATAAATATAAGTATATTTAAACTTCATTTTATTCAACTATGGCATGCAAAAACTGCAAATTGTTTGAGACATGATTCGTCTGGATTTTTATGTTGGCCTAATACTGGAATTTTAAAAGCTCTTGGGGGACCTCTAAATGTTGTTCAAATAAGCTACAACTTAACCATTTCACTCATTGTACCCAAGAGACACATTTCAGGAGGTGAGACACCAAAGATTTACAAAAAAAAATTTTCGAGCATTTTTGGGACACCCTAATGTATATATATATATATATATATATATATATATATATATATATATATATGTATATATATATATACTAGCTGAAAAGGCCAGGTACCCGGACCGGCTATTTGGCACGCAGTTGGAGTTGAAAATGGTGATGCGCTCACAACACCGCATCATTGACTAATCTTAATTCATTCATACTATTTTATAGGACTATCCTTCCCTCCCTCCCTCCCCCGCCCGCCACCCCCTTCCACTCAAGACATGCCCGAATTGCAGTGGATCTCAATGTACAAAATTACATGTTCACCTTGTTAACAATACCACGTGACACTTCTCCCTACCTCCCCCCCCCCGTTAAACACTTCTTTCTCAACCCTACACCCCCATTCCAACAGTTCTTTTTTTTATAATTTATCATGTTTAACATGACGTATTTAAAAAAAGAGAGACGTGAGGTTAAAAAAATTAGCGGTGTTGCAACTTGAATCGTCTGATTTACCCCCCCCCCCCTTTCTGCAACCATTTGGTTCATTCCCACCCCTATCCCAACCAACTCGGTAATATATATTTGAGCGCTTTAACCGTCAGTCTATATGCAAAAAATAGCTTTTTATATAATTCATCCCAAAGAAAATAATCATTATGGGTACAGAAGCTTAACAAACACAACCCCCGACTATTAAATATAATTGGCGCACACTACTCCATATCATTTAAAAATTTTAATTCATTAATAAAAAATCCTTCTTGTATTTAGAATTCCCCAGCATTTCATTTGTATTCAAGAAAGATTAATTTGATGAACAAAATGCGCACCAAACAACACTCTCATTTAACATACATTGTCTCTTTTCAGTTTCTATAATTTTGGAATTCCCCAGACTATTGTAATAGAGATGGTCGATGACGCGCGTTGTTTTTTTTTACTCAGCAAAGGTGTGACGTAGAACTCAGACTTTTTTTTAGCGATGTAAGCTTTCAACTCGTACGGTGCCGTGTATTTGTAACGTGCAGACATGTGGCTTTTATTGCCATGAACATACTTAACACCGCACGGAGTGAAGGTCTGTCGAACCACCGTCTATGTTAGCCGATTATGTATATATATATATATATATATATATATATATATATATATATATTATTGTACAAGATCAGTTTATATAGCCACTAGACCTTTGATTCATCTTTGATAGGAAATACTAGAACTTCTAAATTTATGATTCATTTAGTGAGAGGCAATACAATAGCTTACATATGTATCATTCAATTTTGGGAAATGATTATATTTAAAGACATATACATAAAAGTAGTTTATAGAGCTTTACCACTCAATAATTACAACAAATTTGATTCATGATCAGGGTTCGCAAAATATATTTCACAGTGGCCCAAATAACTAAAAAATGTAATGCACATATTGGTGCGCATGTATTATTTGGTAATTATCTCATTGATAGAATAGAATATCCCTTATATTAGTCTTAGTGTTCAGATTAGTTAAAGCTAGATTTAGTTTACTAGAGTAGAAAGAAAGTTTTATATAGAGATTAGACATAGAATAAGTCTTAGTCTTTATTTAGATTTAGTATTGTTACGACTTTTCCCCCGGTGCGCACCGTGCATCGAGATATTGAACGTGATGACGCGGGAGAGAAGTGACGTGGAAGCCGGAAGAAATTGGCCATGTTGCAGTTGTTGTTGTTTATTTAAGTTGATAGATATTAGTAAATACTCTTGGAACCCACGCCAGCCTGTGTGTTGTTTTAATTCCATAAACAAGAATTTTTTAAGAGTTGTAACAATTGGTGTCAGAGGTGGGGATTTCTTTTCTGAAAATGGCCGGTAAGAAGCTAAGTAAACTTCTAGTTGTAGAGTCTGAAATTGAAAAATTAAGAAGGGAAATGAAAGAAGGCCAGAATGAAATGAAAGAATTACTTAAGAATGAAAGGAAAGAATTACTTCAAGCAATAAGAGACGAAATAGGAGATCTGAAGGAAGATCTCAACACTAGAATTGAGAAGGTGAAGGTTGAGATTAACGAAAAGGTCGACGGCCGGATAATGGAACTCCAGGCTCAGATCAAGTACACAACTGCCAGGTATGATGGAGAGATTGGAGATATCAGGGAAGAACTGAGGAAAGTTCAGTTGACACAGACTGCAACCCCAACAACCGTAGGCAAGATGCCCATGCCTACATTTGATGGCACAATTTCATGGTCCGTATACAAGAGACAGTTTGAGGCAGCAGTGCAAATAAACAACTGGACCAGAGAAGAAGACAAAGCCACGGCCCTTGTCTTGGCTCTTAGAGGTAAGGCCTCTGAGATGCTCCGAACTGTCAACGACCCGGGAAATTATCAAGCTGTTGTAAAAGCACTAGAGTACGGTACGGCGACGAGCACATGCAAGAAGTGTTCAGAGTTCAGTTGAAATCGAGGCAACAAAAATCCGGGGAATCTTTGCAGGAATTAAACACAGATATTGAAAGGTTAGCGCGCCTGTCTTACCCTGCCGCGGCACAGGAATTTCTGGACGTCATAATAACCGACACTTTCATCGATGCCATTCGTGATCCAGACCATTATGATAAGTGGGAAACGCAAGGCCAGTGAAGCATTGGTGTATGCTTTGTCTTACGAAGCAGCTAAGAACGCGTCCAGGACCGACCACCATGCCAGGCAACTGGAAGTTGATGAAGATGAGCAAATTAACAAGATTCGCAAGGTGGTCGAAGAGGTCATTACCTCAAAAGAGCAAAAGATAAGAGACGATTCGAGGAATGCTGATATGGGTGATACTCGCTGCTGGAATTGTGGCGCCTCCGGTCATGTTCGGCGGTACTGTCCAAGACAGAGGCAGTATTCCGCCGGACAGAACAGAAACTCCCAGCTCCCAAACCGCTGGAACTACCAGGGAAACTAACGTCTGCCAGATTCGTAGGGCGGAAGCTGGCAAAACATTCCAACAAAGCCCGTAAAGTCGTCATTCCCACTGCAACCATTGGGATTAAATCAAGCCTGTATGTAAAAGGAAAAATTGGACAGTTTGAGTGTAGATTTCTATTGGATACTGGGGCATCACCCTCAATCATGCGACCCGATGTAGTCAAAGACATACAATTGAATAACGTGAGTGGACATTTATTAAAGACAGCAGAAATGGATGCTAGTGAAAACAATTTAGCCAGCCTTTGGCAGGGAAACATGCCATGCAGCAATAACAACCGGAGAGAGTACAACGATTGTTGCGGATACCCTAATGAAGTCCCCGCACATATTGAAGGCCACACACCTAATGAAGTCCCAGCATCAAATGAAGGCCCAACACCTAATGAAGGCCCCGCATCTAATGAAGGCCCAGCACCCAATGAAGTCCCAGCATATAATGAAGGCCCGGCGGCCAATGAAGGCCCAGCACCCAATGAAGGCCCAGCAGCCAATGAGGCCAGCGACCCCACTTGCTGCGCCTGCTCTGGTGGCCAGTCCCAAGAGCTGGTCCAGAGGAACAAGCACCCCGATCGATCCAAATTCCACGCCAGCATCCCTGACGCCAAAATATGCAGGGAGATCAGAAGGCTTAACGCCTGCACCTACGATAAAACCTACCGACGAGAAACCCACAAAACGATGGGTCACCCGCTATCAACGATAGTGTTTGGCCGGGAACTCCGCTTATCTTGTGACCCTTTGTTCGGGCTTCCCAGAGACGCTCCCTCCATGGAAACAGATTATGCCAATGAACTGAGATCTCGACTCGAGGAACTACATTCTAGGGTTCGACAAAACATCAAAATCGCTAGTGACACTATGAAAACCAGATATGACAGACGGGCAAACTCGTCTGGTTTTCAAGAGGGAGACCTAGTCTGGCTTTACAACCCACAGAGACGTAAAGGAAGATCCCCAAAACTGCAGAGGGACTGGGAGGGCCCCTACCGGGTCATAAAGAGACTTAACGACGTCTTATACAGAATACAGAGAAACACCCGCACCAAGATAAAAGTGGTTCATGTGGACAGACTGTACAAGTACTGTTGTGAAAACTGACCTGTCCGGGACGGACAGATTTAAGAGGGGGGCAGTGTTAAGACTTTTCCCCCGGTGCGCACCGTGCATCGAGATATTGAACGTGATGACGCGGGAGAGAAGTGACGTGGAAGCCGGAAGAAATTGGCCATGTTGCAGTTGTTGTTGTTTATTTAAGTTGATAGATATTAGTAAATACTCTTGGAACCCCCGCCAGCCTGTGTGTTGTTTTAATTCCATAAACAAGAATTTTTTAAGAGTTGTAACAGTATTAAATTATGTTTAACATCCATCAAGTCGCACAATGGACATCATAATCAATGTATTACTTGTTTGGACTCTCAACTAGTGTGTTGTTACTGAGAATATAATTATTGCAACGCCACAAACGTTACCAGTGAAAATGCCTTCCTCAAGAATATAGTTGTTACATAAAAGAATGACAACACTTTGAAAAATTTAATCTAATTCTCCAAGCAGCTAGTTTGATTTGTTTACCATGGGGGAAAATTATGGTAAGCCCGCACTCCCCATCCCAACATGTCCATAGTTCGGATTTTTAGTGACTTCAAGAATATTCTATATTTTTTTCCCTTCAATGGTATTGTTATACATTAATTGAGACTACTTTCCTTTCGAAAAGGTTGGAGATGTGCTCCAGTTTTTGAAAAGAATGTAAAGAATAGTCTCGATTATTTTGTTATTTAATTAGTTAAATTAGATCTCAACTATTACAATAGGGTGATGGAGTTTGAAATTTCTTATCTAACTTCTTATCTTATTTGGGAGGATGGGGACATTTTTTTAATAATAGTTTTAGAGGGAGGGGGTAGAAAATTTGACGTTGGTGGTGGAGGAGTAGCATTGTTTGACACTTGTTGACATAGTGGGCGGGTCTAAAAACTGCTAAAATTTATTGATGTAATTGATGGATGAGCTCCTAGACAGTCATCAATCATATGATAAAATATTGTATAGATGGGCTAATGTATTTCAGTATAAGTCAGACAAAAGATCATTGCTTAACTGGTTGACTGGTTGAAATTAGTCTTGTGAATGAAGTTTACAGCAAGTAAATGTTTAGGAAAAAAATAGATTTATATAAAAAAAAGTCAATATTTGAAATTAAAAAAATCTTTTTCGAATAAATAGAATGATTTTAATACAATAGTTTTGAATCTAAGCAAGTTAAATAAATGTAATAAATAACACATTTTAATACAGATACATTTATTAGCAAAGCATAATTGAAATGTTTCTTTATATTAAATAACATTTTTAAATAAACAGGATAATAAAGAAAAAAATTAAATTAATTTTAAGGTGAGATGAACATATTACCTTGACATTGTTTGAGCGAAAAAATAATGATTTAGCTTTAGGCAGAACGACCTTCCTAAGTATGTTATCGTCCAGATATTCCTTGATCACACCAATAGCGCCTAGTGCGGCCTCCTACATAGAGGGAAAAACATAAAACATATATTATTATTACAATGTAGTATAATTATATTTTTAAATTTATGCACACAGGATTATAAATATATTTTAAAATGAATAATACAAGATTTATTCAGAGTCTTATTTCAATGTACAGGTTATAGTAGTCCATGCGAAAATATGGTCTACTGTGTGTACAACTGACCCAGCTTAAACATAAGACCTGATGTTATCCAGCGACCAACTCTAAACTGTTCTTGAACTTGACTTCCAGTCCTCTATTTAAGCAACTAACCCTCTCAAATATTCCTCTCACTTTGTATATTCTCTGCTGGTATCTCATCATCTGAATCACAGAATGGTTCCTTCTATAGACAGACCATGCCAGCTTATAACGTAGGCAATTACCCCGATAATCTTTAGGTGGCGGTCATTGCGTGCTTGTTCGAAGTGGATGTGGTGAATGACACTATTTAATCAATACAGAAGTGAATGTGGTGAATGACACTATTTCATCAAGGCAAATGTATGTGGTAAATGACACTATTTCATCAAGGCAGAAGTGTATGTGGTGAATGACACTATTTCATCAAGACAGAAGTGTATGTGGTGAATGACACTATTTCATCAAGGCAGAAGTGTATGTGGTGAATGACACTATTTCATCAAGACAGAAGTGTATGTGGTGAATGACACTATTTCATCAAGACAGAAGTGTATGTGGTGAATGACACTATTTCATCAAGGCAGAAGTGTATGTGGTGAATGACACTATTTCATCAAGACAGAAGTGTATGTGGTGAATGACACTATTTCATCAAGGTAGAAGTGTATGTGGTGAATGACACTTTTTCATCAAGATAGACGTGAATGACCAGAATAACAAAGTGTAGGCATTGACCAACGTCGTGATTTTATCCTTCATTTTGAATAGATTTTAACAATATTTTAGCAAGTCTATCCTTCATTGCCTACATGCCCCTCCCCCCCCCCACCGGTAGCCTTTCTTTATTAAGAAATGCGGCACGTTTTTTGACAGATTCTTAATTTAATCAACGCCCCTTTAGATTCCTTCATGACACGCGACGTTATAGCATTTTCACTTTCTAAATTAAATGTTACGAATCAATGTGAAACATGTGCACTGTAAAGAATCCATAGATTTTCTTAATATTGCTAATATCATTACGTAGAATTGATAATTTAAACTTTGTATGAGTGTGAAATTTGTATGTTGCCGCTTTTTTTTTCAAAAACATAAGTAATGCTGCACTTAAAAAAACAACGGTTGAATCAGCAATTATGTCTGGAATCAAACTTAATGTAGATGACTTATCTAAGAGAAGAGATTAATTTTATTTAAATTTATATTCATTTTTTAAAGAAGTTTTGTTCATTTTAAGAATGTGTTGTTCATTTTAGGAAAGTGTATTTCATTTTAAGAATTTGTTGTTCATGTTTAGGAAAGTGTTATTCATGTTTAGGAAAGTGTTGTTCATGTTCAGTAAAGAGTTTTTCTTGTCAAGAATGTGGTTTTCATATTAATAAAGTGTTTTTCATGTCAAGAAAGTGTTGGTTATGTTTAGGAAATTGTTGTTCATGTTTAGGAAGTCTTGGATATGTTTTTGAAAGTGTTGTTCATGTTTGAGAAAGTGTTTTTCATGTTAAGAAAAGGGTTGTTTTTGTTTTAAAAAAATGTTGTTCATGTTTAAGAAAGTGATGTTCATGTTTAGGGAAGTGTTTGTTATGTTTAGGAAAGTGTTGTTCATGATTAGAAAAGTGTTTGTTAAGTTAAGAAAAGTTTGTTTCATGTTTAGGAAAGTGTTGTTCATTGGTTTGGAAAGTCTTGGTTATGTTTAGGAAAGTGTTTTTGATATTTAGGAAAAAAAATGATGTTCATGTCTAGGAAGGTGTTGTTCATTTTCAAGCACGAGTAAATTGAAAACAGGCAATCTAAGCCTGTTCCATACTGGACACAGGACGTGTTAGCGCATTTTCGTGTATGTATCAGTACGTATGCTATCTTTCAGTAAATATTTATAAATTTTGGAAATGTTTATAAATTCAATTATGTAATGTATATATCTGAAAAAAGATATTAAAAAGACGTTTCTTTATATTTGAAAAAAAAATATTTTCTCTTAAATCTAACTACAAGTGGTTTATGGTCACTGAAAAAGGACTCATAATTGAAACATTCTAAATTGTAGTTATTTAATCGTCCGAAAACTCCGTCAATTGTTGTTTGATAAAATGTTGTTGCCAATCTTGGTGAAAGTAGTTGAATGTTGAAGTTTGTTTCGAAGAAGTTTCCAATTTCTGCCCCGGGCTCTTTGAAATCTTGATTGAAGTCCCAACAAATGATGACGTTTGGTTGATTGAGCTGTGCTGCAAGGTTGTCATTGATGATGGGTTTTATAAAAAGTAAGAGAAGTAAGTCATGTTGAATAACTGTTACAAAAATAAATAATGAGTTACGCCCCTTTGTACGCCCCTTTGTTAATATAGCTTATATAGTAAAAAACGGTACCTAATAAGCCCTTTTATTCGGCCCTCAGAGATCAGATCGCGAAATGGACTTTTGATTCACACATGGCAGGCCAAGACCTACAAAATGATATATACATCATGGGTCTAGGACTTATAGTTGTTGAGATCTAGGGTGATGACGGACAGACAGACAGACAAAACGGGGACAAATAATCTAAATAATAGATTTACTTATGAGAATCTTAAATCCTGCTTGAAATTAAAACAACTATATACTGATAAGACAATACAACTATATACTTATAAGACAATACAAATATATACTGATAAGACGATACAACTATATACTGATAAGACAAACAACTATATACTGACTCTGAAAAAGTCCTGTTGCTGATATTTGGTTCTTTTGAATGTGCCGACCATTGCATAAAATCAATAACTTAATAACAACTTTATTTATTCAGAAAAAAGATAAATTTCAAACATACAACTTAGAAAGAATCGACCTTAAATTATAAAAAAAGTACATTTCCCTGAAGCCCCCCTAAGACTCATTAAGGCAGATGAAGTGTAGAATTCATCTGTTTTAATAACCTCGGCATATGAAGGGATTGTATGGTTTGCACAACGCCTAGCACAACGTCCAGCCGCCTTTACTCCCCAACTTAAAGTCAGGTACCCATTTAAAGCTGGGTGGACTTGAAAACTTACACCAGGACCTGAAAAATCACAATGTTCTCACTAATGTTCGAACCGAGGACCCTCCGTTGACAGTCTTGATATTTAACCTCACGACCACCGGTCCTCATTAAATTGTAGAAATATGTCATATTGTTCTAACCTGTGCCTGCAGAGATGAAGAATCTAATGTGTTAAACACAAACGGAAGAACTTCTCCTTTGATCTCATCGATGGGTGACTTCGTCAATATAATATCAAGTTTATTTAGAATATATACTGTAGCCTTAGAAAAAAAAAGTATAAAATAAAAACATATTAATTACGATTTCGATATTTAATCTAATGACTAGTTAAGATAACTTAAAGAAGATTTTTTCCTCTATAAAACTAAAAAAGACTTTTGATTATGATGGAGTATCTAGAGCCTGATAAAATATTTATTTAGACCCAAAAAAATTAAGTTGTTGTTTCAACTCTCGGTGTATCCAGTTACCTACTCATGACTTCCTTGGTACAGCCGTGGCGCTGCCTAAACCAACCCATAATTGATTAATGGGATCTAAAAGATAATGAACATCATATCCTTTAAAAAAAAACCTTTAGGTGCTAACAAATCATAAATGTCTGGTAGCCTGAACAGTTTGAATGTCTGGTAGCCTAAGCAGTTTGAATGTCTGGTAGCCTTAATAGTTTAAATGTCTGGTAGCCTGAACAGTTTGAATGTCTGGTAGCCTGAACAGTTTGAGTGTCTGGTAGCCTTAACAGTTTAAATGTCTGGTAGCCTGAACAGTTTGAATGTCTGGTAGCCTTAACAGTTTGAATGTCTGGTAGCCTTAACAGTTTAAATGTCTGGTAGCCTGAACAGTTTGAATGTCTGGTAGCCTTAACAGTTTGAATGTCTGGTAGCCTGAACAGTTTGAATGTCTGGTAACCTTAAACAGTTTGAATGTCTGGCAGCCTAAGCAGTTTGAATGTCTGGTAGCCTAAGCTGCTTGAACGTCTGGTAGCCTAAGTAGTTTCAAAGTCTGGTAGCCTAAGCAGTTTGAATGTCTGGTAGCCTGAACAGTTTAAATCTCTGGTAGCCTAAGCAGTTGGAATGACTGGTAGCTTTAACAGTTGGGATGTCTGGTAGCCTTAACTGTTTGAATGTATGGTAGCCTCAACAGTTTGAATGGCTGGTACCCTCAGCAGTTTGAATGTCTGGTAGCCTTAATAGTTTAAATGTCTGGTAGCCTGAACAGTTTGAATGTCTGGTAGCCTGAACAGTTTGAGTGTCTGGTAGCCTTAACAGTTTAAATGTCTGGTAGCCTGAACAGTTTGAATGTCTGGTAGCCTTAACAGTTTGAATGTCTGGTAGCCTTAACAGTTTAAATGTCTGGTAGCCTGAACAGTTTGAATGTCTGGTAGCCTTAACAGTTTGAATGTCTGGTAGCCTGAACAGTTTGAATGTCTGGTAACCTTAAACAGTTTGAATTCTGGCAGCCTAAGCAGTTTGAATGTCTGGTAGCCTAAGCTGCTTGAACGTCTGGTAGCCTAAGTAGTTTGAAAGTCTGGTAGCCTAAGCAGTTTGAATGTCTGGTAGCCTGAACAGTTTAAATCTCTGGTAGCCTAAGCAGTTGGAATGACTGGTAGCTTTAACAGTTGGGATGTCTGGTAGCCTTAACTGTTTGAATGTATGGTAGCCTGAACAGTTTGAATGGCTGGTACCCTCAGCAGTTTTCGGTAACGAATATTCCATGAATGGAAAAAAAAACAGACAGTGCCCTTTAGCCAAGAGATAAAGTTAAGAAAAAGGAAAATAAAAACAAAAAAGCAATGTCCTTGAAAGGAATCGAACCTGGGTAGCCAGCATAAAAAAAGCACCTTAGCCATTCAGCTACCACGTCAAAAAATGTAAAGCAATTATATTGTATTAAATAAAGATTGCTTAAATACTTTGCTCTCCCACTTGACTTGTAAGTCTTAAAAATATAATCTTATTTTGTAATTTTAAAATAAATCAAAGCATTATTTATTTTAAAAAATTAAAATATTATAATAGATGAGAAATTAGCAGAATTTCTTTTTTTATATTAGATCGAAATTATTATTCTCATCGTCGGGTTATTACTATTGTTTACGTTTGACGATTTTAAAATGCTATCTGTTGTAATAAAAACAACAATAATTTCAATGATATTATGTAATTATTACTATTAATATTTGGGAATTTTAAGTTTTATATTAAAAACCACAGAAACTGTTTAAAACTGTAGTTTAAAAAAAAAGAAATATCGGATCGAGAACGGGATGGAGCCATATTTAATATTTTAAACTGGAATACTCTTGTATTAATTCTTAACTTTCGATTTAACACACGCAACGCTTTTATTTATATACTAGCTGTACCCTGCAAAAAAAATTGCATAGAGATATTTTCCCTTAGGTTATTTTTGGTTTTCGACGGAACCGATTTTTTTCACGATTTTCATTACTATTGTTTACGTTTGACGATTTTAAACTGGAATACTATTGTATTAATTCTTGACCGCAGAACCCACACAGCTATTATTTATATATAGCTGTACCCTGCAAAGCCTTTGCATGAAGATAGACTATGTAATGTTGTTTCAACTCTCGGCTTGGCCTTTTTTTGGGGCACCTGCATTTTGACATTTGATACCATGACATGAGATTATACTTAATATTAATGTAAAAAATAATTTTGGGGGCTCCCCTCAAGCTGGGACTTTCAATTTCGGACCTCCCCTCCCCCACCCTAAGTACGACTCTGTGTTAAGCTTTGATTCATATTTACAATTAGTTGTTGTTTCTTTTTCTTACAACATCCTAAAAGATAAATTGTTTCAATAAAAAAAATGTCAAAGAGATCTAATTAATTACTTTTCATTAAAACAATTATGAGGATACATTCTGAAAAAAAGCATTAAAAAAATGTCCCTGAGAGGAATCGAACCTGGATAGTCAGCATAAAAAAAAAGAAATGCCAAGCTGCTTATCCATTCAGCCACAACGTCACACAATCGAAATGTTAATTTTAATGTACTATTTAAAAAAAAATGCTCGATTATTTTTTCACTTTCACTTGAATTAAGGTACGCACAGACCAAGGCGAATTTCGCGTATCTAGGTAACTCTCGAAATTCGCCCATCTTTCGAGGCAAAGTATTTATATGCAGGTGCTCAAACCGCGGAGAATTTCCGCGGCGGTGCAGAGAAATTTCGCGGCATCGCTTCTTACAGAGTTTTTCCGCGATTTTTGAGTGACAACAATCCAAAATGGATGCCTAGAAACATCGACTCAAATGAAAATCAAGGTTAAATTGATATTAATGTCTTAAAATTAACAAATAAGACTTGCATTTATATATAGAAACATGAATTCTAACAGATTATACAAAAAAGTAAGTGATTTGTTTTCACTTTTTACTTGTAAAATACAATAACTGTAGAAAATGTTTAATAAGAAGAAAATGTCTGCCGACGTACACAAACAAATAAAAGAAAATTTTAAAAAATCATTATTTCCGGTCGGCTGACGCCCACTTTCGCTTCGCCTAGGTGTAGCGAGGGTTTTTCGCGCTTAGAAAAATCTCACGTGAGAGATAGCGCAGCGGTAAGTTTCGCTTTGGTTTGTGGGTACCTTAAGATTTAGGCCTATATAATCTTATTTTGTAATTTAAAATAAATCAAAGCCCTATTTATTAAAAAAAATTAAATATTATAATAGCTGAGAACTTAATTTGTATAGAAATTTGCAGAAGTTCTTTTTTTTTTAAATTACATCGACTTTTAGAAAAGTACTTTATTTACGAAATGAGATACGAAAACGCGCACGCTAGTCTTATCGCAGGGTTTTTCGTTTATTATTATTGTTTACGTTTGACGATGTTAAAATGTTATCTGTTGTAATAAAAACTACAATAATTTGAATGATATTATATGTTAATTATTAATTTTTACTATTTTGGACTTTAAAATTTCATAATAAAAACCACAAAAACTATTTTAAACTGTAGATATTTCAAAAAGAAATATCGAATCGAGACAAATGGCAGGACCCCATTTTGAATTCGACTTAACGCAGATTCCAAATGAAAAATATGTATATATATATATATATATATATATATATATATATATATATATATATATATATATATATTATTGTTTGCTTATGCCGTTTTGTGGAGTCCAACTCAATCTTTAAAGAATTAACCTTCAACAAAGTAATATGCTGGTTTATATGAAAAAATAATTGACCTTTTATTTTGCATCGTTCTGTAACAATAAAATATCAAAAACATTTATGTTAAAAGATTTTGAGGTTTGTAATAACATTGTTTTATTATGCATAATGGTAATTAGGTTTTAGTTGGAAATTTCCTGAAAATAAAAAGTTGACCTTGTCTACTTGTTATTAATATTACAAATGAACTATTGAAAAGTTTATAGTCAATAACAAATAAATTCGATGAAATCTTATAAATGAATTTTTCTTATATGAATTTTGAAGCTGCAAACAAGAAACCATATCTTTCAAAATCTTTTGTCTTCTTTATTTATTTCATGTACCAGCGAAAAGTTTGCATATTTAGAAGAATTGCATTGATATAATTATTTTCAGAAAAAATAAATTAAAGAGAGATACAACACACTATAAAAAAATATACTCAAATCAGTACTTATTGCGATTTTACTTATTTTATATCATTAAAAAAAATACAACAAAATTAGTCTGCCACGCATTAGGACATAGGGAACATAATTATGTCCGATTTGTAAATATTCTGTTGAATGTAGCTATTTATTGCTAATTTTTAAGCTTCTCATTAGGATAAGATTTATTGCGATACCAAACACGTGGCTACGTAGCATTGTATTCGTTGCCAAGGTCGTAAAAACGGTAATTTCCTAGCATTACATTGCAAAACAAATTGATTTTCGATGTATAAATTTCTCAAAAAGAAGATTTATAAAGCAACTTTAACGGTATATATATTTTAAATGGGTTCATCTGTCATTTTCGAAGGAAAAAAAAACTATAAAAGTGTCCCACAATTGATCCAAAACACGGGTCTTGAACTATTTATAAGGACCAGGTACTTGGTTTAGCAACGTCACAAGCTTGGTCTGATAAGTTACAGTCACGTCTTGCAGTCTTTTTGTACTTTTGGGTGATTGTTACTGATATATTTATTTCCATACTTTCAAGTGTCATAAACTACTGACTACTGTTTTTAATACCAGTAATAAGTATTTTATAAACTTGCTAATGTGGGTATCAAATTTAATGTTCAAGCACTGACTATGTGTTTAAATTTATGTAAATGGACTTCACTGTATTCTGTGTATCAAAATGACCTACAGTTAAAAAAATTGTGATTGTCAATGAACCTTTTATATGTATGTGGTTCTTAATGTACTATGTCTTCCTTTCACTAAGAAATAAATTTATCTACCTGGACTGGCTTGGTGTTGGCAAGAATAGCTCTGAATTCTGGCATTATAACATCAATATAATCAGCTCTTGTGGCATAATCTATGATTGTAATGAGGGTAGGCAAGGCGTACACCATGGAATCCAAACATTTACATTCATTGAATAGTTCAGGCAATACATTATTGTATAACATTTTCTGTAAGACAAAAATGTAAAGTAAGTAAAATATATATTAACATTCAGTTACATATATTTCATACTGTTGTTAAAGTTAGGCTCATATACATATACACGATATGCTTTTTTTAAATATGGTAAACTTTAGTTATAGTTCGAGTTACTAACAAATGATAAATTATGTTATAGACTAGATTCTGTTGTTCACCATACATTAAAAACGGTTCATGAATGATATCGTTAAAATAAGTTATTTTATAGTTGGTTATGTCCCTTTTAACACAATTAAAGGTTAATTTTAATTGAACTTCCAGATTGTTCATTTTTTTTCGGCGCAAAACTAATAATATTTGATAATTATAAGCAATCCTAGAATGAACTTTTTTTGTTTACAAAATTGTTTGAAGCCATTTCATAAACGCTAGGTAACAATGAATTTTCACATCGCCGAGTTTATGTGTCAGAGTGAGAGGCTAAAGTCTAATAGACAATTTGTTGGAAATAAATTACCCTTCCTTTGAAATAATTCCCCTTTCTTCGTGTTGTTCATTAACATGGAAATAATTGAAATCTCTTAAATGTGTGAATATTCTTGGAAATATGTAAACGAAACTGTACACCAGACCTTCGTATGTAAAAAAAATTGAATTACATTTTTTACAAGATAGCTTCAGGTATATCCCTACAACTTTAGAACCACTGCTAAGTTGGTAAATTTCAGTTAGTTAATCAAGTTTAAAAGTTCATAAGGCCAGGGTCACATTTATACATTTATAAAAGTTCAGGGATAGATCTTTGTTTGGTAGAGTAAGGTTAACAGTACGAGTCAGATTCTATAAAATTTCCTGTGACACAGGTAAGGTAAGTTAAATCCAAAAGCCTTTGTCTCAGGTGTCAAGGGGGAGTACTACTGTCTTTTTAGCCAAAGCAGGACAACGAACTTTATAAAATTTTTATAACAAGTTGATAAAAGTCAGTTACCTTAACTGTAGGTAACAGTAAACTTAGATGCAGGTAACAAAGGGATGCTAATGGGTATTAGGCTGCACCAATCACAAGGATGGAAAAAGAGTCCTAATTATTTTAATGAGTTAGAAGGGGATAGAAGGGCCAGTCAGAACAGTTAGGGCCTTAGAATCATGGGATGGCTTAATCCACATATATAATCAGATTAAGTCAGTTTTTCTTCAGACGGACGGAAGACAGACGGAATGCAGACGACTAGAGACTGGACAGACGAACAGACGTTCAAGTATGTCTGCTTCAATCTTTCGAGACGGCAGTATACTTCTTGTGAAAAGTTAGCTAAGACAATTAGTAGACGAGAAGTAATGTTATTAAAGTATATCTACTTCAATCCTTCGGGACGGTCGTACTTAAAGAGAAGATAAATTTATACTGTGTACGAATCAGAGTTTATTTTTGAGTAAGTATTTCTGCTACAATTTTTCGGGACGGCTGAATACTTTGATATTTTATTCAGGCATTTGTTAATACTGCTGCATTTGATTTTATTTCATGTATGTTTTTATCGTATAATACAAGTCATTTGAATCGTGGAACTTTGCCACATTCATGGTGCGTTGTCTGTGAATGCAACTAAATTGAACGCTACCTCAAGTGAACGAAAGAAAGAATATCATCACTACATAAAACCATAACAATTATAATAAAAACATACGTTACATAAAACCTAACTTTACAATATATATATATATATATATATATAAGATCTATTCTACAGGCATAGTGCAGCAAGACATTTTTATAAGTCTACGGTACTTACGATTGAGAAAAAGTTTAAAATATCATATCTATAATTACGGTATTTAATAGTCTATTTACTTATCGAGCAAGTCCATTTCTATTATATTCTCAAATATGTCTTGGATGGAGTTAAATTTTTTAAGATGCATCAGCAATGAATTGTCAATTGTTATATTTTGTTTGATAATTTTCTACTTTAGGTTTGTACATTTCTTAGATGCTATTTGAAAATTATTCTAATCTCAATTAAAAAATATTTTTTTCTTTTTTATTATTTTTTTTTCATTAAGATCTGTATTGTAAAAATATTTATTGAGTTTAAACATTTTTAGTGAACTTGTCTTCCTTTGATTTTTTCCTTAGATATTTTTAATAGTTTATTTAAATCAACTTTCATACAATTCGAAATGAATTAAATTTTGTACATGATGAGTTGCTAGAGATTAACAACATAATAACTAGGCAAATTAATAATATTAAAATATTGTTCTTTTTAGTTTAAAAGCTAAATATGTCCAAACTCTTATTCACCACTTTTTAGAAAAGTGATAATGATTACGATAACCAGTCGAAGGCATCAACAATGTACATCGGACATCAATAGATTTCAATATCATTCACATCAAGCGAATAAAATTTTTAGACAAAATCATTTGTGGTATCTAATTATATATTGCAAATTTGAAAAAAAACAAAATGTGCAGTATTAAGCAAACGTGAATAGACTAATACACTTACGAAATCTCACATTTATAGAGAATAATGTTTACTATAGTATGGAAATTAAAAAGAAATAGTTATCATATATAATGTAGGAACATTTAAATGTAATATATTAATGGTAAATGTTTATAAAGTATGAGAATTAAAATTATTTGAATTGTTAAATATTTTTAAGAGTGAAGATATACATTTTATAAATTGTTAACAATATCAAATGCGAAATTTTTCAACTAGGCAAAAACAAAACAACTCACTCTGGGTATGTTAGGCACAACCTGAGATAGGCTGCTGTAGGCCTCCACCCTTTGAACTGGGTCACGTCTATCACACATGTCCATACCATGAAGACTTATTACAACAGGATCGTTAAAATATTTCAACTAGAAAAAATATTCATTGAAATTTTAATACAAAGCTGCAATATATATATATATATATATATATATATATATATATATATATATATATATATACAAAGAGAGAGAGAGAGACAGATAGATAGATAGATCAATAGATTAGATTAGATTAGATTAGGTAGGCAGGCAGGCAGGCAGGCAGGTAGGTAGGTAGGTAGGTAGGTAGACAGACAGACAGACAAACAGACAGAAAGACAGACAGACAGACAGATAGAAAGATAGATGGATAGACAGATCAATAGATTAGGTTAGATTAGATTAGACAGATCAATAGATTAGATTAGATTAGACAGACAGATAGATAGATAGACAGATCAATAGATTAGATTAGATTAGATTAGACAGATCAATATTAGATTAGATTAGACAAACAGACAGACAGACAGACAGACAGATAGATATGTGCATACATTTTCTTAGTAAAGCATAAAATAATTTACCAATGAAAACAGTTGAGCTGTAGGACGATATCGAATGTCTTTATTGATCATTTTCTCTACTGGTTCCACCAGCTGTAATGGCATCTTGTGGGCTAGGACACCAAAAGTTTCTTGCATCTTCAAATAGATCACAGAAAATAGTAAGGTATAAAATTGTCAGGGAAAAAATCTAGAAATTGGTTATTAGGATTTTATTATTTTAACAATATTCAGTAAAGACTGCAGCTACCGTTTAGCAATGTAAATATGATACTAAGACATGCGTTATGCAGCTACCGTTTTGTAATGTAAATATGATACTAATACATGCATTATGGCTACAGTTTTGTAATGTAAATATAATATTAAGACATGTGTTATGTAACTACCGTTTTGTAACGTAAATATGATACTAAGACATGCGTTATCTGTTAAAACTCATCGAAAAAACTCACTGAACTTAAAAGTAAAGAATTAACTGGGGTAAAATTAATTTTAACAAGGATTTTCATGTAAAAAATCAGTCTTTCAATGTTGTGTTATGATTAATTAATTTTCCATTTAATTCATATTTCACTTACACGTCTTGCAATATGACAATATTTGTTTATCATGTTAGGTATATTTCGAGCTTTTATGGACTTAAACGAATGTTTCATAAAAATACCTTTAAACGAATGATTAGGGCAATTATTAACGCTGTTCAGATAATTGTATGTACTTCGATATTACTTTCACATTTCCTGAGTCAAGGGCAGAGGAAGAGTGCCTCACTTGTGCTAATTTTGCCACCCCCTTCTGTTCAGATATTGGATAATGTAGCCTAAGTCGCCTTTGAGATTATTGTCAAAACTAACACTGTCAAAACTAACACTGTTAAAACTAAAGTTTTTGTGTTTTATAAAGTAGATTTATTCGTAGATTTCTGATTTTCATATTGTATTAGTGTTTTAAGCTGAAAATTTATATTTAAAATCTGTACAGGATAGAATAGTTCTATAATGTTATACGACTTTAAGATATCTCCGAGTTAACATGAATTCATCTAATAAATAATGGCCTGAAATTTCGTGTAAATTGTTTGTGTATATTGTAACAAAGTATAACAAAATATTTTTTTTTCAAAGTCATTGATACATTTTTTTGAAAATGATATATTGTTTAAATACTAAAAGACTAAAACATGATTTGAAAACCAAGTGGCTACGGTAACATCAAGCGCCATTATATTAGGGTTAGCGGGAGTACTCATTTTTTTTCGGGTACCGGCAATTATATTAGGGTTAGGAAAGGGTTAGGATTAGGGTTAGGGATAGGGTTTAGGGATAGGGTTTAGGGATAGGGTTAGGGATAGGGTTAGAGTGTGGAGCAATATCTATTGATGTAACCCGGAAAAAAAAATACGAACTCCGTCTTGATGTTACCGTAGCCACTGCGATTTGAAAACCAAAAAAGTAAATAATCTAAAAATTCGGCGTTCAATTCTTTGTTTCGATTTTCAAATTGTTCAACGTAGCTCGTGTGTTATGGTTTAAATATGTATGATAATCTTTCTGATTTAGCTTACAAATACTTATATAGGTATGAATGAAAATGATACGGTATATCCCGGCAATTTTATTATTGTTGTTGTTTCGTTTAGAAAACTACTTAAAAAGCCGCAGCATAGCTTAATGATCAAAATTTAGTGAACAAAAGTAAACAACAATAATATATAAAAAAACTAGCTTATTTCAAAATATGGAGGTGCACAAAGCTCATCCAAGAGCTGAAATTAGCTTCTCCTGGAATATACTAAATTGTGTGCATGATTTCCATATACTAAAATGTTTGATTTGAATGCACCTACACATAGATTATTAATCACTACCTGATCTAATTGCTTTACATACAGGCTTGGGTTATGTTCAGCATTTATGAGTGATTTCCCTTGGTTGTATATAGCGCAGATAACCATTCCAACAGAGAACATATCACTTAAAGGTGTACATTTTTTGTTAATTTGAATTTCTGGTGCCATATAGTTTAAATCTGGCTGTGCCATCTTAGGATTTTTTGTTGTCCAAGCTTGACCTGTACATCCTTCCTACAAAAAAAAAACATGGGAAGATTTTGAGCATTTAGACCTTTAAGGCAATATATATATATATATATATATATATATATATATATATATATATGTGTGTGTGTGTGTGTGTTGTGTGTGTGTATTTGTGAGTGTATATATATATATATATATATATATATATATATATTAGGGTGCATCACCACAATAGAGGAAAAAATTGATTGTTTGTTTTTGAGCTGTCTGTGTTTCTAATTTGTTCTGATATCATTAATAATAACTTGTGTAAAATATTTTTCAAACCAGAGTTGATCTAGAGGTCCCCCCCCCGCCCAAGAAATCACAAAACATGTAAAGAAAAAAAAAGTTTATTCTAGCCTATATAAAAATTACATTAAAGTATTAAATTATTTATTACTGTTGCATTTAATTCAGTGTCACTTTGTTGCACGTTTGTAAGGTTTACGCACATTTGAGATGTTTTTGCGGTCCATTTCTACTACTTGAAGAATGTTTTGAAAATGTTCATCCGTTCGCGCTGCTTCAACAAAGTCAGATGCCAGTTTCACTCCTCTCTCGGCACAATCGTTAACAACGTTAATAGCAGCAACATTTTCTGCACTGGCAATGTAAGAAGCTGTTTGGCACCAATCATCAACAGGCAGTTGGGAGAATCCTGTGTCCAGTTGAAGTCTGTATATAGTAAACCACGAGTCAACTCCAGCCAGATCACATAACCGAGTTTTAGAATCAATTGATTGAAATCGTGGTTTTCCCCAACCATTTCCAAATCGATTCTGTGGAGTTTGGAGGGCAACCACTGGTCGAAGCCTTAGCAGAGCATCTGCTAGAGCTCGCTTTTCCAACATAGGTACTTCATTGCTGAACAGAGCAAGTGGGATCATTTCAGCAGTGAGGTACCACATATGCCTATTCAAAGCACGGATTGCTGATTGGATATGTCTCTGTTGACATCGTTGTAATCCAAAAGTCGCTTGTAGAGCTGTAGATCATTCCATGGTGCATCCACACTCTTTTTGCAAATGAGCCACCACACGACATAAACATGTGTTACAAGTGTAGCAAATGCACGAATCTTTGGCACTTGATCACGTGTGGTAATAGTACCTGGAGGCAATAATTGAATTTGTTTCTCACACAGTGCAAATCTTGAGGCAATATATCAGCTTTGCCATCCATCGTGCTTTGTGCAGGGCACCTGGTCTTTTAAAGTTAACCTCCTTATTTGTAGCATTCAGGTAAACAAGGGACAGCTTAAGGAATTCGTGGTAGTCGTCTCGCAAGAATTCGGTTTGTTTACTAGAGTTGGCATATGCAATTACCGCATCTCTCATTATCGTCAGTCGCTCTTGAGCCTTCAGATCATGATCAGCTAACGTAAACGAACTACAAACGTGAGACCAATCATGTGCCACTAACTCCCAATTACTTCGCAGCTTGGTGAACAAAGTTATATCCGGGGATTTGGAAACTTCTATTTTCATGTCTGCAAACACATTCGAGAGGATAACTTCACCAATGTGATGGCGACAACCTGACCACAGAAGAGCACGTTGCAGCATATTTTGTATGGCAACGCAGGCAGCAGTCTGATGACCAATGTTTGATCTTGTTGTGTCAAATGTCATATTTAGATACAATCATTACAATGCCACTCTGTCATTAGTTTCATGGCTAATTCTGCAAATATTTCACCAACGGGTTTCTTTGTTGCCTTGGCATAATTTGGCACTCCTAGAAGTTTCAATTGCTTTGCATCACCGACAACAACTGTTATGCGTTCTTCAGTGACACGATGATTTATTAGAGAAGGTGTCAGTTTGCCATCCAAGTGGCGAGTGCAGAGTTTGGTTGGTTCACAGGAGTCGTGGATCTTTGTAGATATCTCACTTACAACTTTGCGACGTGAACGATCTGCAGTGGCATAGGAAGAAGCCACCATGGATACATCACCCCCAGACTCGCTAATAAGGCCCTGTGTGAAAGCTGCCTGCTGTGTTGGTGTAATCTTTAATCTTGTCACTAGTGACACAAGATTTGGTCGGCTTAAAACATTTGGAGGTACAAATACCAAAGCTCCTGTTGGCTTTCTTCGCTTTTGCAATGGCATTATATCATCCAAACAGTTATCAACAAACTCCATATTATCTTCAGATTTAGAAGTAGAATCATCGGGTTCGTCACTGCTACTCTCGCTGGAAGGCACTGATATCGTTGAACATGCTGCAATTTCTTCTCTTGCGCGTTTCTGACGTTGCGACATCTCGTGAATGGCGTCAAGCGACTTTTTTTGCAAGTGTTTTGTCAAATGATTCAAAGCTGGAAGACCAGTAATAATGTCCATAAATAGAGCAGTAATATTGTCCATAAACACAGCAGAATAAAAGTCCATTAATAGAGCAGTAATAAGAGCAGTAATATTGTCCATAAACACAGCAGAATTAATGTCCATTAATAGAGCAGTAATAAAGTCCATAAATAGAGCAGTAATACTGTCTATTAATAGAGCAGTAATAATGTCCATAAACATAGACGGTAGACCGTTTGACCGTACGTTCGACAGACCTTCACACCGTGCGGTGTATTTCATGTTCAAGGCAATAAAAGCCACATGTATGCACGTTACAAATACACGGCACAGCACGAGATGAAATCGCTAAACACTAAAAGAGATTCTACGTCACACATTTGCGGAGTAAAAAAAAAACAGCGCGCGTCGACCTTCAGTATAAAAGTAGTCTGGGGAATTCCAAAATTATAGAAATTGAAAAGAGACGACTTACTAACTGAGAGTATGTCTGGTGCGCATTTTGTTCATCAAATGACTCTTTCTTGAATAAAAATGAAATGCTAGGGAATTCTAAACTCAACAAGGATTTCATATTAATGAATTAAGATTTTTTAATGATTAGAAGTAGTGTGCGCAAATTATGTAAAGTTGGAATAGAAATGAAACAGAAGAAAATTAAAATAATACATGTTCTAAGAACATTCAGTTATACTAAATGCCCCTTTTTGTAATTTTGTACATTGAGACCCACTGCGATTCGAGCATGTCTTGAGTGGAAGGGGGTTGGCGGGCGGGAGAGGGAGGAAGGATGGGTGTGGAGCTAAGTGAAAGAGAATTGATAAATCTATAATACAAATTTTACATCATATGTTCCGGTTTCCGTCTGTCATCGCGACTTCCGTCTGTCATCGCTACTTCCGTCTGTCATCGCTACTTCCGTCTGTCATCGCTACTTCCGTCTGTCATCGCGAATTCCGTCTGTCATCCAACATGGCGGCATAAACAATTCAAAGATGGCAGAAACATTTACTGTTTTCTTCTTAACATGCATAATCCGGTTACCAACTGGCCAGCCGAGTAAGAATAATCTCCAACATGGCTGCCAGAATTGACATTGGACCAGCCATATGTTTAGTGCCGAGGTTGATTAAACACCGTACACTAACATACGGCAGGTAAGATCATGAATGCCAATTGGCAATCACAATGTAATACTGTTTTCGACCGCCTCATTTATTACCAAAGGGTAATTAAGCGATCTTAGGAGAAGTAACACAAAATCATGCTAAAATATTTTGTGATACTCTCCGAAACATATATGCAATCGAAAGTGGTTCCAAAAGGCTTATTTATATCTCACAGTAACGTAATAAATCTATGGTGTTCAATTTGTTATTAAATGAGAAGCGATCATAAAAGAAATATTAACAGAAATCGTTCAATTAATATTCTGTGTTCTGTTTCACAATCTCAATTTTAAACCAAAATTATGGATACCTAAATATTATGTAATATTTATATTGTTTAAATTGTTATTATTTCTAAAATATGTCTATTTCTAATGTACAATTATTTCCCTTTATTACTAACCTAAAATACGTCACATTTCTTTTTCATTTTTTGACTATTACGTCACGAATAATTGAATAAGGGTTGAGATTGAGTAGCGCCGTACACAACGTTTACAATGCAAACTAACCCATTTATGATGGGGGCTTCACACAGAGGGTGTATGGAGGTGGCCCAGTTTGAGGAGGGCCCCCAAAATATTTTTTAAACTAAATATTAAGTACATTATCTCATGTCAAAATGTAGTGGCTCCCAAAGATGCCTAAAATCGCTTGGTTCGGCATTGGCTTCTCAGAACTATAATGTTAAAAGCTTTGATATGTCTTTCTTTTTTAAGAGGCCTAATGTTTTCTGCGTCTGCGGCCTGAACTGCATTGATGAAATACTATGTTTTTAATTGAAGGTCAGCTAAAAGCTACACAACGATTCTTTCTTCTCGGGACCAAGCTTGAGAAGCGTCAAAAATGTATCTCATGTCAAAATGCAGGGGCAGCCCCCAAAGAGGCCAAGCCCACCGGGCCCCTAAATCCCTAGGTTCTGCACTGCCGGATCGGCAATTTTTCTTAGTTAATTTTTCTATGCTACAATGTGTATAACAGTAAATAAACCACCTGATAAACATGTAGCGTTTTGCTTAACACAAGCACTCACTCACGTCTCTCTTTTTTTTTTAAATACGCCATGTTGAACATCATAAAACATTAAATGAATAACTGTTTGGAAAGGAGTCCATTAAAATATTATGAAGGAATATGATTTTAAGAGTTGTTGTTTATGTTTACCCATAGTGAGGATTATTTTCTTTGGGAGGAACTATTTAACATATGAACTTTATTTGATGTATTATTATTCTCAAATGTATTTTGGCTACAATAATCTGTTCATGTCCTTGGGGCCACTGCAAGTATATAGACTGATTGTTAGCGAGCAAAATATATATCACCAATTTCAACTCCAACTGTGTGCCTACTCGCCGGTCCGGGTACCGGGCCTTTGATAACTAGTTATATAAAAAAGAACTGTTGAGAAACAGTCCTTTAAAATATTATGAATGAATTAAGATTAGTCAATGATATAGTGTTGTGAGTGCATCAACATTTTCAACTCCAACTGTGTGCCTAATAGCCGGTCCGGGTACCGGGCCTGTTTACTAGTATAGACATAACCCTCAAAGCCCGTCCCGCATAGCTCTCTATTTCATACCTCTAATCTCGCGGTTCTCAAAAAGTGAAACTGTTACCCAAAGGGTAATTGAACGTTTTGTGCAGGGGTACGCAGGGGTTCATTGTAAATAGATTATTAAATACTGTGTTTATGAACCTTTGCATGTGCTTTAGTTATTTTCCTGTCGGAGCATTTAACAATATCAATAATGGCCGGTAACACCATTGTAAAATTCACGCTCGCCCCTTGATATGGGTCTATTTATTTTACCTCACGTGGGTCTCTTTATTTTACCTCACATGGGTCTATTTATTTTACCTCACGTGGGTCTATTTATTTTACCTCACGTGGGTCTATTTATTTTACCTCACGTGGGTCTATTTATTTTACCTCACGTGGGTCTATTTATTTTACCTCATAAACGAAATTGCAAAACTAAATAATTATAAAAGTATTGTGAACCAGGTATGTTACAATGAACAATCTTATTTTTTTTTTAAACACAACAATAACCTTGATAGAGAATTTAGCGCAAGTGGAGATAATTAACCAGGGAGCTAATGCAGTTGAGGCTTAAGGGGCAGATATAAATGGAGCGGTGTCAATAATCATATTAGCTAAATATGGATGAAGTATTGATAGTTTTAGAAAATCTCAAGTCTTTGAATAAGTGAATTTCATTAAACTGTTATGAGATGCACAGATTTTGTTATTTCATATAAAGTAACATTGGATCAGCAGTGATAACCTCATAATAAAAATGTTATTTTAGAAAGGTTTGGTAGAGAAAATGCAATGAAAGAGAAAAAAAAAACTTGCAATTTAATACGTTTTATGTGTTGTTACTTACGGATGATTAATAGCTGTTATAGAAAGATGATTTACGACTGTCTTTTTGACACATTATTTATAGATAGGTGAAAAGTGACGGATTATTTATAATAATATGGGATTGATCGATGATTCATCACTCTCTGTAATTGATGGATGATTTATTATTCATAGTTGATGAAGCGTAGTTTGACTCATTATTCCCATACTAATGATTTTTTTTATATCAAAGATAAAAGGAAAAACCGTATTTGGTAAAAGTATCGTAGTACTTTGAGGGAAACAGAAATTGTTCATTGTCTTGTGAACTATTGAAAAAAGTCTAATAAAATTATATACCAATACACTTATCTAACCTTTCCATCTTTTATTTTCTCAGCAAAACCAAAGCCCATTAGTTTCCAGCTACCTTTCCTGGTTAATAGAATAGATTGTGGGCAGATATTGCAATGCACCAGATGTTCTGAGTTATGCAAATAAGACAAAGCCTCTGTTATCTGAAATATACACAAACACAAAATTTCGTTACCTCAATTGCAGATATTTAGAGATACTGTATTGTACAATACTTTATAGTTATATATATATATATATATATATATATATATATATATATATATATATATATATATTGTAACAATAGCTTTAGATAGATTCATACAATTTTAGAACCACTGGTTTAGTTGGGTGGTCAACATTGAAAGTTCATGGGCCAAGGACACAGGCAGAGATTTTGATAATTAGAATTCCAGCGTGTTATCTTTGTTTTGGGTGGAATAAATCTGTCAATGAGCGTCGATGACACCGGATGTACGTGATAAGACGTTATTAGGGAGACAAAGAAATACTAGCCCATAGTGAGTTTTTAGCCGCACCAATCCCTAGGCTGGAATAAGATTCGTTAATATGTAGATGAGTTAGAAAGGGTGTTAGGGAGCCAATCAGAAGTGCTGGGCGTTTGGGGCACGTGATAATTCACCATCACATAAAAAGAGATGTAGCTGAAATTTCGTCAGACCGACGAAAGACATCGAGACCGACCGATCAACAGACTGACGATAGAGACATCAGGACACCAGTTGTAGAGATAGTTAGAGGAGAAGTTAGTGGAGAAATAATAGAGGCACAAGCTATCAAGTTATTGAGTTTTACAGTACACAGTCAAAGTCTATTTTATTGAAATATCTCTGTATAATCCTTTCGGGGACACAGGATACTAAGTGTCAAAGTATTGCCAGATAATTCCTTCGGGAACCTGGAATACTACGTGTTATATTGTGTACGAAGCATTTTTGTGAATACTGCTGCAACCAGTTCAGACTACATATGTTTTCTTATTGTTTAATAAATATATTTGAATCGTGGAACTTTGCCTCATTGATTGGTGTGTTGTTTGAGAGTGCATTGAGACTGAACGCTACTTAAGTTTATAAACCAGTTATAATATCGGCAGCTACATAAAACCAGTATAAGTATCTGAAGCAGCAGTGAGGAACACACAGTGTTACCTTGGAGCAGCATTACATCAACAATCCATTGGAGCAGCATTACATCAACAGTATATACAAAAATATAGTGTTACATATATATATATATGTGTGTGTGTGTGTGTGTGTGTGTGTGTGCAGAGGCGCAACTAGACCAAACTTTCAGTGGGGGGGGGGCAAAAAAAAATCACTTGTATTTAAAAATCACATTATTTATATATTTCTAATTTATTTTAAACTAATTTTGGTCTAATCTTTTAATTTTTTTTATTTCGGAGGGAGGCAAATGCCCCCAATACCCCCCCAATTGCGCCACTGTGTGTGTGTTTTTGTGTGTGTGTGTCTAACAACTAAAAAAACCTAATTATGAAATTTAAAAAGTCGGACTTGGTGATACTTTATAGGGGACTGACGGTCATACGCTATGGTAATGATCACAGTTAAAATGAATTTTAGAGTTGAAGTTAGCATGTTGTTTTTTTATGTATATACCTTACATACTTTGCAATCCTTTATATAGGATTTTAATTTTATTACATTTACTCTCAGGTGGTAGACCAATTCTGTGTTTTGGGAAATTTGTAATCAATTATCACCTTCGCGAAGACCAAACGATTTGAAATTCTAAAACTTGTGTATTCTTTGATGACAATAAACTATTTTAGAATGTTTGTGTCAATTTATTAAATTCTTTTGAAGCCCGAAGTGAATTACTTTTTTTTATAGTGTTTATATAAATAGGGATATAGCAGAATGGCATCTCAAGTTTAGCATTGGTTTATGAATCATGAATGTGATGAGTTTTGAAGCTCTTTTTTTATTTTTAGTCTGGTGTGCTATTCTTAATGATGTATATATAGCAACTAATTAGTTATCGCTATGTATTATACATCACTGTAAAGCGCTTCTTTCTATTGTCAAGGTCAGTGGTATTAGACTAACCAATGAAAATTAAGGATTCACTTTAAATGTTTGAAGTTGTAAAAGGGTCTAGGTTTTTCTGGATCACAATTTCTATGTTATGACCTAATTGCTATTTATATTTCGGGGCTTTCCATTATAAATAGTAACATAAAGACAAAAATATTCTCATTAGCTACTTCCAAGCGGAAGAACCACCTACGAAAATTACTATTGGTCATCTATTTTTAGCATTAACTATAACTCTTTGTTTCCTTTCCGGAAGAGACGCTTTAACAATCTAAATAACGCATCCTGTTTACGATCGGCTGCCTTTGTTTTACCACGTTGGTACTGTGTTATTTTATTGTTTTTAATATGTCTCGTCGTAAAAATATTTATAAATACAAAAATATTGCCAAAGCTATTGCTGTTCGTAATGAAAAAAAAATCTTCAGCAAATGAAACTGTCACCAACAACGCATTGATTATCTCTAGTCCCAATACTACGTGTTAGCGCATTATCGTGTTATGTATCAGTACGTTTGTTAGCTTTCAGTAAATATTTGTAAATTTTGGAAATGTTTATAAATTCAATTGTGTAATGCATATATCTGTAAAAAAATATTATAAAGACGTTTCTTTATATTTGAAAAAAAAAATATTTTCTCTTAAATCTAACTACAAGTGGTTTGTGGTTACTGAAATAGGACTCATAATTGATAACATTCGAAATTGTAGTCATTTAATCGTCCGAAAACTCCGTCAATTGTTGCATAGCTCTGATACTTTCAATTAAACTCAGAACACAAGCTTACTATTTCATTTGATGAGTTTCTTAATAAATCTTGGTGAAACTACGTGCTGCAGTATTTCGCACCATATGAATGGGTTATTGAACGTACAAGGTGTAGAATGGGCCATATATATAATATATAAGCCCCTTAGGAGCCCTGAAGTCTTGGGCTCCCCATAAGGTCTGCAAAAATTGTGTGGAGAGCCTACGGCAGCGGACAAATGATGAGAAGAAAAGTCTAAGTTTCGGTGTACCAATGGTATGGCGAGAGCCGAAAGACCATTTTGGTGATTTCTATTTTTGTATTGTGAATGTTAAAGGCTTCAATCGCCACAAGAAATCTAAGTGAGATTATCCTGATCTTGAATCTGCAAGGAGACCAATTCCACATAGCAGTGAAGTTCCTATACCAGTGTTTAGTGGATTATTAGAGCTTTCACCATCAGACTCTGACAAGGGGCAAGATCTGGAGTTTTTGGCAGGTGAAAAAAGTGGAAGCGATTATAAAGGAAGTTCTTCAACACCTCAACATTTAGTCAATAAGAACTCAATGACCTGATACGATACCTAAATATGCCCAAGCAAACATCTGAGCTTTTAGCGTCCAGGCTCAATGAAAGAAATTTTCTCAAACAAGAATTTTTAAAATTTCTTATCGGAAAAGAGAAGAGTTTCTTCTTTCATATTTCAGCCAAGAGGAAGATCTTGTTTACTGTAATGACATCCTTGGATTTCTGCTCCAAATGGGACTACAAGACTACCATTCCGAAGACTGGCGTCTTTTTATAGACAGTTCCATCAGAAGCTTGAAATGTGTTCTGATACACAATGGTAAACGTTACGCATCTCTTCCTATTGCTCACTCAACAACACCTAAAGAAGAGTATGAGAATATCAAAACAGTATTGCAGAAAGTCTGTTATTATGAGCATCAGTGGTCAATTTGTGTTGATCTAAAAATGGTAAACTTCTTGCTTGGGTAGCAGTCAGGATACACAAAATACCCGTGCTTCATGGGCCTTTGGGATAGCAGGGCAAGGCAAGATCATTGGACAAGAGTGACATGGCCTGCAAGGGAAACCATGACTGTAGGTAAAGAAAATATCATCAACAAGCCACTGGTTGACAAAATAAGATCATTCTCCCACCGCTTCATATCAAATTAGGTTTAATGAAACAATTTGTTAAGGCTTTGGGATTTTTGACGGTCCTCAGATTCGAAAACTCATCAACGATCAACATTTTACAGATTTCACGGATCACCTTGAAGCTTCTTCATGGAACAGTTTTGTTTCAGTTGTCAGGAACTTCTTAGGTAATAACAAAGCAGAGAATTACGAAAAACTGGTACAAGATATGCTCGCTAACTTCAGAAACATTGGAGCAAATATAAGCATCAAGGTACATTACCTGCACAGTCATTTAAACAAATTTCCAGGTAACCTTGGGGACTTCAGTGAGGAACAAGGCGAGAGGTTCCATCAGGATATGAGGGTGATGGATGAGAGATATCAAGGAAGATGAGACATACATATGATGGCTGACTACTGTTGGAGCCTCCAGCGCAATGGCCCCAACGACACACACAAAAGGAAGTCGAGCAAACAGCGATTTGCTAATGCATTACCATAGACAATTAACATATTAGTTAATTAATTAATTAGACACAATTGGTTTTCGAAATGAAGATGTTTTCTTCTATAATACTATTACATATATTTTTGAACAAATTTCTGCATGTCTATTAACAGTTTCACTACTATTTGTTAGTATACTAGTTTAACTCATGCAATTCTTGACGATTTTCAAACACGGTGCATACATTATTTAATTAATTTCGATTATCTCGTAAAATAGAGCCAATCTAGCAAAAGCACTTACATATTCTAAATCAGCATGGTTGACTTTGTATAAAATGATTCAAATATCACTGGCAACGAAATCACTGTTTACCAGTGTCATCAAATACATAATCGGCTAACCTAGGCGGTAGACTATTCGACCGTAACTAGCGCGCGGGTGCTGTATGGTGCCACACCAACTTGCCTTTGGCTGCAAAATGGCTATAAATAATCTATGACGTCATTTCCCGATGGTACAATTTTTTAGCAGAATGGGAACGCCGTCGCTATAAATAAAAATCCTCTGTGACGTCATTTCCCGATGGTACATTTAAAAAAAATTTTTCTACTAATAAAGCCGAATTGAACTTGCGCGCGGGTGCTGTATCATGCCTTTGTGCTGCAAAATGTCATAATAAAGTAGTTATTTTTTACTTTTCAGTGCATTTTTATAAAAACTTATTTTAATGCTTTTTTTTAAATTTTAACATTGATAGAATTAAGGTCAAAACGTAACGGGTGAGATAAATTAGCACCCATATCTGTATCTAATGGTGTTTAGTTTGGTTTGGTTTGGTTAGTTGGTTTGATTTGGTTGGTTTGGTTGTTTGGTTGGTTGGTTTGGTTGGTTGATCGGTTGGCTTGGTTAGTTTGGTTGGTTAGCGTTGACGGCTAAAACGTAATTTGTGACGGGTTTGGCTAAGTTGGTCTGGTTGGTTAGCGTTGACGGGAAAAACGTAATTTGTGATGGGTTTGGCTTGGTTGGTTTGGTTGGATGGGTTGGCTTGGTTGGTTTGTTTGGTTGATTGGTTGGTTTGGTTGGTTGATCGGTTGGTTTGGTTGGTTAGCGTTGAAGGGTAAAACGTAATTTGTGACGGGTTTGGCTTGGTTGACTTGGTTGTTTGGATTGGTTGGCTAGGTTGGTTTGTTTGAATGATTGGTTAGCTGGTTTGGTTAGTTGTTTGGTTTTGTTGGTTTGATTGGTTGGTTCTGTTGGTTTGGTTGGTTGGTTGTTTGGTTTGGTTGGTTAGTGTTGACGGGTCAAACGTAAATTGTGACGTATGAAATGTAGGTCATTTCTGCAGATTAGAAAGGTGGCATACATCAGCACTTAATTAACCTAATTAATCGTATTGAAAAATCCAGTAGTTAAATTGATTAGGCGGTAGGCCGTTCGATCATGTGTATAACTTCTGCGGTTTAAAATAGTCTGGGGAATTCTAAAATTTTAGTCTCACTCAAAGGAAGTTATCTCGCAAGCTCGCCTAAAAATATTCTGAGGAATTCCAAAACTGGAAATGTAAACACAACAAGGATTTCTTATCATATCGCAAGTAGCAGGCGGCCAACTGCAGCAGGCTTTTTAACTAGTTAATTTATAAATAGTTGTGCTTTTTTTCATCATCAATCTCAGAAACACTAAAGAAACAGAATTCTTCAAATGTCACCTCACATAAAAGAAATAACATTCAGTTTAACTTTAAAAACTTAGACACTAGACAATGTCGAGAGTGATCTATCTATGCTACCATTTTTATCATTATATTTAGTTGGTTTTTTTTTTCTGGCGGGACGCACCGGAACAGCGTTCCGGCATCTTTTATTTTGGCCGTAGACTTTTGTTTATTTGTATAGTACTGCCTAGAAACGACGGACATAAATAGGAGGGCTAGATACGGTACTTTTCTTTTAGAAAAGAAAGCACTGAGTATATTTGTGTTTTGAGATTCTACAATCAAGACATATATTAAATTAATATATCTATAACCGTTAATATGTTGATGCCAACATTTAAATCTTAATAGACAAGACCAAACAACCAACCAGACCAGCTAACCAATCAATCAAACAAACCAACCTAGCCAACCAATCCAATTAACCAAGCCAAACCCGTCACAAATTCTTTTACCATTCAACGCTAACCTACCAAAGCAACCGATCAACCAACCAAACCAACCAAACAAACCAACAAAGCCAACCAACCAAACCAACCAATCCAAACCCGTCACAAATTACGTTTTTCCCGTCAACGCTAACAACCAAACCAACCAAGCCAAACCCGTCACAAATTACGTTTTTCCCGTCAACGCTAACCAGCCAAACCAACCAAGCCAAACCCGTCACAAATTACATTTTTCCCGTCAACGCTAACCAACCAATCAACCAACCAAACCAACCGATCAACCACCCAAACCAACCAACCAACCAAACTAAACTAAACACCATTAGATATGGGTGCTAATTTATCTCACACGTTACGTTTTGCCCTTAAGGTACTCCATGTGTCTATAAATAGAACATGGAAGTCCAGATTAAAAAAAAGTCGATTTTATTTTCTGCTGATTTTTATAGTGTTAAAATTGTTTATTGATATTACAATATGGCTTCTATCACGGTCCAATTATTAAATATATTTTTTAATATCTATTTTGTTTAATAGAGGTTTTTGACTTTTATTTGCGTTTTTCTCAAAATCACATTTTTTTAAAAATCTTGTACCTTTTCGACACTTTCACAAAAACTACTTAAGATATAAGCTTACAATTTTGTATGCTTATTCTTATATCTATTGTTGACAGTTCCCCAATTTTTTTTTTAATAATAAATAGATTTTTTTAATAATTTTTTTATCTTTCCTTCCCCCCTCCCCCAGGGTGATTCAAAAATTTTTTTTGCAATTTAATACTGCATTGTTGATATTTTTTTCCTTTTATATACCTATACTTCCATGCAAAATTTTATTGAAATTGAATTACATTTAGAGGTCGCTCATCGAGACTGAAGTTTATAGTATCTTCTTTAATGACAAGAACTCTTATAATATAAACATTAAATTAAACATTATCTTAAAATCAACATTAAACATTACTTACAACGAATTAGATATGTTGAAATGTTAAATAACATAAAATATAATGATATGCAACATTTACTGCTTGTATTATAAACGTAAACATGTACGCGTTACTAATGATCTTCAGTTCAACGCTTCGTATATAACTTCAGTGCACTTTTCTTCAAATTTGGCACTCTCTGTCTTTGATCTTCTACATCTTGAAGCAACCTCTGCATTTCAGATTCCGTTTTAGTGATTAGCTTATTAAATAATGACATCAGTGCAACTTACCGCTCGGCTGCATCATTGACGCCTTAAGGGAATCAACAATACACTTAGCTTCAGCAAATGACGGCAATTGATCATAGGATACTGGATCAACTTCATCGAAGCTGATATCAATATCGACTGAACGCATTGCAGGTAGTGATGAGGTACCTACAAAGTGATGCAGTTAGTGCAATCCTTCACTTTAAACACTCGATCCGTCCAATCATCGTCAGTCTTCAGCATCGCTTCAGCAATACTGCGGTTTTGATCTGGAGAAACTTTTTTCAGAAAACAACGCAAGAAAAAGCACCTCTGGACTACTATACCAAAGATGGTTTTCAAATTTCCTTTTCTCAGCATCAAACACCGATTTGTATATGACTGAGTTTCGTGGGATCTACTTGAATAACAATAGATCGTTAAACGGAGTATCTCGACTCACAGGACATGAGATCCAAGCTTTGACGTAAATGTGAGTGGTAAACAAGCTGAATTCTCCCAAAATCTTTACTTCTGAAGATGTGAACTGAACTGATTTCTAAACAAGAAGATCTTGAAGTAGTATACCACTTTCGCCACCCAGCGAGTCATATGGTAAGCGCCCAGCGCATGAAAGTGGTACGGTTGGTTGTTTACACTGACGCCAAATACCAACAATCAGGTTTTGATCATCCCTCTGTGAACTTCATGTGGTATGTAACTTGAGGCACTTGACAGATTGTCTTACAGGAATGACACAACACTGTGTTTGTGTTCCACCATAAACGGATCATCTAGTCTCGAATTTTCCAGCGGACTATACAGCTGCTGATCAATCTTAGGCCGAAATTGTTTAAAACTATTGAACAGTGGAATGTTAGGGCTGTTTGTGGAGCCACAGAGAAAAAAAACAACTCCAATGATCAGTTCATGCACATGATGTCGGCAGGCAAAATGTAACAGCTCCTATTGCAACAATTTACATGTCCTGCTAGTAAAACCAGTGCTGACGGATGTTGTGTCAAAACACATACCAATAATCTCATCAGATACCTCCCATAGTCTTGACAGCTGTATTGTTGCATTGGCTTGTGTCTTACCAGCACGGTTGATATTTTAGCTAAACCTAAAATTTTCTCAATTTCTTACTCAGTTAAAACTACAACTAATCGGTCTACGTGTGACTGCAGCTCTGGATACTCTGTAGTGTCCAACATTATCTTTCCGTCCCAGTGACTGACCCATGGGCGTTTACTTCGAAATTGAAATTCTGATCACGTTACATTAAAGCTTTCGGATATTGTCTTCTTCAGTACCTTGCGATCATAGAAAACCATCTTCATAGCAAGACCCAAGGCTAGTAACACATCGCTAGGTAGACAAGAATCCGTTTGTTCAATCAACCATACTTCAGTTATACGTCTTGTCAATACACTTTGCGAATTACCACTTGATGTGGATGCCATAACAATTAAATAATTTGTAGTTAGTCAAAAACTACTTTATTATCCAGCAAGCTTGAATAATAAAATTAATTATAATATAAAATTCAAATATCACAGTATACTTTTAATTTTACAATGAACTAAAATTGCACTATAGCAAAAGCAAACAAGCGACACATAGAACTGCCGCATTATCTCATACAGTGAAACTTTGGGTCGCTTGAACGACCTCTAAAAGTGGTCATTTTTTCAACAAGTTTACTTTTTCTTGATTTGCTTGCCAAAAGGAAAAAAAATGAACCACAATGCATTAAAATAGAGGAATTTTTTCCCCATGCAATGATGAATCACCCTAACCCCCACCTAAAATAATGTGACTTTTTTGAGTATACCAAAATTAAAAATTCACAGTTTATTTATTTTCCATTTTTTCTTTTAAAAAAATGGACGTTTATTTGAAACACACTCATTAACATTTGTGCAAGGTTATTTAAAAATCTATTAAAAAATAGATTTAAAAAATTGGTATTTTGAAAATATGTCTTAAAATTGCACTTTTTCACCCCAAAAAGTCACATAATACATTTTTTTATATTTTTTTTAATAATTTTTTTATTTCTTTGTTCATTAATTGGTATGTCTTGTGCATGTGCCAAAATGGCTAGTGTAGCTTAAAAAATAAAAAAAAATATAAAACAAAAACTTGCATGGATCACCTTAATTCTATCAATGTTAAAATCAAAACAAATGCACTGAAAAGTACAAAAAAAACTACTTTATTATGCCATTTTGCAGCACAAAGGCACGATACAGCACCTGCGTGCAAGTTCAATTCGGCTTTATTAGTAGAAAAATTTTAAAAATATACCATCGGGAAATGACATTACAGAGGATTTTTATTTATAGCGACGGCGTTCCCATTCTGCAAAAAAAACTGTACCATCGGGAAATGACGTCATAAATTATTTATAGCCATTTTTCAACCCAAAGGCAAGTTGGTTTTGAACGATACAGCACCCGCACGCCAAGTTCAATTCGGCACACTGTCGAACTTACGGTCGACTACGTTAGACGATTATGTATTGGATTTTAAAGATGTTAATGATGAGACATCACAAGGTAAGACATAATGGGTCTGTTGCATTAAAGTATAATTCTCAATTTGGCGGATTTAAATTTTTGGCCATTAACTAATGAATATGATGATTGTGAACTATCACATTAAAATCCATCTATATACATAAAATTAATTTCCACTCTGTGTTAAATAGAAAGCGGAAAACAAGAATTCAAAATGGCGTCTTGCCCGTGTCTCGATTCGATATTTCTTTTTGAAAAATCTACAGTTTTAAATAGTTTCTGTGGTTTTATTATGAAATGTAAAAGTCCCAAATATTAAAAGGTAATAATTAACATATTTTATCGTTCAAATTATTGTAATTTTTATTACAACAGATAGCATTTTAACATCGCCAAACGTAAACAATAGTAAAAATGGAAAATCTCCGACGATAAGTCATAAAGACTGGCGAGCGCGTTTTCGTATTTAATTTCATATACAAAGATTTTTTTTTAAGTCGATATAATATAAAAAAAAAAACTCTGCAAATTGGTATTCTAATTAAGTTCTCAGCTATTATAATATTAAATTTTATTTTAATAAATAGGGCTTTGATTTATTTTAAATTACAAAATAAGATTTATATAGGCCTAAAAGAAAGTCAAACTGAAGTGAAAAAAAATAATCGAGCAATTTTTTTAATAGTACATTAAAATTTTCTCTTCGTTGGTGTGACGTGGTTGCTGAATGGATAAGCATCTTGGGTTTTCTTTTATTTATCCTGACTATCCAGGTTAGATTCCTCTCCGAGACATTTTAAAAATTTTTTTAATATTTTTTTTCCCCAGAATGTGTCCTTTTAGTTGTTTTAATGAAAAGTAACTAATTAGATATCTTTGACATTTTTTTATTAAAATAATTTATTTTTTAGGATATTATAAGAAAATTGAACAACTTATTAGATTTTTAATTATTTCATAACTTAAAAAACAATATTTTGAAAATATGTATCAAACTGAACACAGAGGCGTATCTAGGGTGGGGTGAGGGGGGTCCAAATCGAAAGTCCCGCCGGGCCCCAGCTTGAGGGGCCCCCCCCCCAAAAAAAAATATTTTTACATTAAATATTAAGTACATAATCTCATGACATGGTATCGAAAGTCAAAATCAGGGGCCACAAAAGAGCCCAAGCCACTGGGCCCCCAAATCCCTAGGTTTGGTACTGGCTTTACAATAGTCTATCTTCATACAAAGGCTTTGCAGGGTACAGCTAGTAATATATATATATATATATATATATATATATATATATATATATATATATATATATATATATGTTACCGGCAAAGTGTGAAATCCGGCATTTTATAGAATGCCTAGGCATTGTATAGAATGCCTGAATTTTTCAGGCAAAGTATGAAATAAATTGCTATTTCATACATTGCCTAGGCATTCTATAGAATGCCGAGTTCCCGTTTGGCAAAGTATGTAACTGGCCTTGTTAGGAACTAGAGTAGATTTAGAGACCGACAATCCCCTTCGACGTTGTAAGATAAGAAGATATATCAGAAGTAGGAGTACTGCAAAAAATGGTTGACAAGGTGACAGACGATTTAGGATAAGGTGGTCAGAAAACAATAGATTAGTAAACAGCAAATGTGTGCCGACTCTAGAAGTAGACCGGGAGGCGACAACGGACAGTTTAGGAGAGACAACAATGACGAACAATGGCGCTCCTTAGGTGAGAACTATTCTGAAAGATACTGTGACGTAATTAAGGAAATTAAGGTGGGGACGTTAGGAGCATAATTACGACTGGATTCGGACATTAGTTAGCGACGGGAGTTACGAGAATAGTTCTAGTGCCGATTACTGTGTAACCACGTTGGAAATCTGTTGGCAGTTGTTATGAGCATGACAGAAGATGGCTTTTACCGCCTAGGAACTGCACATGGAATCTTGAAGCTACTTTATGCCAGATCAGAACTCACCGTATGTCCAAAAGATTTCATAAAAGCGGAAGACGTTCCTGACCTTGATATAGCTCTCCGATCTACTGCTACTTCTCAGTCTACAGGAAGCGGCCAAGGATTCGTCAGATGTATATGCAAGACGAAAAGCCAAACTATGAGGTGTCTTTGTGTGAAAAAGAAAATAAAATGCAATTCAAAATGCCATTCTAGTCTTCCCTGCTGCAACAAGTACCTCATTCCAGTTGTGTTCTGCTTGTTCTCACCAGAAACAACATCTTTTTTATTATTTATTAATTCTTCACTTATTCGTGAAATATGAACATGACAGATCAAAATACCAAAATACGAAGTGTTTTGTGTGAAAGAAGAAAATTAAGTACAGTACAATTCTAAGTGTGAATCCAGTCTTACTTGCTGAAGCAAATACTTCAATCTCAGCTCTGCTATCTTGTTTTTTTCCGGTATGAACATCATATGCTTTATTTTGCATTCATTCCATATTTAAATATGTTTTTATAAATAAACGATGTTGTTGTTCTTTTCTGATACTTTTCCTAAACGACGCTAGTCGTTCTATACAATGCCTAGGCATTGTATAGAATGCCTAGGAAAAGTATGCACAATTTAAAAATTTTATACTTTGCCAAAACGACACTAGTCACTCTATACAATGCCTAGGCGGAATGCCTAGGAAAAGTATGCACAATTTAAAAATTGTATACTTTGCCTAAAACCACCAGGCATTCTATACATTGCCTAGGCATTCTATAGAATGCCGGCATTTCACACTTTGCCGGTAACATATATATATATATATATATATATATATATATATATATATATATACAATTCTCTTCGTCGCCCAACCATGCGGGACAACACCACGTAGCAAGACGCAAGTCTATATATAGATTAGTCGCGTTTGCGGAATTCCCGAATACGTCAAAGCACACAAGACGCATTCAGCATTCAACAACGTTCGAAAACTCGCATAGTTTTCTGATGATTTCTTTGTGCTGTTGTTTTGGGGGAAATCCGATTTCCGTGATTTCAAATAGCAAGACATAGTATGGCGCTCGAGAGAAGAGTTTGAAACTTTAGATGTACTATTATAGATTTTATGTAAAAGTCCTTGATATGAACAAAGGGAAGTAGAGCGCTGGCAAGATCAGTCATCGTAAGGTGCCATACATAGCATGTTAGCCATTTGTTTACCCATGTTTGCTCTAAAGTATAGCGGCTCTAAATAAATATAGCTTTTGGCGCCGGGGCGCATTCTGACAAGTGCTTCAGTATATAATCATGACTGTTTACTCAGGGACGATAATCATGACTGTTTACTCAGAGACGCGGGGTGGAGGGCGTCAAGACAGATCTACAGCTTGACTTGCTCAGGTGCTCATCTCACACGATTATATATAGTTAGTTACTTTAATACAAACATTATTACATTTAACTGGCATTTTGAACTTGTTAAAGACGCCACTCTTTAAAAGTTATGATAAATAATTACAGTTAAACTGAGTCTCACTGAGTACAAAATCAGATGATGTTACTATTATCAGTTGGGACCAGGGCCGTTTTAAGTTCAACGTAGGCCCTAGGCACTTTCAAAGTCGTAGGCCCTCCCCGATTTCATTTTTAATATTTTTCAAGAATGCACCAGCACATTTTGCGATTTGAAATCTAAATAAACCTTCCGCATTGTTAATTTTTCTATGCAGTGATGGCGTAGTAAATCCGCTTTACACCATGCGCTTCGCATTCGTTGTTTATCGTTAATCGTGTGCTTCTTTTTCTTACAAAATTTTAAAAAGTAACGAAATGACATCTGAGGACGTCATGTGTGCTAAGACAAAGAGCCGAAGAGTTAGCATACTGTAATTTACAGATCTACACCACTGCAGCTTGACTTGCTCAGGTGCTAATCTCAAACAATTATATATAGTTACTTTAATACAAACATTATTACATTTAACTGGCATTTTGAACTTGTTTTCACTTTATGTACTGGCTTTCGTAGGCCCTTGAAAAGTCCGTAGGCCCTAGGCACAGTGCCTACTGTGCCTAGTTGATAAAGCGGCCCTGGTTGGGACGGTTACTTTCACATGCTAATTTTCTCCCTGCTTTTGTGCAGTAATTACCTTAAGTAAATTTTATAACATAAGATACTAAAAAAATATCCCAATGTTTAATGAGCAATTTAAAATGAATTATAAATTATATTTTGTTTCATTGCTTATTTAAAAAAAAGCTAATTACAGTAATTATATTGATAGGGCGGCTTATGCTACGCCGCGGGATGACTAGTAGTAAGTAATTATGAGAAGTTATGGAATATAATTGTAGTAGAGTTTATCTCTCTTTAACTTAGTGATAATGCAGCTAGAAATTTGAATTAATTGAATTAAATTGAATTAATAGCTGTACAGGCAACATTTAATTTAAGAATACATTAATGTCATATTATGCTGTTTTCGATCTCATGTTTTACTAATATTTGTCCAATAAATATATTATTTAAAGTAGTTGATCTTATTTTAGTTATTCGACATTGTATGTTAATGTGGTATGTAGTAAAAACTACTCAGTAGGGCTGTGAAAGTTGTTTACTACATTATGTTCAATAGAGCAGTTAAAGATGAGTGCTACATTATGCTCAGAACCTCAGTGAAAGTTGTGTACTACATTATGTTCAATAGAGCAATTAAAGATGTGTGCTATATTATGCTCAGAACCTCCGTGAAAGTTGTGTACTACATTATGTTCCGTAGGGCAGTGAAAATCGTGTACCACATTATGTTTAATTGGGAGTGAATGTTGTATACAGCATTATGTTCAGTAGAGCAGTGAAAGTTTTTTGTTTTTTTATTAAATGAAATTGATGTCGAAACAGGTAAATTTTAATAGAGTACAGTGCTTTCGCCATCCACCGTGCTTGGTGCATAGCACCAGGAGTATGGAAAATTATTCCGCTTTGACCTGGAGGAGATTCTCCTAAAAACATTATCGACATTTGAAAAAATTCTTTGTAATCGTCGCGAGGTTGTTTAGTTCCTCGCGGCATGTTTACAGCGAATTCTACTGCTGATGGTACAAGCGAACCATAAACTTTGAGATCTGCATGAGTTAAATGCCATAATTTGGAATTAAGTTTACTACACTCATCTCGGAATCGTTGAAACAAATTGATCTCTGGACCAGAAGATGCTCCAAAACATGTTTTGCAAACATGGGATAAAATCACTTCATAAACATGGTGTCGACAGGCTATGTATAATAAAGATCTTCCACGAGCACCTGAACGTATACCTAGTATCAGAACAGAGTGCCACAGTTTTGTAATACGAAATGTTCCAATCGTTTAATGCTCGTTCAATAACGTAACTTATTTGTTTTTCACTTCCTCTCTCCAGTTTTGGGACTGACAGCAGTTTTTCTACATCATATCCTGTCACTAATATGGGCAGTCTATTCACTTCATCTCTACTGTCCAAGTCGGGTAACAATTGTTCGTCCCAATGTACAGTTAATTGGACCTATGGATTGAAATCTGAAATAATTCGTTTTGCGATTTCTTTACGATTTTCAATACGTGCATTTCAAAGAATTTCACTCGATCTAGAAATGTTTTCAATAGTGGCACCTAACCCTTGACAAATTGTAGACAAAACAAATGAACCAGAACGATTGGGAATTTTCAAACGATCAAGAGCTGAACAAAATGCCGAAGTAATCACTTTCTTTTTTCTGCTTCTTCACTCTTTTTCAGTTTTAGTTTCTTTGCTACTTCATTTTCAGTACCCTGGGATAGACCTGCCAGCCGTTTTTTTTTTTTTAAGTTTCGGCTGGCTGACATAATTTTTCGCCTGATAGCCGGCTTAGCCGAATTTGACCGTAAATTGAGTCAATTGACATTTTCGGCTGATTTTTGGCAGATTGCGAAATATTTGGCTAAAATTCGGCTGACGCCTAGACAATATTAAATTGATAAAACTTCAGCAATAAAACAATTTTACAATACTTGGGGAAAAGTTTTATTATTTAAAACAACAGAAATAAACAGTTGTATATGCTGTCCTACTAATACAGTTGGCTACATGAATACATTCCACACATTCAGTTTCTGTCTCTCAATACCTTAATAAGCACTTAAAATATCAGTTTATAATTGTCATGAATAAAACAAACGCGATGTAGTTTTATCAGCTGTTAGACTTGATCGTTTGCTGTTCATTATCAAACCAGTAACCGAAAACATGCACTCCACTGGTACAGATGATGCTGATGATGATAGGTGAAGACGAGCCAGTTGAGTAAGTTGTGGATACGAGGATGATGCAACACTGCTACGCCAGAAAGCGAGGGCATCATGCAACTGAACAACAGGCGCTGTCAAATAGTTTGCAATTTCCACTGCCATCTGAAATAAATGTTCAAAAATTAAAACACAACATTACTAACAGCTAGTTTATAAAACATTTCATTATAGTACACAGTATATGTATTTTAAAATATTTTATTTCAAACTGACTGGTCTATTGAGAGTGAAATAAAACGAAAACTGTTTCAATGCCATAAATTAACATAGAATACCTTATTAGTACAGTCGTCTGGTGACTGCTCAGTTCTCAGCTCATTCATCAGCTCCATTAGCAATCGCTTACATCGGGTTTCTTCAGAAACATGTTCACTGACTAGCTGCGAATGCGATACATCAGCTTTAGACATGATGAATCCACGGGCCATTGCTGACTGTATTGCGTTCTCCAGAATTGTGGTTGCTTCTGACCGTGGAATCAATTATTTGAAATTTGGATCAAGCAGCTGATGCAGCTTAATGTGATCATTTACAGGAAATCGATGGTCAAGCTGGTTGAGAGCTGACAGCTTGATCATTCGTATTTTGTCATCATCAACATTTGATGCAGTGCAGATCTTTCTTATGTGCCTTATCACTTGTGGAATAGTTGATAAGGTTTACATTGAAAAGCTGAAGAGATCAGTTAGGTCTTGAAATGATTTCAGAAAGGTAACGAGTTCACTTAGAAAGTCAATTTCATCTTCATGGAGACTAGATCAATACGCTTGAGAGTATTTTGAACCTCTCTTTTCAAGTCAAGTAAAGACTGAATCATCATCAATGTTGAATTCAAACGCGTTGGACATGATGCCTTCACTGACTTATCATTGTGTCTATGACTGTCATTGATGGCGTTAGTGCTGCTATCAGAGGAATCCATTATTGATGCACTGAGCTGATCATCTACAAGAAGCAATATACACACTGAAGACATGCCTTCTTTCAGGGTCTTTATCATTTCTTTATCCTCTGTGAATGCTGCATCGTCTTCTATAATTGCGGTCTTGAAATGAAGTGTAGTTACGATGTTGCGACACTTTTTGCACCATCTGCAGAACGTTTTCATTTTTATTGATGCTGTCAATAGTATTAAGGTGCAATACGTGTGCTGTAAAGTGCTGATAAGAGTCAACCTTCAAAAGTTTTGAAGTCTTTATCATAATTGCAGTACCATCGTGGCATCTAGTATTTTGCGATCAACAGAAAAGCTTTTCAAGACAGAGCTGATATGGTCAGCAAGGTCATGTGCAATAAGATTAATGCGACAGTAATGTTATATTAAGTAATATAACAGCGAACGAAATACGGCGGATAATGAGGCGCGCCGTAAATTTTTCGGCGGATTTACGGCGGACGAAAATTCGGCGGCGGGGTCTACCCTGGGAGGAGTCTGATTCTAAACTGTGACTGTTGAACACGTTGCTTCTTCTTTTCTTTTTAGCGCTTTTAATTCTCTTTCTTCGTTTGCTTTTTTCTGTCTAAAATACGTTGTTCTATTTTGTACAATGCACTATCAACTGAATTCATATCCTTTTCTTCCTTCTCTTTGTAGTAAAAGAAACGCCTTTTCTTCTTCTATTGTGATAAATTTCAAAGCATCTTCATGGTCAATATCAAATAGTTCTTCGATTTCTTGAGAAAATATTTCTTTATTTATTTGATAGTTTCTGTTTTGGACCTTTATTCTTTTTCAGCTTTCCGTATTTCTCAACAAGTTTTTCAACATGATAACGTTGCTTTGTTGGAATCCTAGCTTTTTGCCAAAAGTCTAGAACCTTATCTAGTCTCCATTTATTTTAAATCGACTTTGAAAATATTTAGTCTAATAACAAATTAAAATGTTTTCAATTTAAGACCATGAACTCTTTTATAATTACAGAATGATGTAATGATTTCAGCATTGTACAATATTGATGCAATAACTTAACTGGATGATTAAATATTACAGTGTATGTTCTGAATGCTGGCAAACTTATTTTATTTTTTAATTTATTAATTTACCCAAAAAATAACGATGTGTATTATGTATGATGACTCATAAAATTAACAAATAATAAAATATTGATAACATTCTGAACTTAATTATTAAAAATAGAAGAGATAAATATGAAAAACATATGAAAAATGTGGATTCGAGTAACCTTGCAAACTTAAACTGCTGTTGAGCAATCCCTAAGCATCAACGGATGGTCTCCACAATTTCCCAGTATAATTTTTTCATTAAATGGAACCAAATAAAAGGCTGAGAGCATTACCTTTTATTTTTACAATGCAATTGTTTGTCACCCTAATGTACACAGTTGTCCTTATTAGTTGTGTATATCTTATTTCACTTTGTAATATGCATCTTTAGTGTATTGGTCACTTAAACAATGGTGTATGGATAGGAAAAGTAGTAGTCCTTGCAGTTGTGTATTACGTCTTATAATGTTTACCTATAAGTTATATTTTACTTACTTGTACAATACCATGTTTTATTTCCAGCTCAATAAACTCGTGTTCCTGTAAGTAAAAAGATATCAAATTATGAGTAAGGAAAAAAAAGATTTTTTTTTAAGTCAATAGAAGAAGATAGTATATAACGAATGCAAAATAGTACTCAACTATGATACTATCACTCTAGTCAGCACTTTATGAGCTATTTAAAAACCATTCGATATTTATTTAGGAGTCTATAAAACAGAACATATTTATCTTTATGAAATGTTTTGATAGAAATATTTTGTGTTTGTGTATCTAGTCTGTAAACATTTAGAGAAAATTGGGCCGCTATGTGTGTAAACTTAAAAGAAAATTATGCCACTTGTATCAGTAGCTTAGTCCTCACTATGCTTGACATAAAAAGCCTACTGATACAGTTTTTTTTAAATAGTCAACAGCAGCCCCGTAGCGTGAAAATTCTACAGGAGGAGCCAGGCATTCTACAGCAGGGGCCAGGCAATAGCAGGGGGAGCCAGGTAATAAATTTTACTAAGTAGAACAAATTAGCAGGGGGGCCAGACAAAACACGCACGCCACGAGCCTGATCAACAGTGCGATTTTCGACCCCACATATTTAATTATTGGTGTAATCTTAAAACCTTTGAAAAATTAAAACAATGTTAATAAAATACTGCTTTAAAAAAAGATGTACATTTTATGTTCACAATTAATTTCGTCCATTGTTTAGGCCTACTTAAAACTATGCAATTGATATTGTACACTATGTCATTGGTAATGCAAACGTTTCATGAAACAGATTTTACAAAAGACTGATAATGTAAATTATGGATAACTAGTCGATCCGCGTCGAAGCATACGCCTCAAAGAAAGGGGTAAAGATACTGACACCATCTTTGATACGGACACAATCTTTGATACGGACACAATGACAAATCGAAGTATGTTTTCTGTAAAGCGAAATTTATTTTGAACCATTTTAAACATCTATAGCCGACCCGCGGCGTAGTTGTCAAAATGGGGTGGGTTTGGGCAAACGACTATGAGTTAATGAAAAGAAAGAACTCTGGTGAGAGCAAAATACAAATGTCCATGACTGAAAACAGGTTTTGGAAGATACAGGCATATCTTTTTGAACGTTTGGCCCTGTGCTTTATTAATTGTCATGGCAAAGGCTAATCTAACAGGGAATTGTCTGTGCATAAAGGTAAAAGGCAAATTTAAAACTGATGGAGTAAGGGATATCCAGGTAATAAGGACAGTTAGTTAGCAGCTGCGATAGTTTTACACTCCAGTACGTTGCGGTGAATGCTGGTAACAGTCAATATAGTGCCATTACAGAGATCTCTTGCTGGAATGAGGTTTCTAAGAAGCATGACGACTGAACCAATTTTAATTTTGAGTCTATGCGGAGGCATGACAGTAGGGGTAAGACTGTTAAGAAATTCTTCGGGGAATAAAAGTTGATCTGCGGGATCGTCTGTCACGATGGAGTCAACGCTGGTGAAAGTTACATCGTCGGTTGGGAGAAGCTTCAATACTTGTTCATTCAGGTGCAGGAAGTCTTCGTTTGTGAAACTTAATATAGCTCGCGTACTGAGTTGTTCCGTAGTGACAGTTGAGAAGTCGAGGTCGCCATATAGTTGTTGGACGGGATCTGAATGAAAAGGAAAACAATGTGAAGGTAATGTTACAGGTGTTCCAATTGTCCCGTCTCCAACATCGAGAAGCCATTTTGCATAATGTTGTTCTTCAGGAAGAGCTCTCATATTTGTCGTCAGTGTAAGTACATGCATGTGACGCCACAAAAGTTGCTTGTTAATGCTGCTGGCGACAGAGAGTGCTCGGGAGCCACGCAGAATGACGGAGAGTATTTGTCGGAAATCTCCACCCAGTAGTATTGTTTTCCCTCCAAATGGGTGCGTTTCACTTGTGGGATCACGTAACAACATGTCAACTGCATGGCATGCGTATGCATGTTGTTTTGAGCAAACGTTGCCATGAAAATCCGGCGTTTGTAAATGTTCATCAGTAACAGGAGAGTGGGAAGGTGACGTCACATCAGTGTGGAGATCACATGTGTTTGTAATATTGGTGCACATGCCGACGTTGTCAACAGATGGCACCAGAAGGTCATCACGTTTGTTTGTGACAGGCAAGAGAACTTCGTAATGGCCATGATCCAAATGACCGCTAAATAGCAGGGATATGGAGAGACGTTGACCCGGATTGTAAACTCGAGGAGAGTCATGCGGACGTTCTCGGAAGTGAATAGTGATAGTGGCGGGAAGTATTTGAGACATCGCCACAATTTCATCCTCGCCACCATAAACGCCGGAAGTATTCATGTAGGCAGCGTATTGTCGAGCAGAGTGTATGACTGTGCTTCGGTGAGTAAGAACAACGGACAAAGCGTCGCCATAGTTATCCCAATGTTCGCTAACAAAGCTAACAACCATCTTGCGAAGTTCGAGAGCAACAGTTTCGTCGATGACATTTTCCCAGTAATATGCGACTGATAGAAATAAACAGTTACCTGATGCAGGAATTTTGACTATATTGAAAGACCTGTTGACTCCACGAAATATATGTGAACCGGTGGCCATGGTTAGGAAACGAAGGGCAATATGAAGGGGCAAAATCAAAACAAAGCTTCAGGGACAAAGCAAGACAGGAGCAATGCAACAAAACACTGAAACAGCAGAAAACAACGGGAGTTGTCGAACGTTGTTGATTGCTGAATGCGTCTTGCTTGCTTTGACGTATTCGGGAATTCCGCAAACGCGAATAATCTATCTATATTTGCGTCTTGCTACGTGGTGTCCCGCATTGTTGGGCGACGAAGAGAATTATATATATAGATGTTTTGTCATTTTCAGCGCCACATTTAACACCTTAAACGTAGTGATAAAATATAAAAGGACCATGGGGCCTCAAGGGTATATATCATCCTAGCAGATAATTGGTTTTATTAATTTTTGTCATGCCCTACAAGGGTTAGGCATCAGTGTTTCTATGTATACCGTTTTTTCCTATATACAATGTATTAAAAATTAGTTAATAGTTATCTCATTTAGGAGTTTATAATTTACACCTCAAATGTCGTGAAAAAATCAAGGGGCCCATAAGGCATCAATGGCATATATGCCCTTAACATAAATGGATTTGATTAATTTTTGTTATGCCTTAATGCGGCTGGACATTAATTTTCTTTAGGGACCATTTTTTCCTATATATCCTATATTAATAATACTGCTATTTTAGAGGCCCTATATCAAAGCTTTTTAGCAGTGGCAAATGTTTAAAGGCCCTAAAAGCCTAAAGTACATCCATCCCTAAAACTTTCCAGATAAAACATAATCGTTATTATGCCCTACTGAAAAGGGCATTCGTTTTCTTTAGGCACCGTTTTTCCATTATATCCGATATTAAACAATATGATAATTTTTGGGGCCCAATATCAGAGCTAGAAACTAAAGGAAAATATTCATAGGACATGGAGGCCTAAAGTACATCCATCCCTGTAATTGTCAGGGGGGGTTACATAATCTTTATGATGCCCTACTGAGTCAAGGCATTGGTTTTCTTTAGGCACCGTTTTTTCCTATGTATGTCCAATATTAAACAATATGGTTATTTTCGAGGCCCTATATCAGAGCATGACAATAATGGCAAAAATTTAAAGACTCTAAAAGCCTTAAGAACAATCATTCTTCTAGCTATCCAGGGGATTACTTTATGCTTATGATGACATACTGAGTCAGGGCATTGGTTTTCTTTAGGCATGTTTTTTTCTTATATATCCTTTTTTTAAAATATCATACTTTTTGGACCCAATGTCAGAGAATGACAGTAATGGAAAAAATCCAAAGGGCATAGGGGCGTTAAGCACTCCTATCCCTCTAACTGTCCAAGGGATAACATAATAATAATGATGCTTTCCTGAATCAGGACATTTGTTTTCTTAGCACTTTTTCAATATGCAACCTATATTAATGATATAGGGTCCGTGTAATTTAAGTTACCTCATTATTCTACTAGTTAAATTGGCTAGACATTATTTATGATGCCCTTTTGAGACAAATATTGTTTTGTCATTAAACACGCTTTTTTTCCTATTTTACCGTTTATAAAAATTAGTTACTTATTTTCTAAGAAAAGTAATTTTGAAGTTAGTATCAGTAAACAATTTAGGTAAAAAAATGTGGGTTTTTTTTAATATAGAATATATAGAGGCTTTCTTTGTAAATAAAGGCAACTTATTATTTTAAATGAGTTTATTATAATCAATAGTATAAATTACTTTTGTCATATGTCGATTTCTGTCATTTATAATTTCGTAATAATTACTTATGCTAAAATACGAGATAACCCAGCCAGACTTAAGCAAATGTGTTAAACACCTCGTCTAGCGCTATGCGTGAACCAGGTAGAATGCATGGCGCCATCTGGGAAATTATTTTAGAAAAGAGAATTTAACTTAAGATATTCAAGCGGGAGAGGGGTATCAACTCTGCTCCATATCACCCCCACGCATGCTGGTCACTGACCATTAGTCAGCGGATCGGAAGTCTGCGCGAGCATGAAACGTGGGATGGCAGCCATGCGCATCGCTGAGACTTGAGTTTAGTTTTAGTTGAGTTGGGGTTGAGCTCTTCCAGAAAGGCAAGTCAGCCTGGTGCGCTGGTGAGCAGGCAACGTGATGGGACTTATCCCAAGTTCCGTTCTGAGTTCTTTTTAGAACGACCAGCCACCGGCAGAGACCCGACCACGCGGTCTATTCAAGTTTATATATGTGCTATGAAGATTGGTACTATGAAGATAAAGCTACTTGCTACAAAGTTTTTCATATTGTGTAAATCAAATTTTCGTTGTATTTACTATGGTTTCATTATTTTCATTTATTTTTGTGTTGTGTGCATCCTGTGGAACCACGTGGCTAGGTAAAATACAAATACTTGCCCAAACTCATAGATGATCATACACCCAAAACTAACGACCATCACAGATCACTTATGATCGTGACAACGTTAGAATTTCAAAGTATGTTTGCATTCTAAGACGTTTTAAATATTTAGTTCCGTTTCTAGGCTATTCGACTTTTTAAAATGTTCGAATTATGAAAAGACATCGTTAGAATCTCAAAAGTATTTTGTATTCTAAGACGTTTTAAATATTTAGTTCCGTTGCTAGGCTATTCGACTTTTTAGAATGTTATGAAAAAAGGGAAAACTATTTAGATTCATACCAGGGATGCAGAAATGCTATGTACGCCACTGCATTATAAGCATTTTTTTTCTCTTTACTGACTAAGACATATATTAATGATCCTAATCATGGTTTCATGGTTGAGTCAAACAGCTCAGAATATTGAATTTATAAAGTATATATTCCTAAATGAGTTGATTTCCTTGGAAATTTTGAATGAACTTAAATTCGACTGGGATTTGTCTTACCGGAATGGAAATACTTATAGCTGCTTACATTGATTTTTAATTGACATAATACAGATTGACATATGAAAAGTATAAAGACCAGGTTATAAGAATAAAAATATGAAACCTTACCCTAACCTCTGGCGGTACATAGGCTGGAAGTCTATCGTAGTTTCCCAAAACATTGGCAAGACTGGCCAACACTGGCTCTGATGCAAATGCTACGCTGTCACTAAAGAAAAATGAAAGATTGACTAAATGCTACACTGTCACTAAAGAAAAATGAAAGATTGACTAAATAGTACACTGTCACTAAAGAAAAATGAAAGATTGACTAAATGCTACACTGTCACTAAAGAAAAATGAAAGATTGACTAAATGCTACACTGTCACTATAGAAAAATGAAAGATTGACTAAATGCTACACTGTCACTAAAGAAATATGAAAGATTGACTAAATGCTACACTGTCACTATAGAAACATAAAAGATTGACTAAATAATCAAAACGTAAACACTTCAAAAATAAAAAAGCATTTGAATCGTAATAAATGTTCATTTCTTTGTGTAACAAAAAAAACATGATTGACCGCTCATTTTGATAATTTAAACATGCTCCTTCAAATCCATTACTATATAAATAATACATTTTTTTAAAAAGATAAGAGTATTTAAAAAGAATCACAACTTTTGGCAAGCCTAAATTAGAGCAAATAATGCGCAATTTCATACTTTCTCTAAATACAGTCTTGTGATTTGGTTCGTGAATTTGATAGCAGTTTCCTACATTTTGGAAAAAAACAGTGTGTCTGAGTTAGACCCGTGTTTATGTCCTGTTGATGCCCCCCTCCCCCAACCTTCTACCGAATATAAACTCAACCATATGCTAATAGTGCATAGGTTGGCAATACAGAAAATACCAACTGCTACTTTCAAACTTTGCTTTTATAACCTAACATCAAAAACTATATAAATGCCTAATATTAGTAAAGCATAAAAACCATATTCATATGTTTAGCTTCATAATCAGTAACATAATGCTATAGAAAACTGAAATCATTTTACAATACTGTAAGGATAAATATATTAAAATTAAAATAGTTTTTTCTTTATATATTTAAGATTTTACTGTAAGTCCCCAAATATAATCAATCTACCAGCGTATTATCATTGTACTGTCCTAGGTACTGACGTTTACACTGTAGTATAAATACTCCTGTTTGATGCTGTTTATACTGGTCCAACACTTTCGTCCAGAAAGTTCCACTGCTTCAGTCCAGATATTATGAGCTCAGCATAGAAATCTGTAAGCCTCATATCTCTTATCAAGCTGTTGAAATCATTTTAATTGGGGATCTCTTCGTTTGTCTCCTACTGACAGTATATACTGGATCTGGTACATGTTTTTGTTCAAATTTGATGTGCCATAGTCTTCTACTTTATTTTAGGAAGTGCGGGTAAGCGATTCTCAGTGCAGTACGGCTCTTGATCAATTAATAACGGGAAATCAGTATACGTCACTTGAGGATCATTCTTGTCACCCTTGACGACAGACCAAGCAGACGTAATAGTTGAGTAATAATCCCTCAAGTTTTCTTTACTGTTTTCACAACTGTAGTGAGCTTTTTATGATGGTAAACTGTATTCCAAAGTAAGCTTTCTACCCATCCTATCCGATGCTTGAAGATTTTTTGGCTAATGTCTTAAAGAATTCGCCACATACATTGCAAAACAAATCAGCAGAAAGCTTACAGCCTCTGAATGCCATATCTGCATTTAACTACAAGGTACACACACACACATATATATATATATATATATATATATATATATATATATATATATATATATATATATATATTAGGGTGCATCACCAAAAAAAATTTGTAATAATTGATCTGCCTGCTATTTAAATTTGTTCCATTGATCAAAAAAAGCATTGTTTAAAAAAATAAAAATATTTGACAATATTTAGAGGTCCCCCGGACTTCTACAAAGTTTGCATAATTAAGCGAAAACTAGATAAAACCATCCTTACTTGTAAAGTCTTAAAGACTTACATACAAAAAGTGAAGCGCTATATAAATTGTTTTATAGTCTTTGGTTTTATAATGTTTGGTAGCTATGATTGAATTTGATAAGCAGTTGTGCTAGAAATAAAATTTAAAATTCACATTTTATTAGCAAAAACAACACTTTTCCTTACGCATATTGATGAGCAAGGCAAGCATTTTAATTTCTTTATTTATATTATTTTAATTTCTGATACACACGACCTATAAAATGAGAACATGGAAATGATATGAAAAACAACAATAAAATGTTTACACCTTCTAAGGAAATGCTGGCTGACCCTGGCATCACTTCAACAGTTGCATATCCAGTTATTACTGCGTCTCCTGCCTCGCGAACAAAGAAACCACAAACTCTTCTGAAAACTGAATTGTTTGGCATTGGCCCTGCAATCTGTGTTGATGATGCTATAATTATTGGAATTCTTCGACTACCAACTTATTTACAAGTTTTGAGGTGCATGATGTATCACTGCAATGTAGCAGCACACAGTGAGAGTCCAGGTTCTCTTGGTGCACCTTCTCGATTTACAACTGCCAAAATTGTGCTGAATCAAGTTACTGCTTTCTACGAAAAAGCAAACATTCCAATGGTGACAGAGAGGAAAGCGTGTGACAAGATTGTTCAGCTTCTTGTTGAATACAATAAACTTCGTTCAATTGATAAAAGTCGCCGAAACACACCAGCCACCAAACGTAAACTGGAACAAATGAAATCTATGTTGGCATCAACTTTTCAACTGTGGCCACCAAATGTCGAGACTATTATCAAGAATGCAGAAGATCTAGCATTCTTGAGGTCTATGAAAGGAGACAGGTCTTCCAGCTTTGGATCATTTGACAAAACACTTGCAAAAAAAGTCGCTTGACGCCATTCACGAGATGTCGCAACATTGGAACATCAGAAACGCGCAAGAGAAGAAAATGCAGCATGTTTAACGATATCAGTGCCTTCCAGCGAGGGTAGCAGTGACGAACCCGATGATTCTAATTCTAAATCTGAAGATAATATGGAGTTTGTTGATAACTGTTTGGATGATATAATGCCATTGCAAAAGCGAAGAAAGCCAACAGGAGCTTTGGTATTTGTAACTCCAGATGTTTTAAGCCGACCAAATCTTGTGTCACTAGCGACAAGATTAAAGATTACACCAACACAGCAGGCAGCTTTCACACAGGGCCTTATTAGCGAGTCTGGGGGTGATGTATCAATGGTGGCTTCTTCCTATGCCACTGCAGATCGTTCACGTCGCAAAGTTGTGAGATATCTACAAAGATCCACGACTCCTGGGAACCAACCAAACTCTGCACTCTCCACTGGGATGGCAAACTGACACCTTCTCTAAAAAATCATCGTGTCACCGAAGAACGCATAACAGTTGTTGTCGGTGATGCGTTTGCAGACATGAAAATAGAAGTTTCCAAATCCCCGGATATAACTTTGTTCACCAAGCTGCGAATAAATCAACTCTAAATCAACTCTGATTTGAAAAATATTTTACACAAGTTATTATTAATGATATTAGAACAAATTAGAAACATAGACAGCTCGAAAACAAACAATCAATTTTTTCCTCTATTGTGGTGATGCACCCTAATATATATATATATATATATATATATATATATATATATATATATATATATATATATATATTTATTTACCAGATAGGCAGAAGTGCTTATATAGTAAACAGGCAGACGTCTAAAATGTAACTTAATCTAGACACGCTTTACAGAGCTAGACGTTAGAAATTTCTAGGACAATCTAGAAATCTAGAATTTATTCAACCGACGTCCGGATATTTGATATTCTTCTTAATTAAAATAAACTGGTCGTCCAGCATCGAAGCATACGCCGCCTTATCAAACAATATAATTACTGTAATTATTTTTTAAATAAGCAATCAAACAAAATAACAGGCAGACATATTCGGAGAAAATACATACTATGTAAAGTTGAACTTTGACCTATCATTTGCAGACTTTAGGGTTACTATCTGGTACCTTCCAGCAACTTGTTTATTTGTATTTTATTGTTTACAGATTTTTAGTTAATTCTTTGGATGCCTTCATTGTCGATGAGCTGCCAGACTTAATTTTGTCTTTATTGGTTAGATATATTTTTATGCCTTTTTTTTTAAGATCAGGATTTTTTTTTATTCAGATTCTAACAAACATATTTCCGGGGTGGGTGTTTTAATTTGCATTGCTTTTTATTTTTGGTTCACTTTGTGTCTGCCTCAATCCACCCCTTCATTCAGGCCATGCAAGTCTCCATATTATCTGTTTTGTGTATTTGTTTTTTAGACTTGCTCAACACAGCTTAATATTCTTTTAATATAACCTTCATTCTACACTATTCAATACAGATAGATGTTAGTTAACATTTGTTTGTAATGCGCCATACATATTTATAATTTACTTAATCGGGATTTTTCCCTAAACAGCAGCACAAAGATATCAAAACAAAAGATTTCACCATGTCTAATATTTTATTGTCTACACTTCAGCGTTGACCCACTTTTTTACTTACCTAATGTTAGCGCAGGGCCCAGCCACAGCATTTTCCACATCTTATCTATCATTTATACACCATTTTTTAAATTCTAAAACTGGAAATTAGTTCAATATTACTTTATTCTTCACACATACTCGTATTATTAAATGTGTTTTTTTTTAATTATTTTTTAGAATAATCAGTTAACAGATTCTATTTTATATACAGCATTCCCTCATTTTCCGCGGTTAAACGGCTACAAAATTTACCGCGACTGGGGATAAATGAGAAATTAAAATAATCTGGTTTCATAAAAGAAATTAGAAAAGAACGCGAGTTGTCGAACGTTGTTGAACGCGTCTTGCTTTCTGTGACCTAAACGGGAATTCTACAAAAGCAACAAATTAAATCTATATAAATTGTTGAACGCGTCTTGCTTTCTGTGACGTATTCTGGAATTATTCGGGAATTCTCGCAGGCCGCCGTTGTCTCGCAAGGTTGGGCGAAGAAGAGAAATATATATATACTAGTTGCAAGTACCCGGCTTTGCCCGGGTTTAAAATAAGGTTTTCTGATCACCTTTTGTTTTATCCCTACCCCCTCTCTCCCTCCCTCCCTCCCCCTCTCTCTCCCTCCTTACCGCCTCTCTCCCTTTCTCTTTCCCTTCCTCCCTCCCTCCCTAACTCTCCCCATCTCCCTCTCTCTTCCTATATCCCTCCCTCCTTCTCTCACCCCCGTCCCCCTCCCCCTCCACCTTCCTCCCTTCCTCCTCCCCCCTCTCCCCCCCTGCCCCCTCCCCTAACCTTTTATCTCTCACTCCCTCCCATCCCTCTCTCTCCCTCTCTCCTTCCCTCCCTCCCCCTTTCTCTCCCTCCCTCCCCCTCCTCTATCTCCCTCCCCTACTCCCTCCTTCCTTACTCTTTCCTTCCCTCCCTTTCTCTCTCCAACCCTCCCCTCCCTCCCTCCCGCTTAATCTCCCTCCCTACCCACCTCTCTCCCTCCCTCCCTCCTTCTCTCCCCTCTCTGCCTCCTCCTTCCCTCTCCCCTCCCTGCCCCCTCTCTCTTTATCTCTCTCCCCCTCCCTCTCTCTGTACAATTAAACGTCAAATTATGCTTCTTAAATAAACAGAAAACCTTATTTTAATCCCGGGCAAAGCCGGGTACTTGCAGCATGAAAAAAAACAGCAACAAAATTTTTTTTTCCCGTCCCTAGCCCTTTCTTCTCCGTCCGTTCAATTACACATTCACTTGGTGCGCGATTTTTATTTAGAGTGAAGGCGATCCCATACCGTGAATACTTTAATATAGTAAAATACTAAAATAATTAATTACAATTAAACTACGCATTGAGATTGTATATATAATGTTAATAATGTCACAGAAACATTTTAATTAACGTATTTCGGTTTATTAAAGTGCACCTTTAATTTTAATCTTCCGAATACATAAAACGATAGGTAAATAGATATGACTATTGATTTCATCATGTTTACAATTGGAGTTTCCGGGAGTTACCCCTCTTTTAAAAATGTATCATAGGGAAATGACGTCACAGAGGAATTTTATCTATGGCGCCGTCGAGATTACTTTAATATAGTAAAATACTAAAATAATTAATTACAATTAAACTACCCATCGAGATGAAACGAAACATGTCCTATAACCTTTCCCATGTAATTATGTGTATGTGTAACAAGTTTCACGTTATTTGGTTTTCTAAATCTTGAGTTATAAGGGAACAGACAGACAACAAATGCGTCTTATAAGTATAGAGATAGAAATAATGTAAGGCCTTTTGTAGTTCAAAAGTTGTAATTACCCAAGCCTTCAGGAACCACTAATAGTTAATGTGAAAAAACAAAAGCTGACATAGTTTGATCACGTCTCATGCCATAGTACAGTGCTCTCCAATCTTTTTCTTGCCATGGACCGGTCAACTTTTGAAAGTTCACCGCAGCCCGCTCGGGGGGGGGGGGGGGGTTGATTTTTTTATATGTTAGGTTGTTTTGATTTTACAATTTTATTTAAGTATATTTAAGCTGAATATAAAGTGATTTAACATTTTAATTCACTAAAACTCTAAATCAATAAGAACCCTGAGCTTATTTCTCTCAATGAGATGGTTCCATCTGGGGAAATAGAAGAGAATGACACACGAAGTGTGTTGCTTATGTCCAGTTTATTCCGTTGTTTATTTTAGCTCCTTTCACTACAGACCCACTTCAAACATTTGAAATGGGATTTAACCCCAGGCTAGTCCGTCATGACTTTAATGCAGTACACTGGCAGAGTTGTTGTCTCAAATGTAGTTTTAAGGCCGCAGTCATTTGCAATTTCCAGCAGTTGATCTTCTCCTTGCACAGACATGTTATATTCGCCTTGTTGGTTGACAAATGGGTCGCGAATCCATTTCTTACCAGTTCATTGGTCTTTTGTTGTTAGGAAGTATCGCTCGAACTCATTTTAAAGCAAAGACAGTTGATTGTGAACCAACTGAGATAATGCTCAGGTTTCAGACTCGCTAATACTAAAAACATGTCTAAATAACTTCACGTGCCGTCCCCACAACTTCAGTTTGGCTTTAAATGGAGCTACTTTGTCTGCCAACTTGAAAACAATGGCCATTTTTCCCTAAAGAGACAGCTTGAGTACATTTAGCAGGCTGAATATGTCACAAACGTAAGCCAGTTTTGCGACCATATTTTGTCACTGAAATGTGCGACTAGTGGTGACTTCTTTTCTGAGAGATATCTTTCAATGGCTCTCGTAATTCAAATACTTTTGTGCTCTACACCTGTCTCCTCACAAAGCTGCTCAAACAGACGCGAGTTAAGGTAATATTCTTTTATGTGGTTAATAACTTTAACGCCATCAAACCATAGGCTGTTAAATTCCAGTGACATTTTTCTACTTGCCAGCATTTCCCATGTGAAAGATACAATGCGTAGACCCACTCGCGGGTGCAACGTCCGTAATCCGAGCAGTTAAACGAGACAAAGTCCTGTAATGCCAGCAACTCCGTCTGTGCTTATGCCAACACAAAAAAAAACATTTTAGTTTCTTGATATATAACCATCCAGTGACTTGAACTGTTCTACTCCGTTGGTGTTGGTTGACCAATAAATTGCACATAACAAATTCTCAATCACATTCTCCTGATAAAGATATCGCTAAGAAACAAACAGTCTTGCCCTTTGTTCTACAACTGTAGATGTATTAATCTTCTCCAACGATTGTGTCGCAATGTCTTCAATTTTCTCATCAATGTGCCTAGTCACAGTGCTAGCTGACAAAGCCACATGTGCTATTATTTAACAGTACACTCTTCTATAAGTTAACGCAGATGTCTTTAGTGGAGGGCGAAATCAATTCTTCACCGATAGTGAATGGATTTTTAGACTTAGCTGTAAGGTTAGCTACCAAATGTGCTGCTCTTAGTACATTCTCATTGAATGATGTAGTGGCCTTCATACATTTTTTCTGTCTTTTGTGTTTCCTTTTTTATTATTTACAAATAGTACAGGGGCTTGTATTTAAATCCAGGGTGATTAGCGTTCAAGTGGCGAATCAGTTTTGAAAATGTAATTGCTACATTAGAGAACAGGTCACTTCTGTGCACGGCAGGGTCGGTGTGTGGTCATCATATGTCCTAACAAATCAAAATTTCAACTAGGACTCATGGTATGCGGTATTGTCTTTTAAAATGTTTATGTTTCTCTGATGTTAACGATTCTTATTCTAACTCTTTTTTCGAAAGAAACTTTCGAATGACGTCTGTTTCTTTCTCATTTTCGCTAATGTGTGGGTTAAATTTGAGAGCTCATGTTACCGAGTTATAACATGGAAATGACACAAAACGTCGCTAAACTCACAATACATGTACACAAAGCATTTTTACCAGTGAACATAAAGAAGGGCTTCACACACCTTCTCTCCACCAAAGCTACAACAACACTGCTCTTGTCCGTAAAAAGTTGCACAATCCCGAGAGAAATTCACAACAGTAAATACAATGGAAATAATTTAATGTTTCTGGAGCGGACCGGTTCCGCTTGGTCCACGGTCCGCGGGTTGTTGACCACTGCCATAGTACACTGAGACTCGAACCCATGTGGTCAATTTGTGTTATAGCTTGTGCTATGAAGAAGGATAGTCGATAAAACTACTTGTTCTTTTGAGAGAAAAATGTTTTTCATATGATTTAAATAAACAGTATTCATTGTATTTACTAATGTGTCGTGTATTAATTTCTTTTTGAGTTGTATGTATCCTGTGGAACCACGTGGCTGGGTAAAATACAAATATTCGCCCAAATTTCAATAGGTGAACATACCCAAGACTAACGACCATCACAGATCGCCAAAGATCGTGACATACACTGAACATTATGTATTGCAAGATACACTCAGCAACATTATAATGCATGGTGCAATGGGCAATATTATAATGCATGGTACAGTGGGCAATATTGTAATGCAGGGTTACCTTGAGAAATAGCGGAAGAGATGGCGCTTTAAAAAGAATCGGATTGCGAACATCAAGGAATGGACTGGCCATATAATAGCGTCTCTATTAAACTTACGTCACAGAGAGGAGTGGAGAGAACTTTCCATGACAGTGTCCCTAAAATATCCTGACGTCGAAAATTTGATCTCAAGGCGAATAGTTTTCTTTCATAAATATTATTAAAAAGTAATTAACTTCGTAATTCTAAAGGATGTTAATTCATGGATTCAAAATTATAAAAAATATAATTGTCACTAAAATCTACACGTGCATCACATTTGAGCGTTCAAACTAAATAAAAAGGTCCGACAATGAGCCACAAGAATTGATAACAGATCCACCAACCCACAGAAAGTGAAAAGAAAGTATTGATTTGTGTAAATAAACTCACGAATATAGTGCCATCTGCTGTGTTAGAGCAAGAGTATAGAACATGGGTATAAAACATGGGTATAGAGCATGGGTGTAGAACATGGGTATAGAACATGGGTATAGAACATGGGTATAGAACATGGGTATACAGCATGGGTATAGAACATGGGTATAAAACATGGGTATAAAGCATGGGTATAGAACATGGGTGTAGAACATGGGTATAGAGCATGGGTATAGAACATGGGTATAGAAAATGGGTATAGAACATGGGTATAAAGAATGGGTGTAGAGCATGGGTGTAGAACATGGGTATAGAACATGGGTATAAAACATGGGTATAAAGCGCATGTGTATAGAACATGGGTAAAAAACATGGGTATAAAGCATGGGTATAGAACATGGGTATAGAACATGGGTATAAAACATGGGTATAGAACATGGGCATAGAACATGGGTATAGAACATGGTTATAAAACATGAGTATAGAGCATGGGAATAGAACATGTTTCAGAAGCTGACTCGTTAGCTAGTACTATATGGAAGTACAAAAGTAGTTTGTACATTTTATAGTCTAAATCGCAGAAATTTTCTTTTGTAAATTCAGGTATGTTCAAACAAATCACTGCTTATAAAGTATAACTGTAGGTACAAAAACCGGCTCAAAATTGTGGTTTTGCGTCACTGTATTCGATATTTTGATAGTTTTAACTTAATAATATATCTACGTATAACTGATCAATAACAATTATACCGTTTTAAAATATGTTTTTAGCCCTACAATAATATGTAATTTTTATTTATGTTGATACAAAAAAGGTTGTATCATTTAAATGAAAACTATCATCGAAGTCAGTTTTTACCAGCCGACGTGCGCTCCTGGGCCATTAGTCCGACAGCAAAGCCAAATATATCAAGGTATTCGAAAATGAATGCAATTTTCAGTCATACTAAAGTTTTAATTATAATATTTTTCTAAATATTTTAAAATTAAAGAATCTAAATAAAATATAAATTTCTCTGTGATTTTTTTTTTATAATTTGGTAGGTTTTTTATTAGTATCATTAGAAAGTTCGCCCATTTTACTTTAAAAATATAATAATGAAACTTCATTTCCAAGCACGGCTCAAATCGTAGAGCGCTAAGAAATAGCATGTAACATTCATTTTTCACCAATTCTTTCCCGACCGTAAAAAAGGGTGACAATCATATTTGACAATGCTATACCAGTCACAATGAATTGAACTTTATCGGAACTGAAACAATTAGTTGGTAAGTAAAAACGAAACACACTTGAAGAAGTTACAGTTTTTGTTCATTACTCTTTTAGCTTTATATTTATTTGGAAATGTTTATTATTGTAATTAAAGTAACTTTAATTTGTTAAACCTCAAGGCCATTTTGATGCATTGTACATTGAGCAAAAATCCCTCATGTTTGTGGACACTTCTATTTTTTTTCTGGCAATTTTTTTAAGAGAAATTAATATTTTCTGAGAGATTATATATTCATAGTTAACTAGTATAACTTTTTTACCGTTGTTAGATAGTTTTATTATCTCAAATTTTAATAAATATTATAGGTCGCGTGATCAGTAATTGGTTGTCAATGTAAACATATAGTAGATTGTAGGCCGACCGAATTAACATAACAATTATTGAATGGATATTTTTTGAATTACTGTTGTAATATAACTGTTTTTTAGTCTATACTTATTCACTATTATCTAAGTCAGAACCATTTTTTTTAAAATATCATAATTATCTTAATCAGACGGCGAACTACTGAATACTTTATAGATGGTTTCTGTGCTAGTTTGAGGGAATACCTTAATTGCCTTGGCTACTAAACTAGTAATGCCTTACTTCTTCAACTCTGGAAAAAGGAAAATGGCAAGTCATGGGCACGGGTAACTGTTAGGCCTATATTTGTTTTATTAAAATATTTCTTAGCCACCTATGCGTTTGTATTACTATTAAGTATTATTGTTAATATTAGTTAATATTGAGTATTAGAAATATATCGAAATTTGAAAATCTTTTCAGCTTTAATTAAACATGGTTCTCAAAGATCAAAAAAAAGACTGGTAGTCAAGTTAAGTAGCACACAGAAAAAGAGTAGATTATGAAACCTGTTTGGACGTATTTTGAATGTGGCTTTTATATTTTAAAGCCTTGCAACTTTTGAAGTGAATTAGTGATACATGTACCATATATATATATTAGGGTGGATCATTTAGATATGGCAAAAAATGAAATGTGTGCTATAGTGCAAGACACCCTCCCAATTTTTTACATCTGCTAATAGAAATGTTTTGATAAAGTTTTAGCTTTAAATTCCAACTACAAGACGGTGCTCAAGAGCAATATAATATCCACATTTTACGAAATTCTAGCAAAATGAAGACATACGCATATGCTGAATGTTTTAAAATTACAACCAGAAATAGCTTTTTAATATCAACAGTTCAACACTCTTTTGCAAATTAACCATCTAGCTTAAACATATGGCTATTGGCATTTGTCACAATTAAAAGGTCAAATTCTTCTATTCCATCAAAAAACTTAAAATTTCACCTACTCAAAATTAAGTCAAAAAAGCATGCATTATCAGTCAATGTTATTGTCATTCTGACATTAAGGCATGAATAGCAGACTTTTTGGTGATTTGTGTTGGAACAGCCTTGCGGTTTGCTTCCACAACTTGGAATAAGTATTGTTTTTTATTCTTCGTCTTTAGTAAGCAGTGTGTTCTTCAAAAAGCTTTACCGCTCCCTCTGCAGTGTCCTTCACAACACTTAATAACTTGAATCTTTTTTGGCCATATCGATACTGTTTGCGTGCAGGCCACTCTTGTGATAGCAAATCAGGAAATGCACTGTCAATGTTATAACAACAAAGAAGGTTCCCATTCCGGTAGTTGCAAAGTCACATAAACATACATCTGTTTTCCTTAGAGTTGATGGATCTCCACGCACTTTTCGTTTGCCAGCTTCACTGGTGATTCCCTGCACAATTCAGCTGCACGAGGACAAGTTACCCAATTCTTGGTGTAAATTAGTGCACCAAACTACAAAGCGCTGAACTTAAGCTTCTTCTTTGAAAGCTTGAATACTCTGTTTGGATGCGAAAGAGATTTATTTTATTGGCATAAATTAATTTTGCCATCCAGCGAGCACGATGTACTGGTCCCTGAGCCCTCCAGCGGATTGTACACGGCGGATGTTCCAAACAATTAGCGTCAACTCAATAAGCTCCATGTAATCATCTTTGACTTGTTCCTTTAAGGTGCTCTTTGGTCAGGACTGCAATGGTTGCACGTGATAAACTGGAAGCTTCAGGTGTACTTGGAATTTTAAAAAATTCTGCCTGGTTATGACACTCCAGGTGGGACGGATGGCCGAGTGGTGTAGATACTCGACTGTCGACCTGAGAGTCCTGGGTTCGATCCTCGGTGAGGCCCATGGAATTTTTCCAGGTGAAATTTGGTGCAATGTCGTCCCACAAGTCCACGCAGCTTTAAATGTGTACCTGACTTAAGTTGGAGAAGTAAAGGCGGCTGGGCGTTGTGCTAACCACACAATCCCTTCATATGCCAAGCTTATAGAAACAGATGAATTCTACATTTCATCTGCCCCGAAAGCCCGTTAGGGCTAAGAAGGGAAATTTACTTTTTGTATGACACTCCAACAGCCTTTGAATCGTTTGAAAAGCGGGATATCTGTGGAGTTTCAAGGTCCAAAGCAGATAGTGAAAAACTTTGACAAGATGATCTCCATTACATGATGACGACAGGCTAACAAATGAAGTTCACGACCTAGCCTGTTTTCAAAGCCAACACTTACTACATTTATTCTGCCTGTATTTACTGAGGTTGTGTCAATGCACATAGCATGAACTTTCTCAACAAGCTTCCACTCCACCAACGATTTGTGAACAGTATTTGTTTCATTCTCACTAGTTCCAGTGCTCACCTTCGGTACACCTAACAGTTTGTCGTTCCCATCAGCTGAAACTTTAGACGAGGGAGGAGATACAGAAGAGGAGTATGAATCACAATATGGTCCGCAGCCGTTCTCACAATGTGAGCTTAATGATCTGGTTTGGGATTTCAGCTTGTCGAATAATTCCTCCGAGCTGTTGGCCTCCAGACTCAAAGAGAAAAATCTACTTGGCAAGGACACGCGTATCACTTTCTCCCATAAAAGGCATGAGGACTATAAGGGCTACTTCTGCCAGGAGGAAGACCTTGTGTACTGCCGAGATGTCGCCGGTCTTCTTGATAAACTCGGCGGTCCTCATTACGATCCGAGAGATTGGCGACTCTTCATTGACAGCTGCAAGCGCTCTTTGAAGTGTGTACTTCTCCACAACGGGAGCCAGTTCGCCTCAATCCCTCTTGCGCACTCCACAACTCTTGAAGGGAAGTATGAAGCAGTATGTGCTCGACAAAATCCAATACGAGCAGCACCAATGGATCATCTGCGTCGACTTGAAGATGGCGAACTTTCTACTTGGTCAGCAGTCCGGGTTCACGAAATACCCATGCTTTATATGTATGTGGGTCAGTCGTGACAGTGCCCAGCACTATGTAAAGAAAGAGTGGCCGGCGCCATAGCATTTAGTACCTGGGGCGAGAAACATCATAAACGAACCTCTTGTTGACCGGGAGAAGTTATTGATCCCGCCGCTACACATGAAGCTTGGGTTAATGAAACAGTTTACGCGCGCCCTGGACAAGGTAGGGAGGTGCTTCAACTACATGTGCCGAGCATTTCCTTAATTGAGCATTTTCGACGTCCCACAGATATGGCAGCTCATAAATGATACAGAGTTCCAAAACTCCATGAACACTCTTGAGTGCGCAGCCTGGATATCGTTTTTGCAAGTGGTGAACAAGTGGTGAACAACTTCCACGGGAACACGAAGGCAGCAAACCACGCCAGACTCATCAGCAGCATGATAGAGGACTTCCAAAAACTCGGATGTTTGATGAATATAAAGATCCAATTCCTGTTCTAACACATGGATAAGTTTCCTGAAAACCTTGGGGCGATGAGCAGGTAGAAAGGTTCTATCAGGACATCAGCTAAATGGGAGAAAGGTACCAGGGGAGGTGGGACGCAGTCATGCTGGCGGACTACTGCTGGTCGATGAAGAGAGACAACCCAGTAGCTGCTCACACACGGGAATCGAAGAAACGCCGATTTTTGCCTTGAACTCTGAACTTTTGTTTGACGTAACGCTCATTGTTATACTGATAATATGATAATTATGCTTATCAAATTTGGAGGAGTAAATAAAAACTTAATGAATTTGAATACGTTGACTTTTATTTCTTCAGTAAAACGGAAAAAAATCGTCAGGGGTTTATCAAAACGAGTTTTTAAAAATTTCTGTAGGAAAATCCTGACCTGATTGAGCAAAACCAAGGTCATTTTTGATTCAGAGCATCAAAATTAATTCAACTGGAAAACCCTGGACGATTTTCAAAAAATATTTTTTTGTTGCCCAGTGTAATAAGTAGTCAGACAGTTTCATGATCAGACGTTTTATTACGGTTATATATATATATATATATATATATATATATATATATATTATATATATATATATATATATATATATATATATATTAGGGTGGCCCAAAAAACTCAACTTTCACCTACAGAGCAAGACAGCCTCTAATTTTTTTTCCTTATAGTAAACCTTTAATTAGGGCAGAGTTTCAGCCTTTTGTGCCAACTGCAAGGTAATTCTCAACGACCATGGATTTTCAAAATTGCCGAACTTTCATGTAATTTACATTTTGCATATTTACTTACTGTATCATGTTCTTTGTGTTATATTTTACTTACTTAGGGCTGGCTGTTTAACTATTCTATGTCATAACTTCCTGTTGATGACGACTGAGCATTAGCAAGCAGTTTTCTTGATGATGAATCTAAATATGACGATGAGTATATACCGACCAAAATTAGCAAATCAGGTAAACAGCAAGACAAGATAACTCATATCAAAGAAAACCTCTCAAGATCAATTATTCAATCCAAGTGTAACAAGTGCCTTTGATCGTAATAAAACATCTGATCGTGAAGCTGTTTGACTACTTATTCCTATTGCGTGCAGCCATTTGTCACGATCCAAATGCAAGTGCATTTCACGTAGCACTATTCAACAGCGCAGTCAAGTGCTAGGCATGGAATTTCTAAAGCGATGAAAGATAATTTTGAGCCAACTTGCCCATTAGTAATCCATTTGGATGCAAAGATACTTCCAGCAATATTTGATGAGGGCTCAGTTGACAGGCTACCAGTTTTAGTTTCAGTTGATGGGATGGACAAACTGTTAGGTGTTCCGGTGAGCTCTGGAACTGGTGAGAATGAAGCAAATGCTGTTCACAAATTGTTGGTGGAGTGGCAGCTGGTTGAGAAGGTTCAGGCTATGTGTGTTGACCAAACCTCAGTCAATACTGGCAGAATAAAATGGAGTAGGTTGCTGGCCTAAAAAAGGGTTAGGTTGTGAACTTCATTGGTTAGCCTGTCGTCATCATGTAATGGAGATAATAAGTGAAAGGTTTTCACCATCTGTTGTGGACGATCAAACTCCCTAGATATGCCGCTTTTCAAACGATTAAAAAGGCTATTGGAGTGTCATCACCAGGCAGACTTTTTCAGAATTCCAGGTGAAACCTGAAGCTTCCAGTTTATCACGTGCAACCATTGCAATTCTGACCAAAGAGCACCTTAAAAGAACAAGGTCAAATATAATTACATGGGAAACTACCTGAGTTGACGCTGATTGTTTGGGACACCCACCGTGTACAATCTTCCTGGATGGATCCAGGACAGTACACTGCCTGCTTACTGAATGGCAGAATTAATTTGAACCATGAAAAATGAAATCTCCTGCAGTTACATCGATCCACCACATCGGTTGAGATGTACCGGAAAAGATCACTTGACAATCATCTCTGGTATCTTTCAGACGGAAGCTTGTTGGATTAGCCCTGTTTCTCAGAATATGTGACAGCAGCTGCAAAGATGGGAATTGTGCAGGGAATCACCATTAGAAGCTGGCAAACAGAAAAGTGCGTGGAGATTCATAAGAAAATTCTAAAGAAACCAGATGTCATATTTAGGTGAACTTTGCAACTACCGGAATGGGAACCTTCGCTTTGTTGTTATAAGAATGCAAACCAGTGCATCTCCTTTGATTTGCTATCACAAGAGTGGCCTGAACGTGAACAGTATCGATATGGCCATGTGTGAACAAGATTCAAGATCAGCAAGTGTTGTGAACGACACTGCATAGGGAGAGGTGACTTAGTAAAGACGAAGAGGAAAAACAACACTTTATTACAAGTTGTGGAAACAAACCGCAAGACTGTTCAAACACTAATGACCAAAAAGTTTGCTGTTCAGGCCTTAATGTCAGAATGACAATAACACTCTTGACTGATAATGGCTCATGCTACTTTGTGGATCTGATTTCGATGAGGTTAATTTTTTTATGTTTTTTGATGGAATAGCACAATTTGACCTTTTAATTACGTGAACAAATGCCAATAGCCATGTGTTTGCTCGATGGTTAACTTGCAAAAGAGTGGTGAACTGTTCAAATATTAAAAAGCTATTTGCTGATTATAATTTTAAACAAATTCAATATATGCGAGTATTTCTTTCTTTTTGCAAGAATTTCGTAACATTTGGATCTGTATATTGCTCTTGAGCACCGTCTTGTAGTTGGAATTTAAAGCTAACATTTTACCAAACATTTTCCTAATATTCTTGGATGTAAAAATGGAGGAGGGTGTCTTGCTCTATAGCACATATTTCTATTTTTTTGTCATATCTAATACTATATATCATACTAGTTGCAAGTACCCGGCTTTGCCCAGGTTTAAAATAAGGTTTTCTGCTTGCCTTTGTTTTCTCCCCCCTCTCCTTCCCCTCCCTCTCCCTCCTTCCCCTCTCTCCCTTTCTCTTCCCTCCTCTCCCTTCTCCCTCTCTCCCTCCCATCTCCTTCCCTCTCTCCCATCTCTCTCCCATTCACCCCCTCCCTCATTCCCTCTCTCTCCCCTCCCTGCCCCCTCACTCTTCTCTCTCTATTCACCTTTCCCTCACCTCTCACCTCTCTTCCCTCTCCCTCCCCTCTGCTTCTTTATCTCCCTCCCTGCTCTCCATCTCCCTGTCACCTTCATCCATCTCCCTCCTCCATCTCCTCCCTCCCACTCTCCTCCTGTCCACTCCTTCCCTCTCTCCCCCTGCTCCCTCCTCTCTCTTTTTTCTCTCTCTCTCCCTCTCTCTCCCTATATCCCTCCCTCCTTCTCTCACCCCCGTCCCCCTCTCTCCCACCTTCCTCCCTTCCTCCTCCTCCCTCTCTCCCTCCCTGCCCCCCTCTCTTTGCCTCTCACTCCCCTCCCATCCTCTCTCCCTCTCTCCTTCCCTCTCCCTTCTCTCAATTCTCCTCCCCTTCATCTCCCTCCTTCTTCTTTTCTCTTTCCTCTCTCCCAACCCCTCCCTTCTCCCTCCCTTCCCATTAATCTCCTCCCCTACCACCTCTCTCCCTCCTTTCCCCCTCTCTGCCCCCTCCTTCCCTCTCTGCCCCTCTCTCTATATTTATCTCTCTCCCCCTCCCCTCTCTGTACAATTAAACGTCAAATTACGCTTCTTAAATAAACAGAAAACCTTATTTTAATCCCGGGCAAAGTCGGGTAATGCAGCATGAAAAAAAAAACAACAATATTTTTTCCCGTCCCTAGCCCTTTCTTCACCATCCGTTCAATTACACATTCACTTGGTGCGCGATTTTTATTTATAAAAAGGCGATCCCATACCGTGGATACTTTAATATAGTAAAATGTTTAAAATAATTAATTACAATTAAACTACGCATTGAGATTGTATTAATAATGTCACAGAAACATTTAATTAACGTATTTCGGTTTATTAAAGTGCACCTTTTAATTTTAATCTTCCGAATACATAAAACGATAGGTAAATAGATATGACTATTGATTTCATCATGTTTACAATATTGGAGTTCCCGGGAGTTACCCCTCTTTTAAAAATGTGTCATAGGGAAATGACGCCACAGAGGAATTTTATCTATGGCGCCGTCGAGATTACTTTAATATAGTAAAATAACAAAATAAAAATAATTAATTTCAATTAAACTTTTACCCATCGAGATGAAACGAAACCTGTCCTATAACCTTCCCCATGTAATTATGTGTATGTGTAACGAATTTCACTTTTTTGTCTGGATCTTGAGTTATAAGGGAACAGACAGACAGACAGACAGACAGACAAATAATGCGTCTTATAAGTATATATATATATATATATATATATATATATATATATATATATATATATGTATATATGTATATATTTATATATATATGTATGTATTAGGGTGGCTCACTTTATAGTGGAAAAAATAAAGTTGATTTTTTATCATAAGCATTTTATTTTTCTGGTTCACTGTGATTTGAAACATGTATATACCAAATTTAACACCATTCGGGCTCCAATAAATACTGCCTCAGAATAACTCCTTAAAGAGTAAAATGTTAATACTAGTTACATGACACATTAATCTGATGTACCGCAGTAGTTCTAAGTACGACATTCAAAAATACACTTTAAAAGTTTTTTAGTCTGTGCTTTCTGAGTCCTGAAGGTCTGCAGGTTACAATATTTCTCAGCACTTTTGATTTTTTAGCATCTGGAAACTTTTGTGATGCTGTTCTTTATTTCAATTTCCTCATCTGATTTGACGAGAGATCAGTTGAATGATGAAGCCAGCATAATTTCGCTCGGCACAGTCGTTGACAGTTTTTAAAGAAGAGACCACTGATGTTGCCTTCTGAAAGGATGGAGTTTTTTGACAGGTGGAAGCATCATCATGAAAATATGTTGTAAGCAGAAGAGCATTAAAGGAGAGCAGCGATGACGAAGTCACAAAATCCTTTAATGTCACATTATGAAGTGTTGAAGGATCATTTGTGCTGCGGATGCACCTTTCCTATTTCTCATCATCAGAAGTTTTCTCCATGAATTGCCTCAAGCAAGCAGCAAGGCTGTTTTTCTCATCCACTGAGACACGTTGAGAAAAGAGAACCACAGGAATTAGTTCTGCACTAAGGTACCAGAGAAGTCGGCCAATCGTTTTCAGTGCAATCTGAGAAAGGAAGGGAGAAACATTATCATAATCAATAAGATGCTTGATGAAATCCAGATCATTCAGAGGTGCGTCTGTTAGAATAGGACACTGAGTCCAAGCTGTAATGTAAACCGATGATGTAAAGATACCTAATTCTGCAATTGATCTGTCTTCAAGCAAGTCAGCCTGAATTGATGACGGAAGAGATAAATCTTCATGATATAAATTATTTTAGTCATCCACCTTGCATGGTGATAAGCCCTGAACACGAAAACGAACCCCAAAGGGGGGGGATTCCTCACAGGATGATAAGATTCAGAGTCAGAAGTTCTTTGTAATCTACACGTGGTAAATATCTTGAGTTATCGTTTATTTGGAGGATATTTGAACAAAATTTGATGACTTCTTCTTTTAATGGCTTGAGATTTAAGCTACAGTCGAACATCGTTGGCATATACTTAATTTTGCCTGTCATATTTTTGGCCAAAACGCCCTTAAAGCGTTTGAATAGCAGCATTTCCGGTCCAGTTGTACTACCCCCAAATCTTCTTATTGAAGACAGCTGTGTTTGTAAACATACTCAATCGCAAATAGGCTCAATTAGGGAAGTACCTAGCTCAATAAACATTGGCATGTCCACTGGACAGTATACAAGCAAAGAAAAAGGTCATGAAAAAAATTGTGCTAAACTCAACTGTCAGACGGCTGTGTTTGTAAACATACCATTGGCCAGTTGGCTCAATTAGAGGAAGTACATAGCTCAAAGGACATTAGTATGTCCAATGAAAAATTCTACCGAATATCAACCAGACGGCTGTGTTTGTAAACATACCATTGGTCAGTAGGCTCAATTAGGGATGTACCTAGCTCAATAAACAGGAGTTGTGTCAACTTAAATGAACAACACTTTTCGACCTAGTAGTCATAACTAAATGAATATTTATATAGCCGCAACATTTGATCTTATAACACTAGATTTTTATAACTAAATTGAAATGCAAAGGAGTTTTCTAGAATTTGCCGGAACCTTCTCAAGTTTTCCACGTTTTTCTAGAAGCTTCAAACCTTCTAGAGATTTCATAGAACCTTCCAGAATTGTATAGATTTTTTTAATTTTCCAGAACCTTCTAGCATTTTCTGTGTGCGTTATATATACATACATTCAAAATTCATTCAAATGATTTAAAATCTCAGTGTCAATGAGGCAGTACTAAATAAAGTTCATGAAATTTATATTTTGTGCTGTTTGGAAGTCAAAGGAAACACAAAAAAAAAATAAAATGCTCAATTTTTAAAAAATTTGACAAATGAAAAGCATCAACTTTTTGTGGCCACCAAATGTCGAGACTATTATCAAGAATGCAGAAGATCTAATATATATATATATATAAGTAATTGATGTCGCAAATTTTTATTTAATCAGTGCCTTCCAGCGGAGGGTAGCAGGACGAACCCGATGATTCTAATTTAAATCTGAAGATAATATGGAGTTTGTTGGATAACTGTTTGGATGATATAATGCCATTGCAAAAGCGAAGAAAGCCAACAGGAGCTGGTATTTCAACCTTTCCAGCTTAAGCTGACCAAATCTTAAGTCACCACACATGATTAAAGATTAATCACAGCAGGCAGCTTTCACACAGGGCCTTATTAGCGAGTCTGGGGTGATGCATCAATGGTGGCTTCTTCCTATGCCACTGCAGGATCGTCTACGTCGCAAAGTTTGTGAGATATCTACAAAGATCCACGACTCCTGGGAACCAACCAAACTCTGCACTCTCCACTGGGATGGCAAACTGACACCTTCTCTAAAAAATCAATGTCACCGAAGAACGCATAACAGTTGTTGTCGGTGATGCGTTTGCAGACATGAAAATAGAAGTTTCAAATCCTCTCAGATATAACTTTGAATTATCAAGCTATGAATAAATCAACTCTAGATCAACTCTGGTTTGAAAAATATTTTACACAAGTTATTATTAATGATATTAGAACAAATTAGAAACATAGACAGCTCGAAAACAAACAATCAATTTTTTCCTCTATTGTGGTGATGCACCCTAATATATATATATATATATATATATATATATATATATATATATATATATATATATATATATATTTATTTACCAGATAGGCAGTAGTGCTTATATAGTAAACAGGCAGACGTCTAAAATGTAACTTAATCTAGGCACGCTTTACTGAGCAAGACGTTAGAAATTTCTAGGACAATCTAGAAATCTAGAATTTATTCAACCGACGTCCGGACATTTGATATTTTTCTTAATTAAAATAAACTAGTCGTCCAGCGTCATAGCATACGCCGCCTTATTAAACAATATAATTACTGTAATTATTTTTTAAATAAGCAATCAAACAAAATAACAGGCAGACATATTCGGAGAAAATACATACTATGCAAAGTTGAAATTTTATCTTTCATTTGCAGACTTTATGGTCACTATCTAATACCTTCCAGCAACTTGTTTTTTTGTATTTTATTGTTAACAGATTTTTAGTTAATTCTTTGGATGCCTTCATTGTCGATGAGCTGCCAGTCTTAATTTTGTCTTTATTGGTTAGATATATTTTAATGCCTTTTTTTAAGATCAGGATTTTTTTCATTCAGATTCTAACAAACATATTTCCGGGGGTGGGTGTTTTAATTTGCATTGCTTTTTATTTTTGGTTCACTTTGTGTCTGCCTCAATCCACCCCTTCATTCAGGCCATGCCAGTATCCATATTACCTGTTTTGTGTATTTGTTTTTTTAGACTTGCTCAACACAGCTTAATATTCTTTTAATATAACCTTCATTCTACACTATTCAATACAGATAGATGTAAGTTAACATTTGTTTGTAATGCGCCATACATATTTATAATTTACTTAATCGGGATTTTTCCCTAAACAGCAGCACAAAGATATCAAAACAAAAGATTTCACCATATCTAATATTTTATTGTCTACACTTCAGCGTTGACCCACTTTTAGCCTAATGTTAGCGCAGGGCCCAGCCACAACATTTTCACATCTTATCTATATTTATACACCATTTTTTTAAATTCTAAAACTGGAAATTAGTTCAATATTACTTTATTCTTCACACATAATCGTATTATTAAATGTGTTTTTATTTTTTTTTTATTATTTTTTACAATAATCAGTTAACAGATTCTATTTTATATACAGCATTCCCTCATTTTCCGCGGTTAAACGGCTACAAAATTTACCGCGACTGGGGATAAATGAGAAATTAAAATAATCTGGTTTCATAAAAGAAATTAGAAAAGAACGCGAGTTGTCGAACGTTGTTGAACGCGTCTTGCTTTCTGTGACCTAAACGTGAATTCTACAAACGCAACAAATTAAATCTATATAAATTGTTGAACGCGTCTTGCTTTCTGTGACGTATTCGGGAATTATTCGGGAATTCTGCGCAGGCCGCCGTTGTCTCGCAAGGTTGGGCGAAGAAGAGAAAATATATATACTAGTTGCAAGTACCGGCTTTGCGGGTTTAAAATTAAGGATTTCTGATCTGCCTTTTGTTTTTTATCCCTCCCCCCCTCTCTCCCTCCCTCCCTCCCCCTCTCTCTCCCTCCTTACCGCCTCTCTCCCTTTCTCTCCTTCCCTCCCTCCCTCCTAACTCTCCCATCTCCCTCTCTCTTCCTCTGTCCTCCCTCTTCTCTCCCTTCGTCCCCCTCTCTCCACGCCTCCTTCCTCCTCCCCCTCTCTCCCTCCCTCCCTCCTTCCCTCTTTACTCTCACTCCCTCCCATCCCTCTCTCTCCCCCTCTCTCTTCTCCCCTGCTCTCACTCCCTCCCCCTCTATCTCCTCCCTACTCCCTCCCTTCCTTCTCTTTCCTTCCCTCCCTTTCTCTCTCAACCCTCCCCTCCACTCCCTCCGCTTAATCTCTCTACTACCTCTCTCCCTCCCTCCCCTTCTCTCCCCCTCTCTGCCTCCTCCTTCCCTCTCCCTGCCCTCTCTCTTTATCTCTCTCCCCCTCCCTCTCTCTGTACAATTAAACGTCAAATTATGCTTAAATAAACAGAAAACCCAACCTTGAATCCGGGCAAAGCCGGTACTTGCAGCATGAAAAAAAGAAACAGCAACAAATTTTTTTTTCCCGTCCTAGCCTTTCTTCTCCGGTCCCGTTCAATTACACATTCACTTGGTGCGTTGATTTATTTAGAGATAAAGGCGATCTCATAATTTGCGTGAATACTTAATATAGTAAAAACTAAAATAATTAATACAATTAAACTACGCAGAGATGTATATATAAGTTAATAAGTCACAGAAACATTTAATTAACGTATTCGGTTTATTAAAGGCACCTTTAATTAACCGAATACATAAAACGATAGGTAAATAGATATGACTATGATCATCATGTTTACAATGGAGTCGGGAGTACCCTTTTTTTAAAAGTATCATAGGGAAATGACGTCACAGAGGAATTTTATCTATGGCGCGTCGAGATTACTTAATATAGTAAAAACTAAAATAATTAATTACAATTAAACTACCCATCGAGATGAAACGAAACATACAAACCTATAACTTCCCATGTAATTATGTATGTAACAAGTTCACGTTATTTGGTTTTCTAAATCTTGAGTTATAAGGGAACAGACAGACAACAAATGTCTTAAGTATAGATATAGAAATAATGTAAGGCCTTTTGTAGTTCAAAAGTTGTAATTACCCAAGCCTTCAGGAACCACTAATAGTTAATGTGAAAAAACAAAAGCTGACATAGTTTGATCACGTCTCATGCCATAGTACAGTGCTCTCCAATCTTTTTCTTGCCATGGACCGGTCAACTTTTGAAAATTCACCGCAGCCCGCTCGGGGGGGGGGTTGATTTTTTATATGTTAGGTTGTTTTGATTTTACAATTTTATTAAAGTATATTTAAACTGAATATAAAGTGATTTAACATTTTAATTCACTAAAACTCTAAATCAATAAGAACCCTGCGCTTATTTCTCTCAATGAGATGGTTTCATCTGGGGAAATAGAAGAGAATGACACACGAAGTGTGTTGCTTATGTCCAGTTTATTCCGTTGTTTATTTTAGTTCCTTTCACTGCAGACCCACTTCAAACATTTGAAATGGGATTTAAGTGATGTGATGGCAATCCCAGGCTAGTCCGTCATGACTTTAATGCAGTACACTGGCAGAGTTGTTGTCTCGAATGTAGTTTTAAGGCCGCAGTCATTTGCAATTTCCAGCAGTTGATCTTCTCCTTGCACAGACATGTTATATTCGCCTTGTTGGTTGACAAATGGGTCGCGAATCCATTTCTTACCAGTTCATTGGTCTTTTGTTGTTAGGAAGTATCGCTCGAACTCATTTTAAAGCAAAGACAGTTGATTGTGAACCAACTGAGATAATGCTCAGGTTTCAGACTCGCTAATATTGGAAACATGTCTAAATAACTGTTCACGTGCCGTCCCCACAACTTCAGTTTGGCTTTAAATGGAGCTACTTTGTCTGCCAACTTGAAAACAATGACCATTTTTCCCTAAAGAGACAGCTTGAGTACATTTAGCAGGCTTAATATGTCACAAACGTAAGCTAGTTTTGCGACCATATTTTGTCACTGAAATGTGCGACTAGTGGTGACTTCTTTTCTGAGAGATATCTTTACAATGGCTCTCGTAATTCAAATACTTTTGTGCTCTACACCTATCTCCTCACAAAGCTGCTCAAACAGACGCGAGTTAAGGTAATGTTCTTTTATGTGGTTAATAACGTTAACGCCATCAAACCATAGGCTGTTAAATTCCAGTGACATTTTTCTACTTGCCAGCATTTCCCATGTGAAAGATACAATGCGTAGACCCACTCGCGGGTGCAACGTCCGTAATCCGAGCAGTTAAACGAGACAAAGTCCGGTAATGCCAGCAACTCCGTCTGTGCTTATGCCGACACAAAAAAAACATTTTAGTTTCTTGATATATAACCATCCAGTGACTTGAACTGTTCTACTCCGTTGGTGTTGGTTGACCAATAAATTGCACATAACAAATTCTCAATCACATTCTCCTGATAAAGATATCGCTAAGAAACAAACAGTCTTGCCCTTTGTTCTACAACTGTAGATTCGTCAACATGGAGTGCCGTACCATGGTGATGTATTAATCCTCTCCAACGATTGTGTCGCAATGTCTTCAATTTTCTCATCAATGTGCCTAGTCACAATGCTAGCTGAAAAAGCCACATGTGCTATTATTTAACAGTACACTCTTCTATAAGTTAACGGCAAATGTCTTTAGTGAAGGGCGAAATCAATTCTTCACCGATAGTGAATGGATTTTTAGACTTAGCTGTACGGTTAGCTACCAAATGTGCTGCTCTTAGTACATTATCATTGAATGATGTAGTGGCCTTCATACATTTTTTCTGTCTTTTGTGTTTCCTTTTTTATTATTTACAAATAGTACAGGGGCTTGTATTTAAATCCAGGGTGATTTGCGTTCAAGTGGCGAATCAGTTTTGAAAATGTAATTGCTACATTAGAGAACAGGTCACTTTTGTGCACGGCAGGGTTTGTGTGTGGTCATCATATGTCCTGACAAATCAAAATTTCAACTAGGACTCATGGTATGTGGTATTGTCTTTTAAAATGTTTATGTTTCTCTGATGTTAACGATTCTTATTCTAACTCTTCCATTTTCTTTTTTCGAAGGAAACTTTCGAATGACGTCTGTTTCTTTCTCATTTTCGCTAATGTGTGGGTTAAATTTGAGAGATATAACATGGGAATGACACAAAACGTCGCTAAACTCACAATACATGTACACAAAGCATTTTTACCAGTGAACATAAAGAAGGGCTTCACATACTTTCTCTCCACCAAAACTACAACAACACTGCTCTTGTCCATAAAAAGTTGCACAATCCCGAGAGAAATTCACAACAGTAAATACAATGGAAATAATTTAATGTTTCTGGAGCGGACCGGTTCCGCTTGGTCCACGGTCCGCGGGTTGGTGACCACTGCCATAGTACACTGAGACTCGAACCCATGTGGTCAATTTGTGTTATAGCTTGTGCTATGAAGAAGGATAGTCGATAAAACTACTTGTTCTTTTGAGAGAAAAATGTTTTTCATATGATGTAAATAAACAGTATTCATTGTATTTACTAATGTGTCGTGTATTGATTTCCTTTTGAGTTGTATGTGTCCTGTGGAACCACGTGGCTGGGTAAAATACAAATATTCGCCCAAATTTCTATAGGTGAACATACACAAGACTAACGACCATCACAGATCGCCAAAGATCGTGACATACACTGAACATTATGTATTGCAAGATACATTCAGCAACATTAAAATGCATAGGGCAATATTATAATGCATGGTACAGTGGGCAATATTGTAATGCAGGGTTACCTTGAGAAATAGCGGAAGAGATGGCGCTTTAAAAAGAATCGGATTGCGAACATCAATGAATGGACTGGCCATATAATAGTGTCTCTATTAAACTTACGTCACAGAGAGAGGAGTGGAGAGAACTTTCCATGACAGTGTCCCTAAGATATCCTGACGTCGAAAATTTGATCTCAAGGCGAATAGTTTTCTTTCATAAATATTATTAAAAAGTAATTAACTTCGTAATTCTAAAGGATGTTAATTCATGGATTCAAAATTATAAAAAATATAATTGTCACGTAAAATCTACACGTGCATCGCATTTGAGCGTTCACACTAAATAAAAAGGTCCGACAATGAGCCACAAGAATTGATAACAGATCCACCAACCCACAGAAAGTGAAAAGAAAGTATTGATTTGTGTAAATAAACTCACGAATATAGTGCCATCTGCTGTGTTAGAGCAAGAGTATAGAACATGGGTATAAAACATGGGTATAGAGCATGGGTGTAGAACATGGGTAAAGAACATGGGTATACAGCATGGGTATAGAACATGGGTATAAAACATGGGTATAAAGCATGGGTATAGAGCATGGGTGTAGAACATGGGTATAGAGCATGGGTATAGAACATGGGTATAAAGCATGGGTGAAGAGCATGGGTGTAGAACATGGGTATAGAACATGGGTATAGAACATAGGTATAGAACATGGGTATAGAACATGGGTATAGAACATGGGTATAAAACATGGGTATAAAACATGGGTATAAAGCGCATGGGTATAGAACATGGGTAAAAACATGGGTATAAAGCATGGGTATAGAACATGGGTTTAGAACATGGGTATAGAACATGGGTATAGAACATGGGTATAAAACATGGGTATAGAGCATGGGTATAGAACATGGGCATAGAACATGGGTATAGTACATGGTTATAAAGCATGAGTATAGAGCATGGGAATAGAACATGTTTCAGAAGCTGACTCGTTAGCTAGTACTATATGGAAGTACAAAAGTAGTTTATACATTTTATAGTCTAAATCGCAGACTTTTTCTTTTGTAAATTCAGGTATGTTCAAACAAATTACTGCTTCTTAAGTATAACAGTAGGTACAAAAACCGGCTCGAAATTGTGGTTTTGCGTCACTGTATTCGATATTTTGATAGTTTTAACTAAATAATATCTCTACGTAAAACTGATCAATAACAATTATACAGTTTTAAAATATGTTTTTAGCCCTACAATAATATGTAATTTTTATTTACGTTGATACAAAAAAGGTTGTATCATTTAAATGAAAACTATCATCGAAGTCAGTTTTTACCAGCCGACGTGCGCTCCTGGGCCATTAGTCCGACAGCAAAGCCAAATATATCAAGGTATTCGAAAATGAACGAAATTTTCAGTCATACTAAAGTTTTAATTATAATTTTTTTCTAAATATTTTAAAATTAAAGAATCTAAATAAAATATAAATTTCTCTGTGATTTTTTTTTTTTAATCTGGTAGGTTTTTTATTAGTATCATTAGAAAGTTCGCCCATTTTACTTTAAAAATATAATAATGAAACTTCATTTTCAAGCACGGCTCAAATCGTTGAGCGCTAAGAAATAGCATGTAACATTCATTTTTCACCAATTCTTTCCCGACCGTAAAAAAGGGCGACAATCATATTTGACAATGCTATACCAGTTACAATGAATTGAACTTTATCGGAACTGAAACAATTAGATGGTAAGTAAAAACGAAACACACTTGAAGAAGTTAGTTTTTGTTCATTACTCTTTTAGCTTTATATTTATTTGGAAATGTTTATTATTGTAATTAAAGTAACTTTAATTTGTTAAACCTCAAGGCCATTTTGATGCATTGTACATTGAGTAAAAATCCCTCATGTTTGTGGACACTTCTATTTTTTTTTTCTGGCAATTTTTTTAAGAGAAATTAATATTTTCTGAGAGATTATATATTTATAGTTAACTAGTATAACTTTTTTACCGTTGTTAGATAGTTTTATTATCTCAAATTTTAATAAATATTATAGGTCACGTGGTCAGTAATTGGTTGTCAATGTAAACATATAGTAGATTGTAGGCCGACCGAATTAACATAACAATTATTGAATGGATATTTTTTTGAATTACTGTTGTAATATAACTGTTTTTTAGTCTATATTTAAATTCACTATTATCTAAGTCAGAACCATTTTTTTTAAATATCATAATTATCTTAATCAGACTGCGAACTACTGAATACTTTATATATGGTTTCTGTGCTAGTTTGAGGGAATACCTTAATTGCCTTGGCTACTAAACTAGTAATGCATTACTTCTTCAACTCTGGAAAAAGGAAAATGGCAAGTCATGGACACGGGTAACTGTTAGGCCTATATTTGTTTTATTAAAATATTTCTTAGCTTTCCATGAATTCTGAAATATTTAGAATATAAATGAAATGTAATGCATTCAAGTGTTACTGTCAGTATTCTTAATATAACTTTTTGAATACTACTTTAATTTGTGGTTTTTCTAAGATCAACAATGAAGTCAAGTTAAGTCCCAAGAACAGAATTTTATTGACTTTATAACATGGATTTATACATACATATACCATATATATATATATATATATATATATATATATATATATATATATATATATATATATATTAGGGTGGATCATTTAGATATGGCAAAAAATGAAATGTGTGCTATAGTGCAAGACACCCTCCCAATTTTTTACATCTGCTAATAGTAATGTTTTGGTAAAGTTTTAGCTTTAAATTCCAACTACAAGACGGTGCTCAAGAGCAATATAGTATCCACATTTTACGAAATTCTAGCAAACTGAAGAAATACGCATATATTGAATGTTTTAAAATTACAACCAGCAATAGCTTTTTAATATCAACAGTTCAACACTCTTTTGCAAATTAACCATCTAGCTTAAACATATGGATATTGGCATTTGTCACAATTAAAAGGTCAAATTCTTCTATTCCATCAAAAAACGTAAAATTTCACCTACTCAAAATTAAGTCAAAAAAGCATGCATTATCAGTCAATGTTATTGTCATTCTGACATTAAGGCATGAATAGCAGACTTTTTGGTGATTTGTGTTGGAACAGCCTTGCGGTTTGCTTCCACAACTTGTAATAAGAATTGTTTTTTATTCTTCGTCTTTAGTAAGCAGTGTGTTCTTCAAAAAGCTTTACCGCTCCTTCTGCAGTGTCCTTCACAACACTTAATAACTTGAATCTTTTCTGGCCATATCGATACTGTTTACGTGCAGGCCACTCTTGTGATAGCAAATCAGGAAATGCACTGTCAATGTTATAACAACAAAGAAGGTTCCCATTCCGGTAGTTGCAAAGTCACATAAACATACATCTGGTTTCTTTAGAGTTGATGGATCTCCACGCACTTTTCGTTTGCCAGCTTCACTGGTGATTCCCTGCACAATTCCCATCATTGCAGCTGCTGTCAGAGGATCTGAGAACAGGGCTAATCCAACAAGCTCGTCTGAAAGATACCAGAGATGATTTTCTAGGACTTTTCTTGCATCTGAACTGATGTCAGGATCCATGATCTAGTAACTGCTGAGATCAGTACATAGCTGTGAATCACTGGATGGAGCTTCAGCTGCACGAGGACAAGTTACCCAATTCTTGGTGTAAATTAGTGTACCAAACTACAAAGCGCTGAACTTGGGCTTCTTCTTTGTAAGCTTGAATACTCTGTTTGGATGCGAAAGAGATTTATTTTATTGGCATAAATTAATTTTGCCATCCAGCGAGCACGATGTACTGGTCCCGGAGCCCTCCAGCGGATTGTACACGGCGGATGTTCCAAACAATTAGCGTCAACTCAATAAGCTCCATGTAATCATCTTTGACTTGTTCCTTTAAGGTGCTCTTTGGTCAGGACTGCAATGGTTGCACGTGATAAACTGGAAGCTTCAGGTGTACTCGGAATTTTTAAAAATTCTGCCTGGTTATGACACTCCAGGTGGGACGGATGGCCGAGTGGTGTAGATACTCGACTGTCGACCTAAGAGTCCTGGGTTCGATCCTCGGTGAGGCCAATGGAATTTTTCCAGGTGAAATTTGGTGCAATGTCGTCCCACAAGTCCACCTAGCTTTAAATGTGTACCTGACTTAAGTTGGGGAAGTAAAGGCGGCATGGCGTTGTGCTAACCACACAATCCCTTCATATGCCGAGGTTATAGAAACAGTTGAATTCTACATTTCATCTGTCCCGAAAGCCCGTTAGGGCTAAGAAGGGAACTTTACTTTTTGTATGACACTCCAACAGCCTTTGAATCGTTTGAAAAGCGGGATATCTGGGGAGTTTGAAGGTCCAAAGCAGATAGTGAAAACCTTTCACAAGATGATCCTTATTGCATGACGACGACAGGCTAGCCAATGAAGTTCACGACCAAGCCTGTTTTCAAGTTCAACACATACTCCATTTATTCTGCCGGTATTTACTGAGGTTGTGTCAAAGTACATAACCTGAACCTTCTCAACCAGCTGCCACTCCACCAACAATTTGTGAACAGCATTGTTTCATTCTCACCAGTTTCAGAGCTCACCTTTGGTACACCTAACAGTTTGTCGTTCCCATCAGCTGAAACAAAAACTGGTAGCCAGCCTGTCAACTCAGCACTACACAAATATTGCTGGAAGTATCTTTGCATTCAAATGGATTACTAATGGGCAAGTTGGCTCAAAATTATATTTCATTACTTTAGAAATTTCATGCCTAGCACTTAACTGCGCTTGTTAAATAGTGCTAAGTGAAATAGAAAGTGCATTTGGATCGTGACAAAAGGCTTCAGCAATAATAATACTGGGCAAAAGCCAAAACATCGTCAGGGGTTTTTCAACTGATTTAGACTAATTTTGGTGTTCTGAGTCCGAATATTGATTTTGCTCGGTCAGGTCAACTTCTTGAGATACAGCCATCGACTTACCTGAAGAGCTATACGTATTCTAAATATCAGGAGTTTTGAGTTCTATCATTTCTCTAAATTAGCTGCATAAAAATTAGCAGCAAAATAATCACAATTATAAAAACAGATATATTATATTTTATTTATAAATCATCAATCTGGATTTTCACTTGATTTTTAATGCATCAACACTTGATTGGGCACATCCTCCAGTACCCCGACCTTCCATCTGCCCGTCGTCCAGTTGCTCAATGCGAAGACCTTCCTGTACCAGCGTTCAGAGATCTTCCTGACAGTGACGATGAGGTCACCACTTTAGACGAGGGAGAAGATACAGAAGAGGAGTATAAATTACAATATGGTCCGCAGCCGTTCTCACAATGTGAGCTTAATGATCTGGTTCGGAATCTAAGATTGTCGAATAATTCCTCCGAGCTGTTGGCCTCCAGACTCAAAGAGAAAAATCTACTTGGCAAGGACGCGCGTATCACTTTCTCCCATAGAAGGCATGAGGACTATAAGGGCTACTTCTGCCAGGAGGAAGACCTTGTGTACTGCCGAGATGTCGCCGGTCTTCTTGATAAACTCGGTGGTCCTCAGTACGATTCGAGAGATTGGCGACTCTTCATTGACAGCTGCAAGCGCTCTTTGAAGTGTGTACTTCTCCACAACGGGAGCCAGTTCGCCTCAATCCCTCTTGCGCACTCCACAACTCTTGAAGAGAAGTATGAAGCAGTGAAGTATGTGCTCGACAAAATCCAATATGAGCAGCACCAATGGATCATCTGCGTCGACTTGAAGATGGCGAACTTTCTACTTGGTCAGCAGTCCGGGTTCACGAAGTACCCATGCTTTATATGTATGTGGGACAGTCGTGACAGTGCCCAGCACTATGTAAATAAAGAGTGGCCGGCGCCATAGCATTTAGTACCTGGGGCGAGAAACATCATAAACGAACCTCTTGTTGACCGGGAGAAGATATTGATCCCGCCGCTACACATGATGCTTGGGTTAATGAAACAGTTTACGCGCGCTATGGACAACGATGGGAGGTGCTTCAACTACATGTGCCAAGCATTTCCTTAATTGACCATTGAGAAGCTGAAGGCCGGCATTTTCGACGGCCCACAGATATGGCAGCTCATAAATGACACAGAGTTCCAAAACTCCATGAACACTCTTGAGTGCGCCGCCTGGATATCGTTTTTGCAAGTGGCGAACAACTTCCACGGGAACACGAAGGCAGCAAACCACGCCAGACTCATCAGCAGCATGATAGAGGACTTCCAAAAACTCGGATGTTTGATGAGTATTAAGATCCAATTCCTGTTCTAATACATGGATAAGTTTCCTGAAAACCTTGGGGCGATGAGCAGGTAGAAAGGTTCTATCAGGACATCAGCTAAATGGGAGAAAGGTACCAGGGGAGGTGGGACGCAGTCATGCTGGCGGACTACTGCTGGTCGATGAAGAGAGAAAACCCAGTAGCTGCTCACACACGGGAATCGAAGAAACGCCGATTTTTGCCTTGAACTCTTGTTTCACGTAACGCTTATTGTTATACTGATAATATGATAATTATGCTTATCAAATTTGGAGGAGTAAATAAAAACGTAATGAATTTGAATACGTTGACTTTTATTTCTTCAGTAAAACGGAAAAAATCGTCAGGGGTTTATCAAAACGATTTTTTAAAAATTTCTGTAGCAAAAAATCCTGACCTGATTGAGCAAAACCAAGGTCATTTTCGGATTCAGAGCATCAAAATTAGTCTTATTCAACTGGAAAACCCTGGACGATTTTCAAAAAATATTTTTTTGTTGCCCAGTGTAATAAGTAGTCAGACAGCTTCATGATCAGACGTTTTATTACGGTTATATATATATATATATATATATATATATATATATATATATATATATATATATATATATATATATATATATATATTAGGGTGGCCCAAAAAACTCAACTTTCACCTACAGAGCAAGACAGCCTCTAATTTTTTTTCCTTATAGTAAACCTTTAATTAGGGCAGAGTTTCAGCCTTTTGTGCCAACTGCAAGGTAATTCTCAACGACCATGGATTTTCAAAATTGCCGAACTTTCATGTAATTTACATTTTGCATATTTACTTACTGTATCATGTTCTTTGTGTTATATTTTACTTACTTAGGGCTGGCTGTTTAACTATTCTATGTCATAACTTCCTGTTGATGACGACTGAGCATTAGCAAGCAGTTTTCTTGATGATGAATCTAAATATGACGATGAGTATATACCGACCAAAATTAGCAAATCAGGTAAACAGCAAGACAAGATAACTCATATAAAGAAAACCTCTCAAGATCAATTATTCAATCCAAGTGTAACAAGTGCCTTTGATCGTAATAAAACATCTGATCGTGAAGCTGTTTGACTACTTATTCCTATTGCTGCAGCCATTTGTCACGATCCAAATGCAAGTGCATTTCACGTAGCACTATTCAACAGCGCAGTCAAGTGCTAGGCATGGAATTTCTAAAGCGATGAAAGATAATTTTGAGCCAACTTGCCCATTAGTAATCCATTTGGATGCAAAGATACTTCCAGCAATATTTGATGAGGGCTCAGTTGACAGGCTACCAGTTTTAGTTTCAGTTGATGGGATGGACAAACTGTTAGGTGTTCCAAAGGTGAGCTCTGGAACTGGTGAGAATGAAGCAAATGCTGTTCACAAATTGTTGGTGGAGTGGCAGCTGGTTGAGAAGGTTCAGGCTATGTGTGTTGACCAAACCTCAGTCAATACTGGCAGAATAAATGGAGTAGGTGCTGGCCTTAAAAAAGGGTTAGGTTGTGAACTTCATTGGTTAGCCTGTCGTCATCATGTAATGGAGATAATAAGTGAAAGGTTTTCACCATCTGCTGTGGACGATCAAACTCCCTAGATATGCCGCTTTTCAAACGATTAAAAGGCTATTGGAGTGTCATCACCAGGCAGACTTTTTCAGAATTCCAGGTGAAACCTGAAGCTTCCAGTTTATCACGTGCAACCATTGCAATTCTGACCAAAGAGCACCTTAAAAGAACAAGTCAAATATAATTACATGGAGCTTATTGAGTTGACGCTGATTGTTTGGGACACCCACCGTGTACAATCTTCTGGATGGATCCAGGACAGTACACTGTGCTTACTGAATGGCAGAATTAATTTGAACCATGAAAATAAATCTCTTGCAGTTACATCGATCCTGACATCAGTTCAGATGTAGGAAAAGTCCTTGACAATCATCTCTGGTATCTTTCAGACGAGCTTGTTGGATTAGCCCTGTTCTCAGAATATGTGACAGCAGCTGCAAAGATGGGAATTGTGCAGGGAATCACCATTGAAGCTGGCAAACGAAAAGTGCGTGGAGATTCATAAATTCTAAAGAAACCAGATGTATATTTAGGTGACTTTGCAACTACCGGAATGGGAACCTTCTTTGTTGTTATAAGAATGACAGTGCATCCCTTGATTTGCTATCACAAGAGTGGCCTGAACGTGAACAGTATCGATATGGCCAGACAAGATTCAAGTCAGCAAGTGTTGTGAACGACACTGCATAGGGAGAGGTGAAGCTTAGTAAAGACGAAGAGGAAAAAACAACACTTTATTACAAGTTGTGGAAACAAACCGCAAGACTGTTCAAACACTAATGACCAAAAAGTTTGCTGTTCAGGCCTTAATGTCAGAATGACAATAACATTGACTGATAATGCATGCTTTTGTGATCTGATTTTGAGTAGGTTAATTTTTTTATGTTTTTTGATGGAATAGCACAATTTGACCTTTTAATTGTGACAAATGCCAATAGCCATATGTTTAAGCTCGATGGTTAACTTGCAAAAGAGTGTTGAACTGTTGATATTAAAAAGCTATTGCTGATTATAATTTTAAACCATTCAATATATGCGTATTTCTTTCTTTTGCAAGAATTTCGTAACATTTGGATATTATATTGCTCTTGAGCACCGTCTTGTAGTTGGAATTTAAAGCTAACATTTTACCAAACATTTCTATTAGCAGATGTAAAAAATTAGGAGGGTGTCTTGCTCTATAGCACATATTTCATTTTTTGTCATATCTAATATATATATATACTAGTTGCAAGTACCCGGCTTTGCCCAGGTTTAAAATAAGGTTTTCTGTTTACCTTTTGTTTTCTCCCTCCCCCTCTCTCCTTCCCCTCCCTCTCCCTCCTTACCCCTCTCTCCCTTTCTCTTTCCCTCCCTCCCTTTCTCCCTCCCTCCCTCTCCTTCCCTCTCTCCCATCTCTCTCCCATTCACCCCTCCCTCATTCCCTCTCTCTCCCTCCCTGCCCCCTCACTCTTTCTCTCTCTTCCTTTCTCCCACCCTCTCTTTCCCTCCCTCCCCTCTATCTCCCTCCCTACTCCATCCCTTCTTTTCTCTCTCCCTCCCCCCTGCTCCCTCTCCCACTCTCCCCCTGTCCACCCCTTCCTCCATCTCTCCCCTCCCTCCCTCCTACCCTCCTTTCCTCTCTCCCCCTGCTCCCTCTCTCTCTCTCTTTTTCTCTCTCTCCCTCTCTCTCCCTATATCCCTCCCTCCTTCTCTCACCCCCGTCCCCCCCCTCTCTCTCCACCTTCCTCCCTTCCTCCTCCTCCCCCTCTCTCCCTCCCTGCCCCCTCTCTCTCTTTATCTCTCACTCCCCCCCCATCCTCTCTCTCCCTCTCTCCTTCCCTCCCCCTTTCTCTCACTCCCTCCCCCTCTATCTCCCTCCCTCCCTTCTTTTCTCTTTCCCTCCCCTCTCTCCAACCCCTCCCTCTCCCTCCCTTCCCATTAATCTCCCTCCCTACCACCTCTCTCCCTCCTTCTCCCCCTCTCTGCCCCCTCCTTCCCTCTCTCTGCCCCCTCTCTATTTATCTCTCTCCCCCCTCCCTCTCTGTACAATTAAACGTCAAATTACGCTTCTTAAATAAACAGAAAACCTTATTTTAATCCCGGGCAAAGTCGGGTAATTGCAGCATGAAAAAAAAAAACAACAACAATATTTTTTTTCCCGTCCCTAGCCCTTTCTTCACCGTCCGTTCAATTACACATTCACTTGGTGCGCGATTTTTATTTATAGTGAAGGCGATCCCATACCGTGGATACTTTAATATAGTAAAATACTAAAATAATTAATTACAATTAAACTACGCATTGAGATTGTATTAATAATGTCACAGAAACATTTTAATTAACGTATTTCGGTTTATTAAAGTGCACCTTTAATTTTAATCTTCCGAATACATAAAACGATAGGTAAATAGATATGACTATTGATTTCATCATGTTTACAATTGGAGTTCCCGGGAGTTACCCCTCTTTTAAAAATGTGTCATAGGGAAATGACGCCACAGAGGAATTTTATCTATGGCGCCGTCGAGATTACTTTAATATAGTAAAATAATAAAATAAAAATAATTAATTACAATTAAACTACCCATCGAGATGAAACGAAACCTGTCCTATAACCTTCCCCATGTAATTATGTGTATGTGTAACGAATTTCACTTTTTTTGGTTTTCTGGATCTTGAGTTATAAGGGAACAGACAGACAGACAGACAGACAGACAAATAATGCGTCTTATAAGTATATATATATATATATATATATATATATATATATATATATATATATATGTATATATGTATATATTTATATATATATATGTATGTATTAGGGTGGCTCACTTTATAGTGGAAAAAAATAAAGTTGATTTTTTATCATAAGCATTTTATTTTTCTGGTTCACTGTGATTTGAAACATGTATATACCAAATTTAACACCATTCGGGCTCCAATAAATACTGCCTCAGAAGGAATTAAAGAGTAAAATAATACTAGTTACATGACACATTAACCTGACAGTATTGCAGTAGTTCTAAGTACGACATTCAAAAATACACTTTAAAAGTTTTTTAGTCTGTGCTTTCTGAGTCCTGAAGGTCTGCAGGTTACAATATTTTCAGCACTTTTGATTTTTTTAGCATCTGGAAACTCTTTGTGATGCTGTTCAACAATTTGGAGCAAGTGCTGCTTTTCCTCATCTGATTTGACGAGAGATCAGTTGAATGATGAAGCCAGCATAATTCCCCGCTCGGCACAGTCGTTGACAGTTTTTAAAGAAGAGACCACTGATGTTGCCTTCTGAAAGGATGGAGTTTTTTGACAGGTGGAAGCATCAGTCATGAGAAAATATGTTGTAAGCAGAAGAGCATTAAAGGAGAGCAGCGATGACGAAGTCACAAAATCCTTTAATCTCACATTATGAAGTGTTGAAGGATCATTTGTGCTGCGGATGCACCTTTCCTATTTCTCATCATCAGAAGTTTTCTCCATGAATTGCCTCAAGCAAGCAGCAAGGCTGTTTTTCTCATCCACTGAGACACGTTGAGAAAAGAGAACCACAGGAATTAGTTCTGCACTAAGGTACCAGAGAAGTCGGCCAATCGTTTTCAGTGCAATCTGAGAAAGGAAGGGAGAAACATTATCATAATCAATAAGATGCTTGATGAAATCCAGATCATTCAGAGGTGCGTCTGTTAGAATAGGACACTGAGTCCAAGCTGTAATGTAAACCGATGATGTAAAGATACCTAATTCTGCAATTGATCTGTCTTCAAGCAAGTCAGCCTGAATTGATGACGGAAGAGATAAATCTTCATGATATAAATTATTTTAGTCATCCACCTTGCATGGTGATAAGCTCCTGGAACACGAAAACGAACCCCAAAGGGGGGGGGGATTCCTCACAGGATGATAAGATTCAGAGTCAGAAGTTCTTTGTAATCTACACGTGGTAAATATCTTGAGTTATCGTTTATTTGGAGGATATTTGAACAAAATTTGATGACTTCTTCTTTTAATGGCTTGAGATTTTGCTACAGTCGAACATCGTGGCATATACTTAATTTTGCCTGTCATATTTTTGGCCAAAACGCCTTAAAGCGTTTGAATAGCAGCATTTCCGGTCCAGTTGTACTACCCCCAAATGTCTTATTGAAGACAGCTGTGTTTGTAAACATACCAATCGCAAATAGGCTCAATTAGGGGAAGTACCTAGCTCAATAAACATTGGCATGTCCACTGGACAGTATACAAGCAAAGAAAAAGGTCATGAAAAAATTGTGCCAACTAACTGCCAGACGGCTGTGTTTGTAAACATACCATTGGCCAGTTGGCTCAATTAGAGGAAGTACATAGCTCAAAGGACATTAGTATGTCCTCATGAAAAAATTCTACCGAATATCAACCAGACGGCTGTGTTTGTAAACATACCATTGGTCAGTAGGCTCAATTAGGGGATGTACCTAGCTCAATAAACAGGAGTTGTGTCAACTTAAATGAACAACACTTTTCGACCTAGTAGTCATAGCTAAATGAATATTTATATAGCCGCAACATTTGATCTTATAACACTAGATTTTTATAACTAAATTGAAATGCAAAGGAGTTTTCTAGAATTTGCCGGAACCTTCTCAAGTTTTCCACGTTTTTCTAGAAGCTTCTAAAACCTTCTAGAGATTTCATAGAACCTTCCAGAATTGTATAGATTTTTTTTAATTTTCCAGAACCTTCTAGCATTTTCTGTGTGCGTTATATATACATACATTCAAAATTCATTCAAAATGATTTAAAATCTCAGTGTCAATGAGGCAGTACTAAATAAAGTTCATGAAATTTATTTTGTGCTGTTTGGAAGTCAAAGGAAACACAAAAAATAAAATGCTCAAAAAAAATTTGACAAAAAGTTTTTTTGGGCCACCCTAATATATATATATATATAAGTAATTGGTCAATTTTTTATTTAATAGTTAAGAGCTCTTCATATCCTAAAGTTTCATATATAAATATTGAATATATAAGTAATAGTTCGATTTTTTGTGAATTTTTGAAAATGACCAATTTTTTAGTTGTTGTTGACCCCACATCTTTATAGTCTTTATTGTATAACATAAATAATCTTAAGATATTATGACTATTTGGATGTATAGAGCTTAAGTTACCCTACAATTTGATGTAATTGTTTTTAATATATGTTTATTGCAATATTTTTTTTATGATTTTTTGAAATGTCACAAATTTTGAAAATTTGCCTCCCTTTTTTATTTTTTCTAAAAAATGATGAAAACCCATTTTCAATGCAATAAATTTTAATATTATAATTTTACACCCTTGAAAAATGAGTTTGTTCTATGTATATATGTGTTTGTGTTGAGTGTAAATTATTTTGTGTGCACGAAATACTTCTGCAGATAACTCTCGGCAAAACTGGCATCTTTGAAGGTGTAGAAAAGAAAATGAAAATTTATATCTCATAAACTAATTGAGCTATAGAGATAAATTTGATGTACACCTTCTTAGATTCTGGAGTTCCTGCTATATTCATGTTAAAATAAGCTGTAAGACCATTTAAAAATCAGTTTGTGGTACCTACTAACTGCTTACTAAGCGCACAGTACGTATTCACAGCTCACTAAGCTCTCACTTCTCAAAGAACACTCATTGCTCACTGAGTACTAACCGTTCACAAAAATATGTAATGCTCACAGACTAATAACTTCTCCCTAAGTTATTAACTGCTTAAAGGACACTAATTGCAAACCGATTACTCACTGCATAGAGAAAACTCGCTGTTCAGAGTGTACTCACTAAACACAGAGTACTAAAGGCTCACAAAATGTTTGCTCACAATGTATCAAATGTTTAAGAATACTAACTGAAATGTGTGTTTCTTGATAAATTACTACTCGCTGATTTTTATTAATGAATTATTAATGTCAGAATTATTTCGTAATAGGGTACTTACTGGCATTCTTCAATTCCGTGTAATAGGGACAATATCTTCGGATGTCGTAGTTTTTCTAAATGACCAATATCCTTTCTTAATATCTCTGAAACTATTTCACGTCGTCTGGGCTTGTGAATCTTGTCAGCTATTTTCTTTTCAAATAGAAAAACTGATGCTTCCTATAGAAGAATGACATTTTAAAACACATGAATATATATATATATATATATATATATATATATATATATATATATATATATATATATATATATGTAGGGCTGCCATATTTTTCACGGACCAACCGGGACAGTTCTGTCTTTTTTACTTTAGGTTTAGGGATGTCGGTTCCGGGGGGGGGTATGAAAACAATAATGTAAAAACACTTAAAATATAGAATAGATAATCTTTGTTATTTTATTCATAATGATACACAAACATGATATTTTTACAAAACAAAACAGTTTTCTTCTTGTTGTACCACTCGTATTTTTCACTTCTGTAAATTTGTATTACTGTGTTACTTACCAAAATGTTACTGATCACACAATAGCAGATTAATCATTCTCTGATCTAATAATTTTGCTCAATTATTTCCAAGAAACTGTGCCCTGAATCTAAACCGGGACAATTTCAACAACCGGGCGGGACACCGGGACACCCCAGTATATCCGGGACTGTCCCGACCAAACTGGGACGTATGGCAAGCATATATATATATATATATATATATATATATATATATATATATATATATTAGGGCTGTACCGGAATCCGATTCCGGTTCCTGTTAAGCCGGATTCCGGCAGTTTTAACAAATCCGGTTCCGATTCCGGTTCCGGTTAAAATGTGCCGGATTTAAGCCGGATTTCTTTGTTGTTTGAAATTTGTAAGAATTTTTTTAGCGCAACATAATTTTGAAATATTTAGCGCTATAAAATTAAATTAAAACAATAACTTCGCTTTTAGTTCTATATGTAAGTACAAATATTTTAAAAAGGAAGATTTGAATCGTATTTAGTCTAGTACAGGGGTCGGCAACCTGCGGCTAGTGAGAAAATTGTAAATTATAACTTTAGGCTTTTGCATCTCAAAAGGTTCCCGACCACTGGTCCAGTAATACGACACCTTATCTTCCGCTACTTTTGATTCCGTGTTTTCTATAAACTATATTAAAGAGCAGACAACGATCTATTTTCGGGTGTTTACAGGTTTAAAAAAGCTCAATAATTTATTTTTCTGCCCATTGTTTAATTTAGTGGATTTTGTCACGATTTGGATAAAATTCCTCGCAAATTTAGATAAATAAATTGAAGATACATTTTTAATTGAACATTAAAGTGATATTGATTTAGATTTGAAATGCATTTTAATTTGCGTTTTTATGGGAAATAGTCAGATAATGGTTTAAATGAAAGTATGAATGAAATAACACGGTTCGGTGACGTCACTATGGAAAACTAAAGAAAAATGAACTATCGTGTGGTGCCACAGTATATATATATATATATATATATATATATATATATATATATATATTGGAATTCATTTATTAATAAACATGTTTATTATACTTTCTAATATAAGTTATCCATTTCTTTGTTTGATTGTAATAGAAATCAAGTTAAATTAGGTACAGCTTTATTAAATAAATTTTTAAAACGAAGAACCTGTTATTTTGACAGAGTTATCTTTCTTAACTCAAGATTGGGGAAGGGGTTTTAGTCACAGTCTTCAAGATCTAAATGGTTAATACTGTTTTTTGCTATCTAGAACTTAAAAACTAAATTTTTATTGTATTTTTCATTCTTATATTTTTTTATGTTAGGCGAGAAATTACTACTTCGTTCGGAAAAATTACTATTTGATTCGGTAAAATCCGGTTCCTGTTCCGATTCCGGCAGGATTCAAATATCAAATCCGATTCCGATTCCGATCCTGCAGGATCTAAAAATTAGAATCCGGTACAGCCCTATAAAGCTTAGTAACTGCAATATACTGAGCTAAATATGTCTTTACGTTAGTTGATAAGTAGCAAAAATCTTTTATTTTAGTAATGCTATTTTTTATAAATTGCAAATATTTATATACAATAAATTATTTTCTTTTTTTATAAAAAGCTTTTTTTGTGTTAATAAAATGTTAATATCTAAATGCGCACATAAAACGTAAGACAAAAATGTGCGATAGGACAGATCACATAGCTCTAATATAACTTGAGTGTGCAACACACAATAAATATATAAAGAGCGGATCGCTTTTTTAATAGTCCTCTGCCATTTATTAAAAATGACGCCATTAGTTTAAACAACACACAAGTGTAGTTCGATGAAGAGTATTTTATTAACAACGACTTCCATCTAACTAAATAGATTATTTAGTTATTTCTCTCTATCAGTTCAAGACATATTTAAGTAAAGTCCGCTTAAGCCCAGTACCGCCGAGAGAGTGGGGGTGGTAGATGGGGGTGGGGGAGGGGCGAATGCCCTGGTCCCGTCGAGTTTTAGGGGTCCGGACTCGCATATCAACTTTTGAAAATATTAGTATCAGCAATAAAAGGTGTATTATTTATGTTATAACTTAACTGAACTTAATTACAATCAGATTAAACCTCAGGCATTTGAAGATTGCCGTACTTAGTTTTATTTTATTATTTGTATATGGTATTTTCATTATTTATTATATTGTATAATAATATTACCATCTCAGTACTATCTTCTGCTGAAATAAACATCATTTTTGAACGAGTAACACGGCTAGAGAGCAGGGCTCGATTTACCACCTGGGATATCCCTGCACTGAGAACTGTCATCCCTGGCTCTGCTTTAGCTAATAAATCCCTGCCGGGGATGAAACCATAGAATTTATGCCAGGCTCTGTAGAAAAATTTTGTTCATCCCCGGCACTGTTTTTTTCTTAAATCGAGCACGACTAGAGAGAAAGTAACTTACGTCAAACTCAGTTTGAACCTTTCGTCTCCTAATATTAAATAACTTACTCGCGTTTTAATTACATACACATTTGAATAGTTTTTTAAATATATTTTATTACATTATATAATGAGAAAAGTGACGGTCATAAAAATATTGTATAAAGTGGCGAGATTCAGAAAGAAGATTTTTCTTTGGAAAGAATATAGTCTCAGATGATAAAGAAATTGCAACAAACGTGAAATACTGGAGAGAATTGCTCAATCGAAATTTAGCAGTGGTTTTATTCTTGGGCGAAGGAGGACTTGCTTTCGGAGATTCTTCCAACAAAATTGATGACCATGATAATGGAATTTTTTTTGGAATTATAGAACTGTTAGCTCAGTTTGATCCTTTTTTTTTACAAGAGCATGTTTCTAAAAATCAAAAAACTCAAAAAACTAGGACAACGCCTTCAGGTACATTATCTATCTACAGATTCTCAAAATGACTTTATCAAAGCATGCATCTCAAAAGTTGTTCAAGAAAATCGGGCAGAGGGAGAAAGATCAAAGAATTTTTCAACGCCAGATAGCTCTGATACAGAACAAAATACTTTAGTTCTGAGATATGTACTAAACTGCATTTGTTTCGTGCATTTGTTGATTATAACAAAACAACTGGCAAGGATATTGCAGATATGATCAAATATGAACTGGTGAAAAACAAAAATTTATTTAGATGATTGTCGAGGTCAAGGATACGACAACGGATCAAATATGGCAGGAACGTTTAAAGGAGCACATGCAATCATTGCACATTCATAACCTATAGCGAAATTTTCAAATTGTGGCGCGCATAGTCTAAATTTGTGCGGTATGCATGCTGAAGAATGTTGAAATGACGTTATAACATATTTCGGAATAGTTCAAAAATTGTATAATTTCTTTGCTTACAGTCCTCAAAGATAAGAAATTCTACAAAGATTAACTGGACAATCTGGATTAACTGGACACTGCACAATCTTTCTCAAACTATATGGTCGGTACGTGTAGAAAGTGTGAAACCTATTGCAAAGCACCTGCCAATTATCAAATACGCAATTACGAAATGTAAAGAACTAAATTTGTCATCAGAAAGTAAAACTTAATTGCAAGGAATCGAGCATTATATGAAATCATTTGACTGTGTTTTAATGGCTACAATATGGCTCAAAATCTTAGTTGCTATAAACAAGTGAAACAAAGTTATTCAAGCCAGAGAACCCACACTTGATGTAGAAGTAGAAAACATTGATAGCCTGCTTGGAGAGCTGAAGGATATACGTGATAGATGGGATCTATTGCTAGCAGAAGCCAAAATAACGGCAGCAGATATGGCGTCTGACTTGCCATGTGAAACAAAACTTCCAGAAAACCGACGAAAACTTTTTTATGATGAAAGTCAACATATGCCTATAGAGAGTGCACATGAAGTGGATGATGATTTTAAAGTAAAAGTGTTCTATAAACTTATTGACAGTGTTATATCTGGTTTAACAGAGCATTTTCAATTGGTAAAGGATATTAACAATTCTTTCAATTTTCTGTGGTTGTTTCCAGAAATCGGAGATATTGATCTGGAGAAGAAATGTTCTAATTTCTGCAAAGTCAATATGACAAAGATGTAAGCAGTGAATTAACTGAAGAAGTAAAACATCTATAGTCAATTTATTCAGATAGCATACAAAGTGAAAACCTTCATCCCATAAAACTGATGAATAAAATTTACCAGTTGAAGATGGAATCTATATTCCCAAATATCGCTATTGCATTACGGATCATTTGTACGATTCCCGTAACAGTTGCACAAGCTGAAAGAATATTCAGCAAGCTAAAGCAAATAAAAAGTGTGCAACGATCAAGCATGAAGCAAGGCCGATAGGCGAAGTTATTAGTTTTTGATGATGTTATATACAATTTTGCTTTAGCCAAATTAAGGAGAGTTTGTTTTTAAAAACAATAAATACAAATTTGTACAATTAAACTGTTTTATAGTTTAATTTGAACAATAAACTTAAAATACAATTTTTAGAGCATTTTCGAAAAAAAAATGCTCTATTGTCCCCATTTTGTCTGTCCGTCTGTCTGTCCGTCATCACCCTAGATCTCAACAACCATAAGTCCTAGACCCATGATGTATATATCATTTTGTAGGTCTTGGCCTGCCAAGAAATGGTTTTTGTCCATTTCGCGATCTGACCTCTGAGGGCCGAAAAAGGGGGCGTATTAAGTACCAATTTTTACTAAATAAGCATTTTGCGATCTTTTGACCTCTCAGGGCCGAATATAAGAGTTTCTTATGTACCGTTTTTGCTTTTATATTTTAAATATAAATAATAAAAGCTAATCAAAGGGGCGTAATCATTATTTATTTTTGTAACAGTTATTCAACATGATTACTTCCCTCTCTAAAAATCAAAACCCATACGTATGGAGCAATATCTATGGCTGTAACCCGGAAAAAAATACGGATTTCGTCCGGCGTAACCGTAGCCACTGCGTACACGAAAATGCTCTAAAATGTCCTTTGTCCGAAACGGAAAAGACTTAAATTGCTTGTTTTCAAATAACAGCTGAATAAACCCATACCTTGTATGATGTATCTGTCTAACTTATCTAAAGTACCATACCTTGTATGATGTATCTGTCTAACTTATTAAATACTCGATGCCGTTTAAGTTCTCATCTTAAACTATGTCTTAAGTATTGTTTCATTTCGAATATATAGTGGAAACTCGAGCTACGAAGAACCTATGTCACGAAAAAATTCAGTTAATATCAATAACTTTGAAAACAAAATTTGTTTTGACTAACGAACAGAGACAAGATTACGTACTGTTTAGAAATAGATACAATATTTTAAATCACTTTATGCTTTAAGGGACAACCAATGATCTATGCCAGCATTGTGTAATGCTGTCATTGGCGGTACTTTTGTTCACAGTTTTAGTCACGTAAACTTTTTTCTCCGTGTTGTTGAAACTTGACCGGTGTCTCGTAATGACATGGTGTATATGTGTGTTTCCTTAGGTTTGGTTTTTCTAAGTAAAATTGAAGAATATCCCACAACCCTTATTTGTACCAGGCACCACCAACATAAAATTTTACAGGTTCTCACCCCCACAAACACACACACACACCTTCCGTACATTATATTAGAATTTTAATCGGCAATGAAGGAGGTGCAGTGACATCTTCATCAATCCAGTGTATTAATTCGATAAAATCAGCAGCTTTGAAATTAATTTTTAGAATAACTTTCTGATTCGATTCGGGTTGTCTGCTGCTGACGAACTTCCAGGATGCGTCGAAGGCCAAGCTCCGTTACATGATGTCGGTCATCAGCTATCACTGCCAGCAGCACATTTTCTGGTTGGCCAAAAATGAATTTTCTTTGAATGACTGGATTGATGACAGCCTTTACCTCTTCTGGCAGCGAACGAGATAGTTGAATGGTTAGCCTAAGGTGCAGTGCGCCATCTTTACAGCCTGGCTTAGTTTTGAAAGCAAACCACACAGGTACATACACACGCATTACATGTACCGTCCAGTTAATTAAATTGGATGTTGGATTAAATATTGAGATATACAGCCGAAGAATTCTGTTTGCTATCGTGTGCCAACGCGAGTGAGCCATTTTTCCGGGACTTCTTCAGGCAAGTTGTTCAGAGCAGTTTCCGCTACCAACACTGAGACACATTTCATATAAGTACCTTTGATCCGTACTTATATTCTTTACTGTCACTTCTGGGAGTCCATAATTAATTTCAGTAAATTTACAGACAGACAGAAGTCCCACAAGTTGGTAGATCAGGTAATCCCATGAGGCCTGAGAATCGCTCTTTTGGCCCAGTTGTTGGACCATCAAGATGCTTCATGAGATGATGCAATGGTAATTCATTTGCATGAAACAAACATGGCAGCAACTGCACGGTTTTCCAAGCTTTTTTAAGTAGCGTGATTATTCCACAAATAGAACCAGTTTTCCTGGCATTACCATCACATCCAATTCAAAGTATATGAATCGTGTCTAGTCCGACTTTGATGTAATAGCTATAAATTGATTATGTTATGCCACGTGCTATTGAAGAAACTAAAGCCAAAAAGTGTAATGAATGCAGCAGTGATATGCTCTTTTCGTTCAATGCTTTGTAAAACAATCGATTTCCTTTCTTCTCAAGTTCCAAGTCTTGTCCATGTGCGCATCAAAGTACAGCGCCTGAATTGGACCAGTTTTGTGCGAAATTTGTTCTCTGGTTAGCATCCACGACACTATTTATAGCGATCAACCACGTTTGTTGATTCATCTTTGGAAACCAAACCGTAAAATCTTCCAGCATGGCAACCGCAATTAAGGCCCCAGCTCTGTCTGACACACCAAACTGATCACAAAGTTTGGCTAATTTTGGCAACTTTTTGTCTTATGTGTTTGCTGTTAACTGCTATGAACCTTTCTTTGTTACTTCTTTCATTAACATCACTTGATCCAACACCATATGTCTGAAGGTCAATGTCTGAACTTTCTGAACTGCTTCCACATTGAGCTGTTGCTCAATGCTTGTATTTACACCTAGGTCAAGTGTTCTCTTGAACTTCTTGAATTCCATTTAATTTTTATCCTATGTCGTCTCTTTAAACTTACAGAACTAATCCTATAATCATCAATCCCTCTTTTGTGGTTCTCTGGTCTTGTAAAAAATCTTGTTCCACACTTGGCACTTTATTGTTATGTTCACATATGCAATGTTCTCGGAAGCATTGGCAAGCTGCAAATGGTCAAAAAGTTTGTGTTTACATTTATCTGCGTTTGTTTGTAACTTCAACATGTATTTGTAGTCTGCCTTTCTTCCCTTATAAGGCTTTATCAACTTTATAAAAAACGTCATGGGCACATCTGATCAGCTTTAAAATTCTTTCTATGCGGATGCTTTTTGACAAATAATGCAGCTGTTTTTCCTTTATCTGAAACTTGATTAAGTTGTAATATTTCATCATGTCCATGTAGGGGTTGGGTAAAAACGTTTGGTGGCAGATTACGGAAAGTTTCCGAACACTACATTTCAACGTGTTTCTGAAACTTATTTTACGTTCAGACATATATGGTCTCTGCTAACAAAACAATATAAATACGGTTAGAAAATGTTTGTGATATGTGTTGTTAATTTATATCTGTGTTTATTTAAAATAAAAACACGAGTCAGACTTACCTCAGTGACTAAATACTTACATTAGACTGCAAATATAATTTTTTTTTTTATATAAACTTCATCATTCTTAGGGCACTGCTAAAAATAAATAAAATCTACTAAAACTTGGCATGACTGTTAGCAATAGATCCTTTTTTCTACCCTATATTAAAAATCAAACAATTTCACTTTTAAAAAGAATCATAGTCACCAAACAGCCCGTCAAAAAGAGCGTGACACTCATATTTGACATTTTGTCAAAAAAAACATAATCAAATCCTAATTGAAAATTATCTCCCACATTTTTACAAAAAAAATATTTTTTCTTTATATATCTCAGGTCATGATTTTGTATATATAATAATTTAAAAAATTAGTCTAGTAAAAATATAAATTATAACATAAAAATTGTCGCCCACTGGTGGTCGAAAAGCCAATGCTACGAACGTTGAGCTTTAACATAGTAATAAATACAAAGTCTAACCAAAATGCTTTTTCTTGTCTTGGCGCTAAGCAATCAATATAAAAATGAGTTATTGTTGTTCATTAATAACAAGTACATATAAAAATTGACCAAAAATTAATTAAAAGCAAAGCTGTATGAATCATTTTTACGACCTATATCTAAGAGCTAAAATGAATTAATTACGTAGCTTTAATGACCATATATTTTATCATAAAACACAGCATTTTGCTTTTGTTAGAGATATTAGACACTCTCTCCTCCTCCTCCCCCCATTATGTATAAAATCTAAACTTTTGGTTTGTTACAGAAAAATGAGGAGATTATAAATGTTGAAAAATCTCGCCTGACTATTCTGAATTTAATTCCTTTTAAGTGGCTAGATGGAAAGCACAAAGACGATGGTAAAGTATTGCCCATGGTTTTTTTAAATGTGCATTTTTATATCATCAAAAAAGCAACATTAGAAACTCTATGTGTATCATTTTTCATTTCTTCTTCCTTTGGCTCTACAGCCCATTTAGGGCCCTGGCCTGCCATACTACACTTCTCCACTTTTCCCGATCCATGGTCTTCTTCCTCCACTCTCTCACTCCTATGGCTTTAAGGTCTTTCTCCACTTCCTCCAACCATCTGCTTCTTGGCCTGCCTTTAGGCCTTTTCTCATTAGGTGTTGTCTTATAAATCGTTTTTGGACCTCTGTTGTTTTCCATTCTTTCTATGTGCCCTACCCTTAATCTATTCATTTTAATTTCAGCTGTTATATTTGGTTCTTCTTACAGTTCGTACAGCTCTGAATTGGTTCTACTTCTCCTCGTTATTGTCCTTTACTGGCCCATATATTTTTCTAAATATTTTCCTTTCCCAAGTGTTTAGCATATTTTCTGCTTTTTATGATGGTCCATGTTTCGCTACCATATGTTACTGCTGGCCGGATCATTGTCTTGTATATGGTTTTTTTAATTTTTAGAGATCATCTGTTTTTCATATTTTATGCAGTGTATAATATATTCTGTTCCCTACTTCTATCTGTTTTTTATCTCTATCATTATATGTTTTTCTCACTTATGGTTGATCCCAGTATTTAAAGTTTTCTACTCTTTCAAATGCTCTATCACTGATTTTGAAAATTTTTCTCTTCCTTCTTTTTCATTTCTTTGTAACATATATTGAGTCTTTGTTTAATTTACTGTTAAACCTGCTTTCTGAGCTGCTGTTTCTAATTCTATGTATGCTTTTATATATCTTTGCTTTGCTTTCCTATCAATGTTATGTCATCAGCATATGCAAGGTATTGGATGGGTTCTGTAAATATTGTTCCTGTTTTCATAGACTTTGTTTTTTCACTTCTGAATAGTGTGTTATAGTTCTCGCTTATCAACTGTACGTTTCTTATGACTTTTTCTAGGGTTAAGTTGAAAAGTATGCACGAAAGGAGTCTCCTTGTCTAAGTCCTTGGTTTACTTTAAATTCTCTTGAGCTTTCCCCTTGGGATTTTCACTTTGCTTCTTGAGTTGTTTAATGTCATACGTACTAGTCTAATGAGCTTGTTGGGGATACACAACTCCTGCAATGTTTTGTAAAGATAATTTCTATTGATGCTGTCATATGCCATCTTGAAATCTATGTACAGCTGATGTAGGTTTATATTATGTTCAAAAACATTTTTCTAGGGTGTTTCGAAGGAAAAAGATGTGGTCTGTGGTTGCTCTGCTTAGGCCTGAAACCACATTGATAGTCACCTAATACTGTTTCACTGAAATTCCCTATTCTGCAGGCTATTATTTTTGTTAGTATTTTATAAACAGTGTTGAGAAGTGAGATTCCTCTGTAGTTGTTGCAGTTAAGTTTCGAACCTTTCTTGTGTAGCGGAACTATTAAGGCTGTTTCCCATTCTGTTGGCATTATCTCTTCTTTCCATATTTTATTGACCATCCTGTGTATTTCTGTGTAGTGTGCGTCCTCCATATTTGAGTAACTCAGCATTTATGTTATCTTCTCCTGGTGCTTTATTGTTTTTGGTCTTTTTAATAATATTATTTATTTCTTCTATGGTTGGTTCTTCTATTTCTGCCCCATCGTCCTCTGCAATGTTTGGTGTCATTTTCTTTATCAGTTTTAAAATTCAGCATTTCTTTAAAATATTCTGCCACCTTTCCAGAACCATTCATTTTCTTCTGCAGATTTGTTCAATTTGATTAAAACATGTCACAATTCTTGCTTGGCCAATTGTTTCTCTTTGTGTTTGCATATGATCCTTCGCTCAACTCCTGTTCACAACACCGCAACCTATGAACACCTCTAACTGTGTTTTTTATGGTTTGTTTAATCTTTTCCCAGTGGCTATTTAATTTTCAGTATTATCTATATCTAGTGTTTCTAGTTTGCTTTTAATTTCTTGTGCATATTTTCTTTTGTTTGTGGCTCTTTTATTAGTTTTTCACAGTCAAATTGGTTTGTTATCTTTGCTTTTGTGTTGTGAAAGATACTTATTTTTTGTCTATACTTTATTTTGACTAACATGTGGTCTGTGTCGGCATCTGCTCCTCTGAAGCTTCTGACATCTTGAATATCTGAACCATATCGCCTGTCTATTAGCACATGATCTATTTGATTTCTTGTCACCCCATCTGGTGACCTCCATGTTTCTTTGTGTATTCTTTTGTGTGGAAACTTGGTGCTACTAATGGTCATGCCTTTACCAGATGATCAATCAATCGATGCGTTATTATCGTTGCTTTCTTCATGTAGACTGTAGCTTCCAATTGTCTGTCTGTATACTGTTTCTTTGCCAATCTTAGCGTTGAAGTCTAACACTAATTTGATATCATGTCTAGGTGCTTCTTCATATAACCTTTCTAGGGCATCATAGAATTCCTCTTTGGTATTCCCTTCTGAATCTTCAGTGGGTGCATGGGCACATATTAGGGTCATATTGAACATTTTTGCGATCCTGAGGCTGGTTTAAAGCCAATTATTTGATTGAGGATGTTTTTCTGATGGCAAAACCTGTTCCTAATGTATTTGTGGTGTTTCCACTATAAAAGATGGTATACTCTGTTGTTTTTAGTATGTCTGAATTTTTCCATCTGATTCTTCAGGTGCTGCCTTTTTTTCGTATTTTAAGCTGTTCAGTGAGGCGGGTTGGGCTCCTGCTCTGTATAGGCTTAACACGTTCCAAGTGCTAGCCAGTAATCATGTCCATGATCATAAATTGGGTTTCCATTTGAATCAGTCCGGTTTTGAATTGTTGATTGGCTTTAAATAACTAGTGTTTTTGCATGACTGGGTAGTTAGCCCTGTGCACAACCACTAGGGTGTTGCCCTTCTACATGTATCTGGTATTCTAAGTGTTTATCGAATTGGTGAAAAGAAACTAAATGGTAGAGTTTTGCTTTAATTAAGAAAATCATATATTTCAAATGAAATAATGTTAGATTTTATTTGTGTAGAAAATGCAGGGATTGTTCCTTAAAAAAGTGTCTAATGGAATGAACTACATTTTTATTTATTGTATTTTCTTTCAGTTCATCGAATCCAATTGAAACATTACAGAAACAACTTGGTGATTGCAAATGTTTCATCTAAATATCTGAAACAAGAAGAAGAAGTATGGAAGACGTATAAGGTTATTATTGGTTCTCTTGATTGTAGTCATTATGATAATTCTTCAAGAAATTCTCATTTAGTCCAGAAATATTGAAATAAAATTTGAACTTACACATTATTGAAATGACATGGCAGATTTAGATTTGTTTGGGACCTCAAGCTCAAAAATAAAAATGGGCAAATCAAAATAATTAAACTATACATGAATGAATACATATGCTATGTAACTATAACACAAAATTTAAAAATATTTTCTATACATGTAATAATGTTTGTGTTATCATAAAATTAAGATATTTTTTATATGTATTAATAATAGTTTTATTATTGTATTACATATTTTTTAAATAGACAAGTATTTGTACTGGATAATGTAAGTAATTCTAACAATAGTTCTATCAAATCTGGAGCTATCAGGCCTTGAATGTTCTTAGGGCTATGGTATATCTCTGAAAAAAAAAAAAACAAAGTGCTGAATAGTAAACAGGCAGGATTCTAAAATATTCTACCCCATACACAACTTTAGGATTTTAGACATTAAAAAAAATTTCTAGAAAGAGTGAATAATATATTAATAACACATAAATATGCGCTTCTTATTATATATTTCAATAATGATGTCTGGTACAAAAACCAACTTTTTGAGTTAAAATTGGTTTAATAATCTTTTTTCTTTATCCAAATAATCATGCAAATATTTATTATTTAAACAAAAACAAAACAGTAATAAAAAAATTATTTCAGTGTAATAATGTCTGTAATATTTATATTAAATATAGTAGGTCTAAACATAATTGTACAGGAGTAAAAATCTATTAATTATTACCTTCCATTGTAACCTTACATAATAAAAGGAATTGTCATATTAAATAATCTATTTTTATTAGAAAAAAATATAGGATTTGAAGTTTCAATGAGGCTATTTAGTAATATTTATGTGTATAAACCATAACCTTTGAATTACGGTTTTTTCTAATTTAATATAATTAAAATATATTTATGTAGTTAATATAATTAAATGCTATGTTATGTAGAGTTGATATAATTAAATGCTATTTTTATGTAGAATTAATATAAATTAAAAATCTTTATATTGTAGATAATATAATTAAAAATATATGTTATGTAGAATTAATATAATTAAAATATATGTTACGTGAAATATTTTTTTTCTAATATAAAAAATCCTAGTATCAAAGTGATCCTATTTGCTCTTTTAATTTGTTTTATTTTTAAAAATAATGCAGGTTGGTATGGATTTAATCTTGGCGCCAAAAAATTAAAGAACATTGAATTGATTATTTGTGCATGCAAATACTTTATTATAAATTTATTATAACATTTATTAATTTATTTTGTTATATTATTTTACATCTATAATTGACATTCTTTCTATCTTTGCCCTTAACAAATGTTAAGTTCAGGTAAAATTTATTGTGACTTAACCATACTTAGTGCCGTAATTCGAGGCACCTAACATCGTGAGTCCTAAAGCCAATTGTGGATAAAGTTATAAGATTTTGTATTGAAAAAAGTGGATTCACAGGAACCCCATTGGAGGTTGTTTATACACCACTGAAGGAAAAAATGGTTTGTGTTGGTAATACATGTACAACTTTTGCCCATTTTCCACATTGTGATCAGGTGTGGTGGTGTAGTTTGTCATTTGATGTACACTGTCATATGATATTGAAGATTATTCAGTGATTTGTTGATTTGTATGGTTGAAAGACAAACTTTTTGTACTAATTAATAGCAAAAATATTTATCTTAAAATAGTTTTATTAAAAGTTTTAAAAATTCTTTATTGATTATAAACTATGCTGATTTTTATTTAATAGTAATATTAGGGTGATTCAAAAAAAATTTTTTTGCAATTTAATATTGCATTGTTGTTACATTTTTTCCTTTTATATTTCTATACTTTCCTGCAAAATTTTATTGAAATTGAATTACATTTAGAGGTCGCTCATCGAGACTGAATTTTATAGTATCTTATTCAATGACATGAATTCTTATAATATAAACATTAAATTAAATAATATGTTAATATCAACATTAAACGTTAATTACAGCGAAGTAGACATTTTGAAATGTTAAATAACAAAATATAATGGTATGCAACAGTTACTGAATGTTTAGTCATGTATACATTGTATTATAAACATAAACAATACACTTTACTAATGATTGTCAGTTCAACGCTTCCTATATAACTTCAGTGTACTTTTCTTCAAATTTGGCACTCTCTGTCTGTGATCTTCTACAACTTGCAGCAATCTCTGCATTTCAGATTCGTTTTAGTGATTGACTTATTAAATGATGACATCAGTGCAACTGACCGCAATATCATTGACGTTACAACAATACACTTAGCATTGTTAAAGGATGGCAAATTGATCCCAGGATACTGGATCAACTTTATCGAAGCGGGTATCAATACTGACTGAACACATTGCATATAGTGATGAGGTACCTACAAAGTGATGCAGTTAGTGCAATTCTTCACTTTAAACACTCGATCCATCCAATCATTGCCAGTCTGTCGCTTCAGAAACTTTTTCGTTCTATAAGTGGCTTGCCGCTGTCGGCATGCCACTAGATTCGCAATAGCGGGCCGATATCGACTGCTAACAGGGTACTATACCAAAGACAGAATTTCTTGAGATCTGCTTGAATAACAATAGATCATTAAACGGAGCATCATGACTCACATGACATGAGATCCAAGCTTTAACGTAAATGTGAGTGGCAAACAAGCAGAATTCTTGCAAAATCTTACCTCTGAAGGTGTGAGCTAGAACTGATTTCTAAACAAGAATCTTGAAGCAGTATATCACTTTCGCCATCCAGCGAGCCGTATGGTAAGTGCCTAGTGCATGAATATTGACGCCAAATATCAACAAGCAGGTTTTGATCTTTCCTCTGTAAACTTCACGTAGTATGTAACTTGAGGCACTTGACAGACTGTCTTGTAGGAAATGACAAAACACTGTTTGTGTTCCACCATAAACGGATCATCTAGTCTCGAATCTTTTAGCGAACTATACAGCTGCTGATCAATCTTAGGCCAAAATCGGTTAAAACGTTTGAACAGTGGAATGTTAGGGCTGTTTGTGGAGCCACAGAGAACAAACAACTCCAATGATCAGTTCAGGCACATGATGTCGGCAGGCAAAATGTAACAGCTCCTCTTGCAACAATTTACATGTCCCCTTAGTAACACCAGTGTTTACGGATGTTGTGTCAAAACACATACCAATAATCTCAACAGGTACCTCCCATAGTCTTAACAGCTGTATTGATGCATTGGCTTGTGCCTTAACAGTTCCAGTTGGTATTATAGTTAAACCTAAAATCTTCACTACTTCTTTCCCAATTACAACTACAGATAATCTGTCTACGTGTGACTGCAGCTCTGGATAAACTGTAGTTTCCTCCATTATCTTTCCGTCCCAGTGAACGACCAAGGGGCATTTACTTCTTAAGTGAAATTCTGATTTCAAATTTATTGTCTGGCATCGAACCCTCTGACAGAAGCTTCTTGTAGTAAACAGGAATCTCAATTTCAAAATCGTCGTCATCTTTGCCTTCATGCTCACTTTCGCTATTGCTTGTAGACGTAGTAGTAACAGTAGCCTTCTGATGTCTTCTTTCGTCTTCAACTGGCTCTTCGATTTTCTTTGACTGCTTTTCTTTTTGAAGATCGTTAACAGTTACCTTAATGCTTTCGGATATTGTCTTCTTCAGTACCTTGTGATTATTGAAAACCATCTTCATAGCATGACCCAAGGTTAGTAAGACATTACTAGGCAGACAAGAATCCGTTTGTCCAATCAACCAAACTTCATTTATATGTCTTGTCAATACACTTTGCGAATTACCACTTGATGTGGTTCCCATATCAATTCAATAATTTGTAGCTAGTCAAAAACTACTTTATTATCCAGCAAACTTGAATCATAAAATTAATTATAATCTAAAATTCAAATATCACGGAATACTTTTAATTTTACAACTTTGAACTAAAATTGCACTATATCAAAAGCAAACAAAACATCAGAACTGCCGCATTATCTCATACAGTGAAACTTCGGGTCGCTTGAGCAACCTCTTAAAGTGGTCATTTTTTCAAAAAGTTTAGTTTTAGTTGATTTGCTTGCCAAAGGGAAAAAAAAGTACCACAATAAATTAGAATCGGAGAATTTTTTTTCCCATGCAATGATGAATCACCCTACTGGGGTAGCTAACAGTGCTTTGGGTTACCAAGAGAGACAAACGAATCTATACAGAACAAATTAAAGCTATGAAATACTAACAAAAGTATGGCCCTGTAAGTCATTGGCAATGACTTGTAGGAGATGATTGAGCAGAGCAGTGGGGAGTTCTTTAGAATGAATAACCAAAGAAATTAAAAGAGGAGCTGTCGTATGATGATTAGGAACCATTGACTCTTCCAACAACCAGGCTTAGAGACTTGCTGCAAGTGGGCCGATGCTGGTGACAGCATCATAACAAACTTATTGCTAACAACAAGGCAGTAAAACTGATGATTGATAAGTGATGACCCACTTCAGAAGGATTCTACAGCAAATTTTATAGTTTATCGGTGCAAAAAGATTTCCATTTAGCTTCCAAAAACAGCACCAAGAATCTCCTGGAATTAAACATTCAGAAAAAGAATCGATAAATAAATTTCCCATTTTTATTTTCTTGTGAGATTAAATTTTTATTTATTTTATGTTTGTTTTAATTTTTTTCTTTATTATTTCTCCGTTTCAATATTAAAGTACAAGTACTCTTTGCTTTTTGCCAGGTGTAACATTCAGAAGTTTATGGTGTAGTTGTACAGTAGTGTAGATGTAAATATACATCAGACAAAATAATGTACTGCATCAAATTTACATATTTATTTGTACTTATTGTATTTCACTAAGTCAACACTCAGAACCTAGCTTTAGAATTTGTTGCTATCTTGTGACAATTGTAAGTTAAATATGTCTTGAAATTTCCTTATTAAATAAAATGTAAAATTATCTTACATAGTCCTACTCACTGTTCTCTTAGACACAAAATTATAAGAAAAAGACCTTTATAATACTAACTCCTTCTTCATGAATAAGTTCATATATATTAAATATATTACAATATATATTAAATCTACTACTTATCTCAAATTTAATAAAAGCAATTCTTACCCACTAATAAAATCTACACATCAAACTCATGGTTTTTTTAAGTGATCCTTTCTCCAAATGTGCTTTTAAATAGCAAAATAATTACATTAAAGTGTTTTTTTCTCAATCAAAACCTTCATAAGTCTTCCAGAGTCCTGTTGTTGTTGATCTAGGGTCTGAAATGCAATTTTTTTTTCTCTTGCCTATTACAGTCATCTCTTGTAAATCATATGTTATGGCACTCATACTGCCTGATTATTTTTTAAGCCACAACAAATTGTCCCTGTAGTAGTAAAATGTGTCATTGTACTATAAAAATGTTACATTCTTAGCAATCAGCTTTTGTTGCACCTAGGAAAAAATATCAAAGGATAAAAAAATTGACACGACTAAAAAAAAATAAGAGTAAAAAAAACATGCTAACAAAAAGTTATAAACAGAAATCTAATTATCTGACAAAAATATATAAAAACTAGTTGCAAGTACCCGGCTTTGCCCGGGTTTAAAATAAGGTTTTCTGTTTACCTTCTGTTTTCTCCCTACCCCCTTTCTCCCTTCCTCTCTCTCTCCCTCCCTCCCTCCCTTTCCCTTCCCCCTTTTCTCCCTCCCTCCTTCTCCCTCCCTCTCCCTCCCTCCCTCTCCCATTTCTCTCCCTCCCACCCTCCCTCTCCCATCTCCCCCTCCTTCTCTCCCCCTCCCTCCCTCTCTCCCCCTTCCCTCTCTCCCTGCCCCCTCTCTTTATCTCTTCCTCTCTCCTTCCCTCCCCTCTCTCTCCCGCCCTAACCCCTCTCTCCCTCCCTTCTTTCTCCCTCCCTCCCCTCTCCACCTCTCTCCCTCTTCCTCCCTCCCTCATTCCCTCTCTCCCTCCCTGCCCCCTCACTCTTTATCTCTCTCCCTCCCTCTCTCTCTCCCTCTCTCACACACCCTCTCTCCCTCCCTCCCTCTCTCCCTCCCTACCCCCTCTCTCCCTCCCTTCCTTTCTCTTCCTTCCCCTCCCTTTTCTCTCTCCCTCCCTCTCTCCCTCCCTCTCCCATCTCCCCTCTCCTTCTCTCCCCCTGTCCATCCCCCTCCATCCCTCTCTCCCCTCCCTCCCTCCCTCCTACCCTCCTTTCCTCTCTCTCCCCCTGCCCCCTCTCTCTCTCTTTATCTCTCTATCCTCCCTCCCTCCCTCTCTCTCTATCTCTCTCTCTCTCTCTATATATATATATATATATATATATATATATATATATATGTATATATATATATATATACTTATTATTATGGCGTCACACTTCTTCTAAAATCCTTCTTCATTCCTTTAACTTCCTCAAGCTGTACAAATAGGGAAGCATGAAAAAACATCAACAATTCTTTGCAGCACAAAGACACAATATAGCACTAGCGCGCAAGTTCTATTCGATCATCGGGAAATGACGTCACAGAGGAATTTTATTTATGGCGCCGTCGAGATTACTTTAATATAGTAAAATACTAAAATAAAAAAAAATTAATTACAATTAAACTACCCATCCAGATGAAACGAAACTTGTCCTATAACCTTCCCCATGTAATTATGTGTATGTGTAACAAATTTCAAGTTTTTTGGTTGTCTGGATCTTGAGTTATTAGGGAACAGACAGACAGACAGACAACAAATGCGTCTTATAAGTATAGAGAAACTGGAGTTAGATTGATTGCGATTAATTGCAAAAGAGTTCAGTTAATTTACGTCTCACTTTTTTGAGGCAAAATTTAATGTATTTCTTTGAACCAGTAAAGATTCACTTTAATAATGAACATATGTAGAAATTATACCTATGAAATTTTGCTGTGATTTAAGGAAAAATTAATTTTCAGCTCAACAAAAGTGTACAAACCCTCTAAGTTCATGTCTTCTAAAATGCACACTATGTGTGGAAATAAAGCTAGCCAAGAACAATTTTCACATTTGTGCTTCAAATATTCTGAGTAATTTGCTTTGAAAAAAGTCAATGTTAAAGCAATGTGATGCAACATCTGGTATTCTGAGCCCATTTCACTGCATAATCATGTAAAAATTTGGCCATTTAAGGCTCTTGTTATTATGAATTTTACTATTCCGATACTTTTTTTCATTGAACCCCTAAAGTCTGTTTGGAATTTTCTCATCTTATCATATTTATTTAATATATACCCACTAGTTCATTGACATTCAGTTTTGCTCCAGCATATTTGGCACCATCTTGTAATTCAATGCTTGTTAAGTGAAAGTTAATATCATTTATAACCAGAACCATTTCTATGGATAAGTAAACTATGTAGCTACCAAGACCTTCTTACTTCCCCACTGCTTAAGGGGATAGCTGTCAGGTCTTTTTTCTACTGCAGCTAATTAAAATTTATATTTAATTTGTTGTTGTGTAAAAGAAATTTTTTATTAATTATATTGTGTCTTTAGGCGTTTATTTTTTTTTAAAAGAAATGCGATAGGTGATTTTCTAATTCTGGTAGACCTATATTGCTAACAATCAAGTCCTCATTAAGAAAGGACAAACCATGTGATTTTCAGGGGTCCCATGACCCTATTAGTCAAACATTTGTATGATGTAGCTTGGAAGCTTTTTGGCCCTGATGTAACAATAATGGCCAAGTAGAGATCTACTTTAACCTATAGTAAAATAGCATTATATACAATTATTTTTGTTTCTCTTACATAATTATTATAACATATAATAATTTTTAAGTCTGCTACATAGTTACACAAAGGTTATGTATAAAATATATAATTTAAAAAAAGAGATTTCAAAAAGTTTTCAGAATTTTAATAAGAAATATTATAAGATATAATAAAATTCTTAAAATGGTCCTATAATTGTATAATTTAAAATTTTCAGTTATTTATTCAGTCTTGACCAATTGAAAATATTTTTTTCTTATTTATTTTGTTTTCAATAGAAACATATTTTCACAAAATTAATTAAATGCTAATGTCATTAAAATAATCAGTAAGATTTAAAACATTTTATAATTTGTAAAAATTAAAATGATTCTCCTTGATTGTATTTTTTTCATTCAAGTCAATTTTTTTTAATTTAATGTACTGACAGAGCTATTCTAATAGTTGCTTAAAAGTACCTTATCCTCACAACCCTTGCCTTTCTTAATTACTTTATTGAACCAGGTACTAAAAGTTAGTAATGTGAGAGGAATGTGGAAAAGTGTGTCAATTATTTTTTTTTTTCTGTGTGGGTATTGTTGTAAAATTCTGTAATTTCATACACTAGCCCCTAAGCTCTATAGCGAGATATATGCAATTTTCTCTTCAATCAAAAAATATAATTGTGTATATTTGTTTACAAAGAAATAAATATTTATGATTCTTTATTTGTTACTCATTACTTTATATTATTAGAAAGGTCTAATACATTTATTACTTTCACTTACTAATCACACACAAAAAATAAAAAGAACATTGATGCTTTTTTTTTAGAACAATGCCAAAGAATTCAAAATAAAACTAAATATAGGAAGGCCCCAATAGCACATATTTTATACATGAAATTACATGTGACTATCAGTTGTAATATTACTTCATCTAACATGGTGCATGATAATAATTTAAAGTATTGAGGTTTTGACTATTAATTTCTGTCTCTTTCCCTTATTTTTATAAGATCTGTAATTTCTCCAGTTACCTTCCAAGTCATGGCTAGCATGATTATTAAATTCCTGGAAAGAATGATATATTTATCACTTGATCATGTAAACCATTAATAGAATGGCTTTAGTACTGCCTTTTTCATCCCCATTATATAGCTGAAAGTGCAATGGCTTTGTAGGCACCAAGGAAGACATAGTTAGATGGTTGATCTAGCTGGGATTTTAACCACTAAACATTAGTACACAGAGTGGACTAAAGCCCTACTGAGTTATAGGGTCACCATGATAACCATAATAGGGTTAGCGTAATAATCTATATGCCCACATCAAAAGCCAATTTTATGGGCCTTTAAAGGTGTTCACAACAATTGGGGACTTTTTCTGTTTAAATTTAACACCAACCTTGTTACAAGCCTTTGTATTTTAATATAGCAATTTAGTCCTAATTTAACTCAACAAAGAGTCACTTACATCCTGAGGCATGGATATAGAATAAATAAAGTACATTTTTAGTATTTAAAGTGTCAATTTTTTTAATTAATTCTGTTTCTTTTGAGTACTTTGGGATCTTTAGCCATTTTATCATTTTGTAAAATAAGATTTTAACGCACAATTTTGGCAACATTGCACATTACCATTTCTTCTGTTTGGGAAATATTGCATTATGCTTTGTAGCAATGTTGGCACACTATGTTTACTAAGTTTTTGCTGTAATTGTCTTTTTTGGTTTGAAGTGATTCTATTCACATTGTCTTTAACGAGACTTTATAATATTTTTTATGCACATAAATGATAGAAGTCATTTTGCTTTTACTGCAGATCAAACTAGGTAAAATACCATTTCAATATTTGTAATTGCTAGCATTTTAGATTACAATAAATATAAATCTTGAATATATTTTTCATATTTTTAATTGTTTGCAGTATGTGACAATACTCTACAGAGTACAATAAATATAGATCTTTAATACTTTTTTTTTCATCAAAACTAGAATGACATTGTTCACTTTATAACTATAAACCAATAATCTAAATCAATAATTTAAAGCTCAATAAAGAAAGCAATAAATGATGACTTTTGTTATAAATTCAGCTTTTTTTTTTCATAAATCTGTTTTAAGTGAATTGAAATAAAATTATTTATCATTTAATGTATTATTCAAAAGATATGTTTATTTGCTGTTTTTGACTTGATTATTTTTTTTATTAGAGCTACTGTAAGAGAGACAATTTATTAGTAACTCAGATGCCTCTACCAAATACAGTAACAGACTTCTGGAGATTAGTTTATGATCACAAATGCTCTTGCATTGTTATGCTTAATGAAGTTGAAAGAAATGATGATGTGAGTGATTCTGAATTTACTTCTTTTTTATTAAACTATTAGTGCTAACTATCATTTATGAATTAATTTTAAATCTTTATTATTAGAAAATATACTTGAACTGATCAATACCATTAAAGATAGCATTAACATATTACTCTTTCTTTTAGACATGCGAACAATATTGGTCTGAGGAGCCTGATGGAGTCATATGTGGTCCATTTCAAATTGAAACAACTTCAGAGATTAAATCTAATCCTATTGTTACTTTCAGGGATTTTACTCTCACAAGCTCAATATCAGTAAATATTTGATTACTGCATATGTTTCATTTAGCCTATTATATCATACACAGAATATATTTTGAACACATTGCACACCATATTTTACTATATACATAGACAGTTATTCAACTAAGTTATAATAATTAATATCCACTATTCAATGGTTTACGGTCTCTGTATCCAGGGACATGACCATTACAGCAGTAATAAAACTCAATTAAAAAAGATATCATATGCTATTAAAGTATTATGTTTTAAAATTAACTTTTGTTCATGTATTGAAAAAAATATAGTTTTATAGAATTACATCACTAACTAAAGCTGAATTTCAATACTAATTGTAAGATATAAATATTACACTTGTATTTAAACAGCAGTCTTTGTAAAAACTCTGCACTGTTATTTAAGCCACTAAAGGAAACGAATTCGACAATCTAAAAAATACCATATACAAAATCAAATGGTCAGCTACTAATAAAATTTAGAAAACTATATTGTGTCCTTATAAGTGACTTAAGTGAAAATATTTTTATTCTTAGCTGTTAGAAATTGTGGATGTTCGGAATTATAACTTCTTTTAACATATACAGGATGAGGTAGAAATTAAGTGTTTGATTAATTACATATGTTTGTCTTAGCCTGAGCAAATCCCAAGACAGATACGTCAGTTTCATTTTCACCGTTGGCAAGAAGGGTCTTCTATACCAAGCTCTCATTTGGCATTACTAGAATTAGTAGATTTAGTTGATTCTTGGCAGCAATCTAATGAAGGGCCAATCATTGTCCACTGCATGTAAGTCATTTTAATTTATTGTATTAACTTTGGAATTATTGAATGAAGATAAGAGAATTTTTAACTTTGAGACATACATAAAAAATGCTTGTTTTTTAAACTTGTTTACTCTCATGTGTAGAATGTGTAAACATTTTAGTTGAGTATTTTTAAAAATGTTTTCGAGCTATTCAAAACATAATGGCGAAAAATTGTATAAGGTATGGACCATGCCCATTTTTTCCATGTAAATAAGAAAAACTAAAGGACTTATATTTTGTCATTATCTGAGACTGAATTAAATTTAAATCAGTTTTTCAAGCTGATTCAGTTTTATTTTATATCATGTCACCTGTTTGAATCATCGGCAGTGGGTTATGTTCCCAGCCTAGGCTGAATTATGAAATTAATGAGCTTACTGTTGTAAAGGTTAGCTGAAAGGTGGACAAAACTTTTGAATCGCAAGCTACTTTCTCAAATTTGATAGAAAGAGCAGAAAGATTGAGTGTTTATATGAAGCAATCTAAATTAAAATTAATGCCATTGATATGAATTAGGGTGGTGTAGCAAATGCTATTCTTGACTGCCCAACAAGATGGATATATCTATAATTGAAAGATGTGTAGCCATAATGTGGTCTAAGTTCTTTGGGTTCTTTTCTTTTTTAAAATCTGTTTTGTATAATACCTATTTCCTACTCCTTTACTCAATTTATTTCTGCAACTGATAACAGATTAGCACTGAGTAATTATAAAGCACTAAAATTCAGCATAATTAAAAAGAATAATGTGTGAATGGAAAAAAGCTTTGGCCAATAATTATGGAATAAGAAACAAAAAAATAGACCTATCTCTTTCACTTTGTAAGGCTGAACATAGTTTACAATATATCTATTTTACCAACTTTGGAAACCATTATAGTATCTTTTGGAACTGAGACTATTAAGATTCATTAAAAAAGTTATGGTTGTCTTAACAGCACATACATTTAAATTTGACACTAGGGCTTTTGTCCTGGGATCCTGCTTGAATTTCAGCATTTTAAAAACTACCAGGAAAATGTTCTTATCCTGTGATATCTTGGGAAACCATTTAAATTCAAAATTTAACTCCTTGTTCTCAAAATTAAAATAATTTCTTTAATGGTAGCCTTATTTCTTGTGTAAACAGCATTATCAATTAGAAGCGAGGAATTTGTTTTTCATATGAATCAAAATATAGCAGTGAAAAAAAAACACTTTGTTCATCTATGGATGGGATTTTTTAAACACAGCTCTAAATGAGTTACATTTTACAATGAGACTATAAAACTATTCAAAGCTAAAGAATCAGTATAGATGAAGTTACTATAATATTCTTACATACTTATTTTTTATGTGGTAATTAGCCGCAATTCCTTTTTTTTTTTTTTTTTGTAAAATAAATTCTTGTCACCACAAAAGAAAGTTGAAAATTTGCCGCTTAAATGAATTAAGAGTAGACCTAGTTCAAAAAAATATAGGCTATATACTTTTATCTACCAATTTATTTCCGTCCTTCAGCTCCGCAACATTTCCACCCCTTTCAACCGCCCTTCCCTCTTCCCAGCCCACCAATGTGACAGTAAGGGGAAGGGGGGGGGGATGTAACCCTATTTTTTGTTGACACTTTTGAATTGCTTAGCATTAAGAATATAAAGAAACCCTATTGATCATAGTTGTTCTTTTTAAGTAATAGACTATAACTTGACATCAGGGATAGCAAATAATAGGATTTTATCAAAGTTTAAAAAATAAAAGCAAATTGAAATGTTTTTTGTTTTTTTTGCGTGCCAGTATTTTAATATGTTTTTATTCAGGGTATTTATAATTTCATATACAGTTGAGACACCGCTAAATTGGGACAGCAGCATATTTGGGACAAAAAGCCTCGGTCCCAATTATAAGCGGAATCGACTGTATTTAGATATATTTCACTTGTGTCTTTCCAGGAAAACTTTCGCATGCCATGTTATTGCTATCCCTGCTTTTCTGTTCTACCATGCCCTTGAACCAATGTTAAGTTTTAGTAAAATTTGTTGAAATTGACTTGCTAGGGTGATCGTTATTTGCTGGGTCGATAGCCATAATTGTAGGCTATATATTATGGCCACCGCCAAAGATGCAAGTTTGGGATCGCTTTTATAGCTAAGATTACCACCATGCTGATTTATATCTATATATTTATAAAGAAATATATATCATAATATTTTTTCATGGCCATAATTACCTCTCCCCTGCTCTAGATGCTAATCACAAGTTGTCTAAAGGGGCCTTGACCTGGAGTTTTTTTAATCTTTTTATTTTTTACATTTGTAGTTACAGAATGAATGATGAACCTTTTTTCTATACTTTATTTCAATGTTAAATATGAATTCAAGGTTGTTTGAGTTTTAGGCTATTTGTATGTATGAATGTATTTTTATATCCTTAAAAATATTACTATTCATAGGAATGGAGCAAGCCGAAGTGGCTTATTTTGTGCTGCCCTAACAATTTTAGAAAGAGTTAAAAAAGAAAAAGAAGTTGATGTATTCCAAGCTGTTAAACAGCTCAGACTAAACAGAACTCAACTTATTGATAACATGGTAAGGCCTTTTTTTTTTTTTTAAATAAATAACTATTTTATCAGAGATGGATGGTCGTGCTGTTAATTAAGCTCTCAACAGTCGACTTCCAGTGAGAACCAATGGAATTTTTCAGGTCATGATGAAAGTCTATGTCTCCCTTGGTGCCTTCATGGTCATTGCAAAACTGGATTTGTGGGGATGAAAGATGGGCAAAACAAAACAGTCCCATAGCGGTTTATAGGATCTAAGGGATAAACATCTCATCCTTTCAGGGACTTTACAGATCAGAGACAATGGGGGACAGAGTGGTGTAAATTGCCAGACTGTCAACCTGAGAGTCCCGGATCTGTTGAGAGCCAAGGGAATTTTTCAGGTCATGTTGAAAGTCCTCTCCACGTCTTCTGTGTTGTCTCCAAAGAATGACACTACAAAAACCACCCCAATAGTAATTTTTATAGGATCTAAGACATAAACTTCACATCTTTACTGGGATTAAAAAAATTAGAGACCAGCTATTTATGAATTTAAAATGTTAATTTTAAAATATCTTTTTATTTCAGGAACAATATCAGTTTTGTTTTGAACTGCTAATGGAATATCTTGTGACTCGAAATATTGTCAATACTTCTTTGTGACAGACAACTAAGCCTGGATGAAAGTCTTCCAACACTTGGTTTCATTGTGAAAGAAAAGAACATATTTACTTGTACATCTGTTTTATGACAAATATGCAAATTAAGAAATAATTTATATTAGCTACTAGGAACCGATTATTTTTAACTGATGTATTACTTATTTTTCTATAATGTTGCTAATTTTATTCAAATAATTTTGATGCTATAATGAACGGCATATGTAATTATTTTTTTAGAAATAAATTTTAAAATGAAATTTTGCTACCCTTCAACACCTTTAGAAAGTTTCAACTTTATACATCAACATAAGTTGCGCCCAGAAATCTCTATAAGGCAAAGTCACACTGATGGAACACAAAGATAATTGGTACAATAATGGGCTCTGTTTAGCCTGTGAAAGGATTTAAAGATGTAACACTGATAGATAATTAAGATGATAAATTTAAAAGGGTATAAAAATAAACACTTAAAAGATAAATATAACATAAGAATAAGGAAAAAATGTATTATAATTTAAATAAGAAACAAAACAACACTCTACAAAGTAATAATTCAATAACGGTACATAAACGGTGAGGTCTTCTTTTGAATGCATTTTAATACTAATAATGCTCCTCCAACATGCTAGATCTATTCCTGAAAAATTCAGCCATGTGTGACACTATGAAATATTACAAAAATGAAGATGTGTTCCAAAAAAACAGCAACACTAAAATGAATTTACTTTTTCTTTGAACTAACCAAAACTTATTTTAATTTTTTTTTAAATTATGAACAAGCAAAAAGAAATATTTTCTTTTTATTCAAATTCATTTTAAATGCATGTGAAGACTTTTTTTTAACAGTTCAAAAATATTTTTAGTTTTTTTTTGTTAGGTAGACTAGGTTTAACACACCCAGAGACCACCTATTTTTGTTGATATATCTCCTTGGGAATACTTTTACTATTTTTGAAACCATAGTAGGAATGAACACATTAAATGATGCAAATTTATGAAACATGCCTTAGAGACTTTTTTCTGGAGGCTGAATTTTTTTTCTATTGTCCCCGGCAATTAATTTTAAAAAACAACTACTTAAATAATATTTAAACATTTTTTTTTATTTAAAAACTGTTTAGTATCATTCATAAAATAGGTTAAAATTTTAACAATATATAAATAATCTGAAGGCATTAGGTTATTAAAAATTTTCAAATGTATTCAACCTGACAAACATTTTAAAGCAGAGTTATTCCATGTAATATACACCCGAAGACAGCAGGCTTTGCATTTTAGCATGCACAGATTGATATGAAAGAACAATTTTCTTAGCTATAGTAGCTGTCCACTAAATTTGCTGCATTAAGATTTGATGTATTATTTTTGTTTCATATTATGCATCTATTCAGCTTTTTGACTGAAGTAGGAAAGACATTAATTGTTCTTTCACTCTCATGTAGAAATTGAGTCTACTGTCTCTGTGAGACAGTGAGGTTGGTTGAGATAATTCAGTTTTTAAATACTGGGGTACCAATCTTGCTGCCACTTATTCCAAGTCAACCGTATTGAAAAACATAAATCAAGGGTCATCTTTTAGTTGCCAGTTAATATCTTCGTCATTAGGTCTATATTGTCTCATCCTCTTGTTTTGAGGTATAAATCAATTTCTAGTTTCTTGCATTCTGTTTCACTTTCTTTATCAAGATTGTGTATTTACTGATAACAAGTTGGTAACGAAATTTATTGTATTGAAGTTTTTTTTCTGGATTGAACAAAAACATTGATTTGTTGAGGTGCTGGCTTTCTTTTTTCTTGAAATTTTTTTTTTAGGTACGAACAACTAATTTTTTTTTTTTTTTTACTATTCCAACTACCAAGAGTGAAAATTTTCTTGGTCATTAACTCTGCATGTTGCAGGCTAGTGAAATAATTGTCTGTTGTGACTTATACCCACTTCCATGGAAGTCACTTCTTAGAGTAAACAATCTCTGAGATTAATCCAACAAGATAAAGGCATCCTCTCAAGTGTTAGTTTAAAGTTATTTCTCGAGGCCCAAGAAGATTTGCTACTTAGTGTCATACTTGCTTGTATAATACTAAACAAATCTGTCACAACCTCAGAAGCCAATCAGATGCTCATGTTCCCAGAATGCTTTGTCTCTACCTTAATATTTCAGGGAATGGCAAGTGTTGTAAATAATAACACAACCAGTCACTCATCCTAAACATTCAACTATACTACACAACTCTTACATCAACTTAATCAAATGTAATCGTTTCAAAACCCTAATCTAACCAGTTTTTCAAACTGTGTATACCACTGCCTGGTTAAAATAATAAATACTTTTATGTCAGTGATTTGAAAAAAATTTGACTCTTCAAAAGAAAGTTCGGGCTTGCATCTCACATTCTAGAATGCCAAAAGAGTGGATGATAATTGTCGTCATGGGCTTTACTATCGGAAAATCCATAGATTGAAAAGAGTTGCAGCACTCAGGAAAGAAGTAGAGTTATTACGGAAGCTTTTTTAAATTTCCCAATACAGTCTTTGGCGATCAGTTGAGCAGAAAATTGAAACTTTTGATTGCAGCATAGATAAGTTCATTTGAAAACCTGTGGGTGATATACGGAGAAGTTTGATAAAGTTATTTGATGTCACAAAACAAAACTGAGTCAATAGTTATGTGAAGAGGACAAAAAACTTTACTAAATAGCAAATTCCAAAGTGGATAAGTTATCGGATATAACTACAACTAAAATTGCTTAGTCAGCACAATTACACTCCATCCAACAAACAGAAAATTGTTGGTAAAATTTTTTATGAGGCACAGTTAACAATGAAAGCAGTTTTGAAGTTCCAGTGATTCAAGTGATAAATCTAGAATTCGCAAAGTAGCTCTGATAAGAATAGATAGTACAGTCATCACACAGAAAGCTTGAATCATCAGCACACATAAGAAACAATCTCAGCAATTCACTTCTAGTGCAGTTTCATTAGTTCAATCTAGAATCTATCACAGTTCGGAGAGCAAAATTAGTAAGCAAAATTTTGTACAAAGTCCTCTCTCAGCCGGGGTCTCATTGAGCTGCATTCAGAGAAGCAAGTAAGCTCAAAGTGTTATTAATAAATACTTCGGCGTAATAGCTTATGGAGTTAACATTTTGATGGTAAAATTACGAAGAAAAAGAACATGCCAAGTGAAGTTGTATTAAAAAATGAAAAAAGCAAGTTGAGGCTAGTCAGTCTTATTTTTACCTGATGGAAAAGCTGCTACAATCGGATCTACACCATTCGGGAAAAGTTTTACGATGAATATAACCATGGTCAGCTATAAAGGTGATAGTGTCAGACACTACAAATGTTAATACAGGGTCGAAGTCTGGTGTTGTGGTGAAACCACAGAAACTGTTTGTTCAACATAGTGAGTTCTGCACCAGTCTTTATAGGTTGTCAGCACCATGGTACTTGATCGTAAGGTTCTTAGATGCATCGCTCGGTGATTCAACTGAGTCTCCTAACATAAATTATCCATTTGTAAATAAGATACTTAAAGATTATGAAATGTTAAAAAAAGATTTTGAAAGTAAAACAAAGAAATGTGCTCCAATTTTAGAAAAAACAGGAAATAGGTTGAGAGATGATATGAAATTTTTGCACCATCACCTTCAGTTCTTAGCATTTTTAATATTCTCAAATAAATGCCAAAAGTTAATTTTAGCTCACTGCCTGAACCTCAGCAATGCCTGATGGGAACTCTGAGAGCAATTTTTTTTTCCATTGTTGCACTTTCATATTATTGCTCTGATGAATGAAAGAACCTTCAGAAACTGTCGTGAATTTATCTGTGGACAATGGAGTGTTGCCTGTTTAGTGAGCATCATTGCCACAAAGCTGAACAATATGAACTTCTTTTCCATGCTGTTAATGATTATCCAAAAAGGTTGCGCTGTCCCTCGAACTCATTGGTCTCAAAGTCCATCTCCAATAGCCCACTCCACGTAGTCAATGTTTGTGCAGAAAGAGCCATAAAAGTTCTGCAAGATATTATTCCCTGCTATTGCTACTCACCAGAGAAACTGAATTTACATTTTATTTTTACGAAATAAAAGTTTATGAAACAATACTTGAAATTATTAAGAAATGTCCATTTTTCTAAAACTTCAAAATGTTTGGTGGGTGACATTTTTCTGTTGATGGTATGCCATAGAAGTGTTGTTCTGAAGTCATATACCTATTGTACATTCAATGTATCACAAACCTATTCTATCAATGTGTTGCAGCTAATATATTTATAGATTAAGATAACCTAAATTTTAAGCCAGAGCATATTGCACATTTCCGTCAGCCTTTTTCACAATGCTTTGAAAAACAAGCAATAAATCTGCCTTCTATCATTAACTCCCAAATTTAACCAAATAGAATAACGTTTTACATACCTCACTAAATTCTTGGTAACTCCAATATTCTAGGCACCTCTCCTTTAGCTGGACTGATAAACAGATATTATCTGTTGTGGAGATACTGTGGTCCCCCATGTCGGGCATATAGAAATGTTGCAATAATGTTTAGGCCTTTTCTCATCTCAAAACTCAAACTACAGTAGAAGTCTCGATAATCCGCATGTTCGGGACCGGCTCGGTGCCCGGACTCACCAAAAATCTGGTCCATCGGGCGGTAATTATACAAGAACAATTAAGTTAATAATTAAACTACAAATAAATACAACAAAGTTTATTTTACTTTTCATATAATGTATAGAGACACTAGGGTGTCCAAAATATCCAACTCGTACCACATACCAGGGTACCTCTTTTTTTAAGTTCCTTTGCCTTAGTTAGTATACTGTTGAAATTTTACAATTAAATTCCCAAGTAGATGGGACAATGCTCACAGGCCTCATTTGTTTTACCTTTAATACATTTTACTCGAATTTTGTTGACTGGTGGAAGTACAACGTTTTTTCACACTTAAGGAACTATTCCATGCTGACCTAGTTCTCATTTTTTAGATACATGACTTCCTTATGTTGTTTTTATGAACATTGTGTAGACGGAAGTAAAATCAACAAATATAATGTTCATGGAGTGGTGAAGATAAAGAGATGGCAGCACAGCAGGAACGAGTCCATCAAGAACAACAGAAACAGCTACTTCAGAACAGAAAGAGGAAAAACGACAGCAACAAACTATGGAAGGTGAATCAGGTGGAAAATGAAACAGAGAGCTGTGAATCATCCGAATAAATTTGAAGTCCCTAGTTGAATATGAACTGGTCCAAGCTCAACTAAAAATGCCACAAACAAGACGGAGATTGGGTATCATACATCCTTGTTCATCTAATTATTGTTACCAGTGCTCTTGGATTTGCAAGCCAAACGTCTGATCGTGAAGATTTATGGTCGACGCATTTCTATTGCTGTAGCACTGGGACATGATCCTTCATCATTGACAGTTTCCATGAAGTACCAAGGCAAAGAGCTAGAAAGAAAGCCTGGTGTAAAACAAGCAGCAGATATAAAAGTTTCGATTCAGGCCTGACTATCCTCTAGTTCTACACTGGGATGGAAAAAATCTTACCTGAAATCCTGGAATCTTGGAGAAGTTGATCGCTTAAGTTGGTGCTGGATTCTGGTGATGGCAGTGAAAAATCACTTAGGAGTCTCTAAACCAACATCAGGGACAGGACAGAATGCTGCTGATGCTATTTATGGTCAGTTAGAACAGTGGGCACTGTAGTAGAAAGATCCAGGCTAAGTGAGCTTCTAAACCACTTCTGTCGATACACTGGTCAAGTTTCAATGGAGCTTGTGTACTGCTTGAGAATCAGATGGTCTAGAACTATTGTGGCTGGCATGTCGTCATCATGTTCTAGAACACGTATTGCTGCAAAGGCTTTTATTTTGTGTTGCGTCCCTCTAACTCTAACTCACCAAACATACCTATCTTCAAAAGATAAAGAAGTCTGGGGACGCACAAAGCTTGACAACTATAGTAAGTTGGAACTGCCTTCAAGCACTGATGTTTTCCGAGAAAACACGGTGAGTTTCCTGACAAATTTTGTTGACTTGAAGTCCCAGGTCAGAGATGATTATGAAGAACTGTTTGAACTGATCATCTTAAGACATCTAGTTCTTCCTCCAGAACAGTGGAATGATAATATTGAATACCAGAAGGGTAAGCAGCGCAGTTAACGACTAGCGTGAGTGTGTGATGATGCAGCAGTAATGACAGCATGGAGTTAAGAACTTTTTGGTGCAGAGTATATGACAGCATGGCGGGTAGAAGATGGTGCAGTGGAGAAAGCAAACGATGGTGCAGAGTAAACAGCATACGGGAGAAATGTGTGATGGTGCAGAGTAATGACAGCATAGCGGGAGAATGTGTGATGGTGCAGAGTAATGACAGCATAGCGGGAGAATGTGTGATGGTGCAGAGAAATGACAGCATAGCGGGAGAATGTGTGATGGTGCAGAGAAATGACAGCATAGCGGGAGAATGTGTGATGGTGCAGAGAAATGACAGCATAGCGGGAGAATGTGTGATGGTGCAGAGAAATGACAGCATAGCGGGAGAATGTGTAATGGTGCAGAGTAATGACAGCATAGCGGGAGAATGTGTGATGGTGCAGAGTAATGACAGCCATGTAGCAGGAGAATGTGTGATGGTGCAGAGTAATGACAGCATAGCGGGAGAATGTGTGATGGTGCAGAGTAATGACAGCATAGCGGGAGAAGTTGTGATGGTGCAGAGAAATGACAGCATAGCGGGAGAATGTGTGATGGTGCAGAGTAATGACAGCATAGCGGGAGAATGTGTGATGGTGCAGAGAAATGACAGCATAGCGGGAGAATGTGTGATGGTGCAGAGAAATGACAGCATAGCGGGAGAATGTGTGGTGGTGCAGAGAAATGACAGCATAGCATGAGAATTGTGATGGTGCAGAGAAATGACAGCATAGCGGGAGAATGTGTGATGGTGCAGAGAAATGACAGCATAGCGGGAGAATGTGTGATGGTGCAGAGTAATGACAGCATAGCGGGAGAATGTGTGATGGTGCAGAGTTATGACAGCATAGCGGGAGAATGTGTGATGGTGCAGAGTAATGACAGCATAGCGGAGAATGTGTGATGGTGCAGAGAAATGACAGCATAGCGGGAGAATGTGTGATGGTGCAGAGTAATGACAGCATAGCGGGAGAATGTGTGATGGTGCAGAGTAATGACAGCATAGCGGGAGAAGTTGTGATGGTGCAGAGTAATGACAGCATAGCGGGAGAATGTGTGATGGTGCAGAGTAATGAATGCATAGCGGGAGAATGTGTGATGGTGCAGAGTAATGACAGCATAGCGGGAGAATGTGTGATGGTGCAGAGTAATGACAGCATAGCGGGAGATCGTGTGATGGTGCAGAGAAATGACAGCATAGCGGGAGAATGTGTGATGGTGCAGAGTAATGACAGCATAGCGGGAGAATGTGTGATGGTGCAGAGTAATGACAGCATAGCGGGAGAATGTGTGATGGTGCAGAGAAATGACAGCATAGCGGGAGAATGTGTGATGGTGCAGAGAAATGACAGCATAGCGGGAGAATGTGTGTTGGTGCAGAGAAATGACAGCATAGCGGGAGAATGTCTGATGGTGCAGAGAAATGACAGCATAGCGGGAGAATGTGTGATGGTGCTGAGTAATGACAGCACGGCGGGAGAATGTGTGATGTTGCAGAGTAATGACAGCATAGCGGGAGAATGTGTGATGTTGCAGAGAAATGACAGCATAGCGGAAGAATTTGTGATGTTGCAGAGAAATGACAGCATGGCAGGAGAATTTGTGATGTTGCAGAGAAATGACAGCATAGCAGGAGAATTTGTGATGGTGCAGAGAAATGACAGCATAGCGGGAGGAATGTGTGATGGTGCAGAGAAATGACAGCATAGCGGGAGAATGTGTGATGGTGCAGAGAAATGACAGCATAGCGGGAGAATGTGTGATGGTGCAGAGTAATGACAGCATAACGGGAGAATGTGTAATGGTGCAGAGAAATGACAGCATAGCGGGAGAATGTGTGATGGTGCAGAGTAATGACAGCATAACGGGAGAATGTGTAATGGTGCAGAGTAATGACAGCATAGCGGGAGAATGTGTGATGGTGCAGAGAAATGACAGCAAAGCGGGAGAATGTGTGATGGTGCAGAGAAATGACAGCATAACGGGAGAATGTGTGATGGTACAGAGAAATGACAGCATAGCGGGAGAATGTGTGATGGTGCAGAGTAATGACATCATAACGGGAGAATGTGTAATGGTGCAGAGTAATGACAGCATGGCGGGAGAATGTGTGATGGTGCAGAGTAATGACAGCATAGCGGGAGAATGTGTGATGGTGCAGAGTAATGACAGCATAGCGGGAGAATGTGTGATGGTGCAGAGAAATGACAGCATAGCGGGAGAATGTGTGATGGTGCAGAGAAATGACAGCATAGCGGGAGAATGTGTGATGGTGCAGAGAAATGACAGCATAGCGGGAGAATGTGTGATGGTGCAGAGAAATGACAGCATAGCGGGGAATGTGTGATGGTGCAGAGTAATGACAGCATAGCGGGAGAATGTGTGATGTTGCAGAGTAATGACAGCATAGCGGGAGAATGTGTGATGTTGCAGAGAAATGACAGCATAGCGGAAGAATGTGTGATGTTGCAGAGAAATGACAGCATAGCGGGAGAATTTGTGATGTTGCAGAGAAATGACAGCATAGCAGGAGAATTTGTGATGATGCAGAGAAATGACAGCATAGCGGGAGAATGTGTGATGGTGCAGAGAAATGACAGCATAGCGGGAGAATGTGTGATGGTGCAAGAGTAATGACAGCATAACGGGAGAATGTGTAATGGAGCAGAGTAATGACAGCATAGCAGGAGAATGTGTGATGGTGCAGAGTAATGACAGCATAGCGGGAGAATGTGTGATGGTGCAGAGAAATGACAGCATAGCGGGAGAATGTGTGATGGTGCAGAGAAATGACAGCATAGCTTGGGAAGAAATGTGATGGTGCAGAGAAATGACAGCATAGCGGGAGAATGTGTGATGGTGCAGAGAAATGACAGCATAGCGGGAGAATGTGTGATGGTGCAGAGTATTGACAGCATAGCGGGAGAATTGTGATGGTGCAGAGAAATGACAGCAAAGCGGGAGAAGTTGTGATGGTGCAGAGAAATGACAGCATAGCGGGAGAATGTGTGATGGTGCAGAAGTAATGACAGCATAGCGGGAGAATGTGTGATGGTGCAGAGAAATGACAGCATAGCGGGAGAATGTGTGATGGTGCAGAGAAATGACAGCATAGCAGGAGAATGTGTGGTGGTGCAGAGAAATGACAGCATAGCATGAGAATTGTGATGGTGCAGAGAAATGACAGCATAGCGGGGAGAATGTTTGATGGTGCAGAGAAATGACAGCATAGCGGGACAATGTGTGATGGTGCAGAGAAATGACAGCATAGCGGGAGAATGTGTGATGGTGCAGAGTAATGACAGCATAGCGGGAGAATGTGTGATGGTGCAGAGTAATGACAGCATAGCGGGAGAATGTGTGATGGTGCAGAGTAATGACAGCATAGCGGGAGAATGTGTGATGGTGCAGAGAAATGACAGCATAGCGGGAGAATGTGTGATGGTGCAGAGTAATGACAGCATAGCGGGAGAATGTGTGATGGTGCAGAGTAATGACAGCATAGCGGGAGAAGTTGTGATGGTGCAGAGTAATGACAGCATAGCGGGAGAATGTGTGATGGTGCAGAGTAATGAATGCATAGCGGGAGAATGTGTGATGGTGCAGAGTAATGACAGCATAGCGGGAGAATGTGTGATGGTGCAGAGTAATGACAGCATAGCGGGAGATCGTGTGATGGTGCAGAGAAATGACAGCATAGCGGGAGAATGTGTGATGGTGCAGAGTAATGACAGCATAGCGGGAAAATGTGTGATGGTGCAGAGTAATGACAGCATAGCGTGAGAATGTGTGATGGTGCAGAGAAATGACAGCATAGCGGGAGAATGTGTGATGGTGCAGAGAAATGACAGCATAGCGGGAGAATGTGTGATGGTGCAGAGAAATGACAGCATAGCGGGAGAATGTGTGATGGTGCAGAGAAATGACAGCATAGCGGGAGAATGTGTGATGGTGCTGAGTAATGACAGCACGGCGGGAGAATGTGTGATGTTGCAGAGTAATGACAGCATAGCGGGAGAAAGTGTGATGTTGCAGAGAAATGACAGCATAGCGGAAGAATTTGTGGTGGTGCAGAGAAATGACAGCATAGCGGGAGAATGTGTGATGGTGCAGAGAAATGACAGCATAGCGGGAGAATGTGTGATGGTGCAGAGTAATGACAGCATAGCGGGAGAATGTGTGATGGTGCAGAGAAATGATAGCATAGTGGGAGAATGTGTGATGGTGCAGAGAAATGACAGCATAGCGGGAGAATGTGTTAGAGTTCAAAGAAATGACAGCATAGCGGGAGAATGTGTGATGGTGCAGAGAAATGATAGCATAGCGGGAGAATGTGTGATGGTGCAGAGTAATGACAGCATAGCGGGAGAAGTTGTGATGGTGCAGAGAAATGACAGCATAGTGGGAGAATGTGTGATGGTGCAGAGTAATGACAGCATAGCGGGAGAATGTGTGATGGTGCAAAGAAATGACAGCATAGCGGGAGAATGTGTGATGGTGCAGAGAAATGACAGCATAGCGGGAGAATGTGTGATGGTGCAGAGTAATGACAGCATAGCGGGAGAATGTGTGATGGTGCAGAGTAATGACAGCATAGCGGGAGAATGTGTGATGGTGCAGAGTAATGACAGCATAGCGGGAGAATGTGTGATGGTGAAGAGTATTGACAGCATAGCGGGAGAATGTGTGATGGTGCAGAGAAATGACAGCAAAGCGGGAGAATGTGTGATGATGCAGAGAAATGACAGCATAGCGGGAGAATGTGTGATGGTGCAGAGTAATGACAGCATAGCGGGAGAATGTGTGATGGTGCAGAGTAATGACAGCATAGCGGGAGAATGTGTGATGGTGAAGAGTATTGACAGCATAGCGGGAGAATGTGTGGTGGTGCTGAGTAATGACAGCAAAGCGGGAGAATGTGTGATGATGCAGAGAAATGACAGCATAGCGGGAGAATGTTCGATGGTGCAGAGAAATGACAGCATAGCGGGAGAATGTGTGCTGGTGCAGAGAAATGACAGCATAGCGGGAGAATGTGTTATGGTGCAGAGTAATGACGGCAGAATAGCGGGAGAATGTGTGGTGGTGCTGAGTAATGACAGCATAGCGGGAGAATGTGTGATGGTGCTGAGAAATGACAGCATAGCGGGAGAATGTGTGATGGTGCAGAGAAATGACGGCATAGCGGGAGAATGTGTGATGGTGCAGAGAAATGACAGCATAGCGGGAGAATGTGTGATGGTGCCGAGTAATGACAGCATAGCGGGAGAATGTTGTGATGGTGCAGAGTAATGACAGCATAGCGGGAGAATGTGTGATGGTGCAGAGAAATGACAGCATAGCGGGAGAATGTGTGATGGTGCAGAGAAATGACAGCATAGCGGGAGAATGTGTGATGGTGCAGAGTAATGACAGCATAGCGGGAGAATGTGTAATGGTGCAGAGTAATGACAGCATAGCGGGAGAATGTGTGATGGTGCAGAGTAATGACAGCATAGCGGGAGAATGTGTGATGGTGCAGAGTAATGACAGCATAGCGGGAGAATGTTTGATGGTGTAGAGAAATGACAGCATAGCGGGAGAATGTGTGATGGTGCAGAGAAATGACAGCATAGCGGGAGAATGTGTGATGGTGCAGAGAAATGACAGCATAGCGGGAGAATGTGTGATGGTGCAGAGAAATGACAGCATAGCGGGAGAATGTGTGATGGTGCAGAGTAATGACAGCATAGCGGGAGAATTGTGTTGGTGCAGAGAAATGACAGCATAGCGGGAGAATGTGTGATGGTGCAGAGTAATGACAGCATAGCGGGAGAATGTGTGATGGTGCAGAGAAATGACAACATAGCGGGAGAATGTGTGATGGTGCAGAGTAATGACAGCATAACGGAGAATGTGTAATGGTGCAGAGTAATGACAGCATAGCGGGAGAATGTGTGATGGTGCAGAGTAATGACAGCATAGCGGGAGAATGTGTGATGGTGCAGAGTAATGACAGCATAGCGGGAGAATGTTTGATGGTGCAGAGAAATGACAGCATAGCGGGGAGAATGTGTGATGGTGCAGAGTAATGACAGCATAGCGGGAGAATGTGTGATGGTGCAGAGAAATGACATTATAGCGGGAGAATGTGTGATGGTGCAGAGAAAGGACAGCATAGCGGGAGAATTTGTGGTGGTGCAGAGAAATGACAGCATAGCGGGAGAATTGTGATGGTGCAGAGAAATGACAGCATAGCGGGAGAATGTGTGATGGTGCAGAGTAATGACAGCATAGCGGGAGAATGTGTGATGGTGCAGAGAAATGACAGCATAGCGGGAGAATGTGTGATGGTGCAGAGAAATGACAGCATAGCGGGAGAATGTGTGATGGTGCAGAGAAATGATAGCATAGCGGGAGAATGTGTGATGGTGCAGAGAAATGACAGCATAGCGGGAGAATGTGTTAGAGTTCAAAGAAATGACAGCATAGCGGGAGAATGTGTGATGGTGCAGAGAAATGATAGCATAGCGGGAGAATGTGTGATGGTGCAGAGTAATGACAGCATAGCGGGAGAATGTGTGATGGTGCAGAGTAATGACAGCATAGTGGGAGAATTGTGATGGTGCAGAGAAATGGCAGCATAGCGGGAGAATGTGTGATGGTGCAGAGAAATGACAGCATAGCGGGAGAATGTGTGATGGTGCAGAGAAATGACAGCATAGCGGGAGAATGTGTGATGGTGCAGAGTAATGACAGCATAGCTGGAGAATGTGTGATGGTGCAGAGTAATGACAGCATAGCGGGAGAATGTGTGATGGTGCAGAGAAATGACAGCATAGCGGGAGAATGTGTGATGGTGCAGAGAAATGACAGCATAGCGGGAGAATGTGTGATGGTGCAGAGAAATGACAGCATAGCGGGAGAATGTGTGATGGTGCAGAGTAATGACAGCATAGCGGGAGAATGTGTGATGGTGCAGAGTAATGACAGCATAGTGGGAGAATTGTGATGGTGCAGAGTAATGGCAGCATAGCGGGAGAATGTGTGATGGTGCAGAGAAATGACAGCATAGCGGGAGAATGTGTGATGGTGCAGAGAAATGACAGCATAGCGGGAGAATGTGTGATGGTGCAGAGTAATGACAGCATAGCTGGAGAATGTGTGATGGTGCAGAGAAATGACAGCATAGCGGGAGAATGTGTGATGGTGCAGAGTAATGACAGCATAGCGGGAGAATGTGTGATGGTGCAGAGAAATGACAGCATAGCGGGAGAATGTGTGATGGTGCAGAGAAATGACAGCATAGCGGGAGAATGTGTGATGGTGCAGAGTAATGACAGCATAGCGGGAGAATGTGTGATGGTGCAGAGTATTGACAGCATAGCGGGAGAATGTGTGGTGGTGCTGAGTAATGACAGCAAAGCGGGAGAATGTGTGATGATGCAGAGAAATGACAGCAAAGCGGGAGAATGTTCGATGGTGCAGAGAAATGACAGCATAGCGGGAGAATGTGTGCTGGTGCAGAGAAATGACAGCATAGCGGGAGAATGTGTGATGGTGCAGAGTAATGACAGCATAGCGGGAGAATGTGTGGTGGTGCTGAGTAATGACAGCATAGCGGGAGAATGTGTGATGGTGCAGAGAAATGACAGCATAGCGGGAGAATGTGTGATGGTGCAGAGAAATGACAGCATAGCGGTAGAATGTGTGATGGTGCAGAGAAATGACAGCATGGGAGAATGTGTGATGGTGCAGAGAAATGACAGCATAGCGGGAGAATGTGTGATGGTTCAGAGTAATGACAGCATAGCGGGAGAATGTTTGATGGTGCAGAGTAATGACAGCATAGCGGGAGAATGTTTGATGGTGCAGAGAAATGACAGCATAGCGGGAGAATGTGTGATGGTGCAGAGAAATGACAGCATAGCGGGAGAATGTGTGATGGTGCAGAGAAATGACAGCATAGCGGGAGAATGTGTGATGGTGCAGAGTAATGACAGCATAACGGGAGAATGTGTAATGGTGCAGAGTAATGACAGCATAGCGGGAGAATGTGGCGATGGTGCAGAGTAATGACAGCATAGCGGGAGAATGTGATGGTGCAGAGTAATGACAGCATAGCGGGAGAATGTTTGATGGTGCAGAGAAATGACAGCATAGCGGGAGAATGTGTGATGGTGCAGAGAAATGACAGCATAGCGGGAGAATGTGTGATGGTGCAGAGAAATGACAGCATAGCGGGAGAATGTGTGATGGTGCAGAGAAATGACAGCATAGCGGGAGAATGTGTGATGGTGCAGAGTAATGACAGCATAGCGGGAGAATTGTGATGGTGCAGAGAAATGACAGCATAGCGGGAGAATGTGTGATGGTGCAGAGTAATGACAGCATAGCGGGAGAATGTGTGATGGTGCAGAGAAATGACAGAGAAATGACAGCATAGCGGGAGAATGTGTGATGGTGCAGAGAAATGACAGCATAGCGGGAGAATGTGTGATGGTGCAGAGAAATGACAGCATAGCGGGAGAATGTGTGATGGTGCAGAGAAATGATAGCATAGCGGGAGAATGTGTGATGGTGCAGAGAAATGACAGCATAGCGGGAGAATGTGTTAGAGTTCAAAGAAATGACAGCATAGCGGGAGAATGTGTGATGGTGCAGAGAAATGATAGCATAGCGGGAGAATGTGTGATGGTGCAGAGAAATGACAGCACAGCGGGAGAATGTGTGAGAGTGCAGAGAAATGACAGCAAAGCGGAAGAATGTGTGATGGTGCAGAGAAATGACAGCATAGCAGGAAAATGTGTGATGGTGCAGAGTAATGACAGCATAGCGGGAGAATGTGGGATGGTGCAGAGTAATGACAGCATAGCGGGAGAATGTGTGATGGTACAGAGTAATGACAGCATAGCGGGAGAATGTGTGATGGTGCAGAGTAATGACAGCATAGCGGGAGAATGTGTGATTGTGCAGAGTAATGACAGCAAAGCGGGAGAATTGTGATGGTGCAGAGTAATGACAGATTAGCGGGAGAATGTGTGGTGGTGCTGAGTAATGACAGCATATCGGGAGAATGTGTGATGTTGCAGAGAAATGACAGCATAGCGGGAGAATGTGTGATGGTGCAGAGAAATGACAGCATAGCGGTATAATGTGTGATGGTGCAGAGAAATGACAGCATAGCGGGAGAATGTGTGATGGTGCAGAGAAATGACAGCATAGCGGGAGAATGTGTGATGGTGCAGAGTAATGACAGCATAGCGGGAGAAGTTGTGATGGTGCAGAGAAATGACAGCATAGTGGGAGAATGTGTGATTGTGCAGATTAATGACAGCATAGCGGGAGAATGTGTGATGGTGCAGAGTAATGACAGCATAGCGGGAGAATGTGTGATGGTGCAGAGTAATGGCAGCATAGCGGGAGAATGTGTGATGGTGCAAAGTAATGACAGCATAGCGGGAGAATGTGTGATGGTGCAGAGAAATGACAGCATAGCGGGAGAATGTGTGATGGTGCAGAGTATTGACAGCATAGCTGGAGAATGTGTGATGGTGCAGAGTAATGACAGCATAGCGGGAGAATTTTGATGGTGCAGAGTAATGACAGCATAGCGGGAGAATGTGTGATGGTGCAGAGAAATGACAGCATAGCGGGAGAATGTGTGATGGTGCAGAGTAATGACAGCATAGCGGGAGAATGTGTGATGGTGCAGAGTAATGACAGCATAGCGGGAGAATGTGTGATGGTGCAGAGTAATGACAGCATAGCGGGAGAATGTGTGATGGTGCAGAGTAATGACAGCATAGCGGGAGAATGTGTGATGGTGAAGAGTAATGACAGCATAGCGGGAGAATGTGTGATGGTGCAGAGAAATGACAGCAAAGCGGGAGAATGTGTGATGATGCAGAGAAATGACAGCATAGCGGGAGAATGTTCGATGGTGCAGAGAAATGACAGCATAGCGGGAGAATGTGTGCATGTGCTGAGAAATGACAGCATAGCGGGAGAATGTGTTATGGTGCAGAGTAATGACAGCATAGCGGGAGAATGTGTGGTGGTGCTGAGTAATGACAGCATATCGGGAGAATGTGTGATGTTGCAGAGAAATGACAGCATAGCGGGAGAATGTGTGATGGTGCAGAGAAATGACAGCATAGCGGTAGAATGTGTGATGGTGCAGAGAAATGACAGCATAGCGGGAGAATGTGTGATGGTGCAGAGAAATGACAGCATAGCGGGAGAATGTGTGATGGTTCAGAGTAATGACAGCATAGCGGGAGAATGTTTGATGGTGCAGAGTAATGACAGCATAGCGGGAGAATGTTTGATGGTGCAGAGTAATGACAGCATAGCGGGAGAATGTGTGATGGTGCAGAGAAATGACAGCATAGCGGGAGAATGTGTGATGGTGCAGAGAAATGACAGCATAGCGGGAGAATGTGTGATGGTGCAGAGTAATGACAGCATAACGGGAGAATGTGTAATGGTGCAGAGTAATGACAGCATAGCGGGAGAATGTGTGATGGTGCAGAGTAATGACAGCATAGCGGGAGAATGTGTGATGGTGCAGAGTAATGACAGCATAGCGGGAGAATGTTTGATGGTGCAGAGAAATGACAGCATAGCGGGAGAATGTGTGATGGTGCAGAGAAATGACAGCATAGCGGGAGAATGTGTGATGGTGCAGAGAAATGACAGCATAGCGGGAGAATGTGTGATGGTGCAGAGAAATGACAGCATAGCGGGAGAATGTGTGATGGTGCAGAGTAATGACAGCATAGCGGGAGAATTGTGATGGTGCAGAGAAATGACAGCATAGCGGGAGAATGTGTGATGGTGCAGAGTAATGACAGCATAGCGGGAGAATGTGTTATGGTGCAGAGTAATGACAGCATAGCGGGAGAATGTGTGGTGGTGCTGAGTAATGACAGCATATCGGGAGAATGTGTGATGTTGCAGAGAAATGACAGCATAGCGGGAGAATGTGTGATGGTGCAGAGAAATGACAGCATAGCGGGAGAATGTGTGATGGTGCAGAGAAATGACAGCATAGCGGGAGAATGTGTGATGGTGCAGAGAAATGACAGCATAGCGGGAGAATGTGTGATGGTGCAGAGTAATGACAGCATAGCGGGAGAATTGTGATGGTGCAGAGAAATGACAGCATAGCGGGAGAATGTGTGATGGTGCAGAGTAATGACAGCATAGCGGGAGAATGTGTGATGGTGCAGAGAAATGACAGCATAGCGGGAGAATGTGTGATGGTGCAGAGAAATGACAGCATAGCGGGAGAATGTGTGATGGTGCAGAGAAATGACAGCATAGCGGGAGAATGTGTGATGGTGCAGAGTAATGACAGCATAGCGGGAGAATGTGTGATGGTGCAGAGTAATGACAGCATAGCGGGAGAATGTGTGATGGTGCAGAGTAATGACAGCATAGCGGGAGAATGTGTGATGGTGCAGAGTAATGACAGCATAGCGGGAGAATGTGTGATGGTGCAGAGTAATGACAGCATAGCGTGAGAATGTGTGATGGTGCAGAGTAATGACAGCATAGCGGGAGAATGTGTGATGGTGCAGAGAAATGACAGCATAGCGGGGAGAATGTGTGATGGTGCAGAGTAATGACAGCATAGCGGGAGAATGTGTGATGGTGCAGAGAAATGACAGCATAGCGGGAGAATGTGTGATGGTGCAGAGAAATGACAGCATAGCCATAGCGGGAGAATGTGTGATGGTGCAGAGAAATGACAGCATAGCGTGAGAATGTGTGATGGTGCAGAGAAATGACAGCATAGCGGGAGAATGTGTGATGGTGCAGAGAAATGACAGCATAGCGGGAGAATGTGTGATGGTGCAGAGAAATGACAGCATAGCGGGAGAATGTGTGATGGTGCAGAGAAAGGACAGCATAGCGGGAGAATTTGTGGTGGTGCAGAGAAATGACAGCATAGCGGGAGATTTGTGATGATGCAGAGAAATGACAGCATAGCGGGAGAATGTGTGATGGTGCAGAGTAATGACAGCATAGCGGGAGAATGTGTGATGGTGCAGAGAAATGACAGCATAGCGGGAGAATGTGTGATGGTGCAGAGAAATGACAGCATAGCGGGAGAATGTGTGATGGTGCAGAGAAATGATAGCATAGCGGGAGAATTTTGATGGTGCAGAGAAATGACAGCATAGCGGGAGAATGTGTTAGAGTTCAAAGAAATGACAGCATAGCGGGAGAATGTGTGATGGTGCAGAGAAATGATAGCATAGCGGGAGAATGTGTGATGGTGCAGAGTAATGACAGCATAGCGGGAGAAGTTGTGATGGTGCAGAGTAATGACATCATAGTGGGAGAATTGTGATGGTGCAGAGTAATGGCAGCATAGCGGGAGAATTGTGATGGTGCAGAGAAATGACAGCATAGCGGGAGAATGTGTGGTGGTGCAGAGAAATGACAGCATAGCGGGAGAATGTGTGATGGTGCAGAGTAATGACAGCATAGCTGGAGAATGTGTGATGGTGCAGAGTAATGACAGCATAGCGGGAGAATGTGTGATGGTGCAGAGTAATGACAGCATAGCGGGAGAATGTGTGATGGTGCAGAGAAATGACAGCATAGCGGGAGAATGTGTGATGGTGCAGAGTAATGACAGCATAGCGGGAGAATGTGTGATGGTGCAGAGAAATGACAGCATAGCGGGAGAATGTGTGATGGTGCAGAGAAATGACAGCATAGCGGGAGAATGTGTGATGGTGCAGAGTAATGACAGCATAGCGGGAGAATGTGTGATGGTGAAGAGTATTGACAGCATAGCGGGAGAATGTGTGGTGGTGCTGAGTAATGACAGCAAAGCGGGAGAATGTGTGATGATGCAGAGAAATGACAGCATAGCGGGAGAATGTTCGATGGTGCAGAGAAATGACAGCATAGCGGGAGAATGTGTGCATGTGCTGAGAAATGACAGCATAGCGGGAGAATGTGTTATGGTGCAGAGTAATGACAGCATAGCGGGAGAATGTGTGGTGGTGCTGAGTAATGACAGCATATCGGGAGAATGTGTGATGTTGCAGAGATATGACAGCATAGCGGGAGAATGTGTGATGGTGCAGAGAAATGACAGCATAGCGGTAGAATGTGTGATGGTGCAGAGAAATGACAGCATAGCGGGAGAATGTGTGATGGTGCAGAGAAATGACAGCATAGCGGGAGAATGTGTGATGGTTCAGAGTAATGACAGCATAGCGGGAGAATGTTTGATGGTGCAGAGTAATGACAGCATAGCGGGAGAATGTTTGATGGTGCAGAGTAATGACAGCATAGCGGGAGAATGTGTGATGGTGCAAGAGAAATGACAGCATAGCGAAGGAGAATGTGTGATGGTGCAGAGTAATGACAGCATAGCGGGAGAATGTGTGATGGTGCAGAGTAATGACAGCATAACGGGAGAATGTGTAATGGTGCAGAGTAATGACAGCATAGCAGGAGAATGTGTGATGGTGCAGAGTAATGACAGCATAGCGGGAGAATGTGTGATGGTGCAGAGTAATGACAGCATAGCGGGAGAATGTTTGATGGTGCAGAGAAATGACAGCATAGCGGGAGAATGTGTGATGGTGCAGAGAAATGACAGCATAGCGGGAGAATGTGTGATGGTGCAGAGAAATGACAGCATAGCGGGAGAATGTGTGATGGTGCAGAGAAATGACAGCATAGCGGGAGAATGTGTGATGGTGCAGAGTAATGACAGCATAGCGGGAGAATTGTGATGGTGCAGAGAAATGACAGCATAGCGGGAGAATGTGTGATGGTGCAGAGTAATGACAGCATAGCGGGAGAATGTGTGATGGTGCAGAGAAATGACAGCATAGCGGGAGAATGTGTGATGGTGCAGAGAAATGACAGCATAGCGGGAGAATGTGTGATGGTGCAGAGAAATGACAGCATAGCGGGAGAATGTGTGATGGTGCAGAGTAATGACAGCATAGCGGGAGAATGTGTGATGGTGCAGAGTAATGACAGCATAGCGGGAGAATGTGTGATGGTGCAGAGTAATGACAGCATAGCGGGAGAATGTGTGATGGTGCAGAGTAATGACAGCATAGCGGGAGAATGTGTGATGGTGCAGAGTAATGACAGCATAGCGTGAGAATGTGTGATGGTGCAGAGTAATGACAGCATAGCGGGAGAATGTGTGATGGTGCAGAGAAATGACAGCATAGCGGGAGAATGTGTGATGGTGCAGAGAAATGACAGCATAGCGGGAGAATGTGTGATGGTGCAGAGAAATGACAGCATAGCGGGAGAATGTGTGATGGTGCAGAGAAATGACAGCATAGCCATAGCGGGAGAATGTGTGATGGTGCAGAGAAATGACAGCATAGCGTGAGAATGTGTGATGGTGCAGAGAAATGACAGCATAGCGGGAGAATGTGTGATGGTGCAGAGAAATGACAGCATAGCGGGAGAATGTGTGATGGTGCAGAGAAATGACAGCATAGCGGGAGAATGTGTGATGGTGCAGAGAAAGGACAGCATAGCGGGAGAATTTGTGGTGGTGCAGAGAAATGACAGCATAGCGGGAGAATTGTGATGATGCAGAGAAATGACAGCATAGCGGGAGAATGTGTGATGGTGCAGAGTAATGACAGCATAGCGGGAGAATGTGTGATGGTGCAGAGAAATGACAGCATAGCGGGAGAATGTGTGATGGTGCAGAGAAATGACAGCATAGCGGGAGAATGTGTGATGGTGCAGAGAAATGATAGCATAGCGGGAGAATGTGTGATGGTGCAGAGAAATGACAGCATAGCGGGAGAATGTGTTAGAGTTCAAAGAAATGACAGCATAGCGGGAGAATGTGTGATGGTGCAGAGAAATGATAGCATAGCGGGAGAATGTGTGATGGTGCAGAGTAATGACAGCATAGCGGGAGAAGTTGTGATGGTGCAGAGTAATGACAGCATAGTGGGAGAATTGTGATGGTGCAGAGTAATGGCAGCATAGCGGGAGAATTGTGATGGTGCAGAGAAATGACAGCATAGCGGGAGAATGTGTGATGGTGCAGAGAAATGACAGCATAGCGGGAGAATGTGTGATGGTGCAGAGTAATGACAGCATAGCTGGAGAATGTGTGATGGTGCAGAGTAATGACAGCATAGCGGGAGAATGTGTGATGGTGCAGAGTAATGACAGCATAGCGGGAGAATGTGTGATGGTGCAGAGAAATGACAGCATAGCGGGAGAATGTGTGATGGTGCAGAGTAATGACAGCATAGCGGGAGAATGTGTGATGGTGCAGAGAAATGACAGCATAGCGGGAGAATGTGTGATGGTGCAGAGAAATGACAGCATAGCGGGAGAATGTGTGATGGTGCAGAGTAATGACAGCATAGCGGGAGAATGTGTGATGGTGAAGAGTATTGACAGCATAGCGGGAGAATGTGTGGTGGTGCTGAGTAATGACAGCAAAGCGGGAGAATGTGTGATGATGCAGAGAAATGACAGCATAGCGGGAGAATGTTCGATGGTGCAGAGAAATGACAGCATAGCGGGAGAATGTGTGCTGGTGCAGAGAAATGACAGCATAGCGGGAGAATGTGTGATGGTGCAGAGAAATGACAGCATAGCGGGAGAATGTGTGATGGTGCAGAGTAATGACAGCATAGCGGGAGAATGTGTGATGGTGCAGAGAAATGACAGCATAGCGGGAGAATGTGTGATGGTGCAGAGAAATGACAGCATAGCGGTAGAATGTGTGATGGTGCAGAGAAATGACAGCATAGCGGGAGAATGTGTGATGGTGCAGAGAAATGACAGCATAGCGGGAGAATGTGTGATGGTTCAGAGTAATGACAGCATAGCGGGAGAATGTGTGATGGTGCAGAGTAATGACAGCATAGCGGGAGAATGTTTGATGGTGCAGAGTAATGACAGCATAGCGGGAGAATGTGTGATGGTGCAGAGTAATGACAGCATAGCGGGAGAATGTGTGATGGTGCAGAGTAATGACAGCATAGCGGGAGAATGTGTGATGGTGCAGAGTAATGACAGCATAGCGGGAGAATGTGTGATGGTGCAGAGTAATGACAGCATAGCGGGAGAATGTGTGATGGTGCAGAGTAATGACAGCATAGCGGGAGAATGTGTGATGGTGCAGAGTAATGACAGCATAGCGGGAGAATGTTTGATGGTGCAGAGAAATGACAGCATAGCGGGAGAATGTGTGATGGTGCAGAGAAATGACAGCATAGCGGGGGAGAATGTGTGATGGTGCAGAGAAATGACAGCATAGCGGGAGAATGTGTGATGGTGCAGAGAAATGACAGCATAGCGGGAGAATGTGTGATGGTGCAGAGTAATGACAGCATAGCGGGAGAATGTGTGATGTTGCAGAGAAATGACAGCATAGCGGGAGAATGTGTGATGGTGCAGAGTAATGACAGCATAGCGGGAAAATGTGTGATGGTGCAGAGAAATGACAGCATAGCGGGAGAATGTGTGATGGTGCAGAGAAATGACAGCATAGCGGGAGAATGTGTGATGGTGCAGAGAAATGACAGCATAGCGGGAGAATGTGTGATGGTGCAGAGAAATGAAAGCATAGCGGGAGAATGTGTGATGGTGCAGAGAAATGACAGCATAGCGGGAGAATGTGTTAGAGTTCAAAGAAATGACAGCATAGCGGGAGAATGTGTGATGGTGCAGAGAAATGATAGCATAGCGGGAGAATGTGTGATGGTGCAGAGAAATGACAGCACAGCGGGAGAATGTGTGAGAGTGCAGAGAAATGACAGCAAAGCGGAAGAATGTGTGATGGTGCAGAGAAATGACAGCATAGCAGGAAAATGTGTGATGGTGCAGAGTAATGACAGCATAGCGGGAGAATGTGGGATGGTGCAGAGTAATGACAGCATAGCGGGAGAATGTGTGATGGTGCAGAGTAATGACAGCATAGCGGGAGAATGTGTGATGGATGATTGCTTGTCTCTATACTTATAAGACGCATTTGTTGTCTGTTTGTCTCTTCCCTTATAACTCAAGATCCAGACAACCAAATAACGTGAAATTTGGTACACGTACACAAAATTACATGGGAAAGGTTTTTAAACAGGTTTCGTTCCGTCTCAATGGGTACTTTAATTGTAATTAATTACCCCACAACTTGATTCTGAATGTTGGTGCTCCAATTATGCTGATCCGAAATATTGATGCACCCAGGTTGTGCAATGGCACAAGATTAATTATGAAAAAGCTGATGCAACATGTAATTCAAGCCACAGTACTCACAGGGTGTGCTATATATATGTGTGTGTGTGTGCGTGTGTGTGTTACGGGTCCTTGTAATAATAATACTTGTAGAAGGTGTAATAATTCAGACAACACAAAGGTAAATCCAGGAGGAGTACAATAGCAAACTGTAAATATGCATCCATCTACATCGATGCCCAAAGCTAGACTAACTATAAAACAAAGCATGTGCTCCCAACTGTCGGTTTAATATACGTCATTTGTACCAAATGACGTATACACCAAAGTTCCCAATATTTACACTCAAAATGGCGGAATGACGCCATAGATACTGTGGTGGGCGGAGCCTACCAAATTGCGTCATCAAGCTTAGGCTATACTATTTCTCCACAATATGTGTGCGTGTGCGTGTGCGTGTGTGTGTGTGTGTGTGTGTGTGTGTGTGTGTACTAATAATTTCACCAATGTGAACTATTTCAGTATTGATGTATCAAGAATATTATAAAAACAAATTAAAATTTTTATCTTACGATATTATCATGCATTTTGCATAAAATTAAGTCCACCATATTTATTTAAACCTAGATTGTTTACTGATGCCAACTTCAAAATTACTTTTTTTTTTTTTTAAATTTGTAAAAAAAATATATATAAGAAGGATATTTAAAAAAAAACAGTCCCTACTAAGAAACTAATATATGCCTCAGTAGTAGTAGTAATACTAATAATAATAACATCAGTAGAACATCATAAATATCATAAATATTATGTTTAACTAGTAGAGTCATTAATTAACTTTAAATAACTGAGACCTATATTATTAATATAGGATAAGTCTATTTAGGGGAAAATGTGTATCTCAAGAAAAACCCTGCCTCAGTAAGGCATAATATTCATTATGTTATCCCCTGGACAGTTACAGTGATCGATGTAAATAAGGCCTCTTAGGCCTTACTTTTTTCCAGGGGTGGGGTGGGGTGATTACTCCGATGTCGGCATACCATGAGCCACCGACACCGGTGTCGGTTTTCTAAAATCCGCCGACACCGGGTGGGGGGAGGGAGATAACTGTGTATTTTTCCCTGTATATATCTTATACTATATATATATATATATATATATGTATATATCTATATACCTATAAGAGGCATTTGCTGTCTGTCTGTCTGTCTGTTCCCTTATAACTCAAGATCCAGATAACCAAATAATGTGAAATTTGTTACACATACACATAATTACATGGGGAAGGTTATAGGACAGGTTTCGTTTCATCTCGATGGGTAGTTTAATTGTAATTATTTTTTTTTATTTTAGTATTTTACTATATTAAAGTAATCTCGACGGCGCCATAAATAAAATTCCTCTGTGACGTCATTTCCCGATTCGAATAGAACTTGCGCACTGGTGCTGTATTGTGCCTTTGTGGTGCAAAGAATTGTTGATGTTTTTTCATGCTCCCTGATTTGTACAGTTTGAAGAAGATAAAGGAATGAAGAAGGATTTTAGAAGAAGTGTGAAGCCATAATAATAAGTATACATATATATATATATATATATATATATATATATATAGAGAGAGAGAGAGAGAGAGAGAGAGAAAGAGAGAGAGAGAGGGAGAGGGGGGAGAGAGATAAAGAGAGAGAGAGAGGGGGGCAGGAGGAGAGAGAGAGGAAAGGAGGGAAACAATATAACTTTTTCTGGTTAAATATATCGCACTATGATGAAGTATATTTGTTTAATATATATTTACTTTTGTTACTGATTCCTTATAAAATCAATATATACTTATAATTAAAATAGGAAAAAAAAAGTTTCAATTAGCATTTATGGAATGCAGTACTTGGTGAATAATAAAGAAAATATACACACATTTGGGCAGAGTCAGGGCGCACATGCTAAACTTATTTATCACCAACCACATCCCAATTTTAATTGCGGGAATTTTAAAATAATTTTGCTAGCTAATTCTTAGTCTATAGTGTGAAGTGTTTTAAGCTGTATTTTAAATTGGCTGAATATATTTACTTCGATCATTTGACTTTTGAATGCTACTAAAGTAAAACTGATACTGTTTCGCGATTGATCATATTTTTTTTCAGTACAGTACTGGTACTATTGCCTTTTCTCAATCAGTTGTTTACAACGTAAAAGAAATATTGACAGTATACCAACATCCTACAGTGTATAATCAAATCGACTGGTAATATTCGTGTACATATTATGCAACTATAAAGTTTAATACAAGTTTGTTATACTGGTACATTTGCAACGTTTTCCTATCTTTCCTGTTCATTATCTGGAAATTGTCGCTCTAAAGTATAACCAAACTGGCCGAATGCCTGGGCACCCACAAACACAGTGGTCCCCAATCCCCGGTACCGGTTCGTGGATCAAATGGCACTGGGCCACCCAAGAAGCATTAAATTATTTCCTTTTTATTTATTGTAGTGTATTTATCTCAGGATAGTGCGACACCTACCCCTCTCGGGCCGCGGTGAAATTATCAAATGTCGACCGGTCTGCAGCTAGAAAAAGGTTAGGGACCACTGCACTAACACACACACCACTTCTATGGTACCTGTAGCTTTTATTTTGTTTGAACAAAATAAAAATTGCCTTTGTATCTTACTATGCTGCTCTTTAAAAGCAAGTTTGTCGGCATAGTAATCTTGAAAACAATGTTCTGTTTCTAAACCAGACATGGGCAATCTACGGCCCGTTAAACGTTTTGATTTGACCCGCAGTACACTCCCCTTTTTTCATTTACATTGATAACATTTACATTTATGTTAGCTCAGATAAAGTATTATAAACACTCCAGTGATCTGCTCTTGGTCCAGCCCTTCAATCAAATTTAAAAACCTATCTTAAGTACCGTATTTCCTCATGTATAAGCCACCCCTTTTTTCAAGCCCAAAAATTAGGGGGTGGCATATACAAAGCAGGTACATTTTTATACGTGAAAAATGCATAAAATAAGGATCATGAGCTAACGCTGGAAAAAGCGGTCAGGACTTGTCAGATTTTCGAGCAGACTACAAAAAGCTTTAGAGAAATGAAAACTGAGCAATGTCTAATTCTCTTGATGATTCAGAAGATCATTTGATATATGAAGATGACAATGAAGATGACACAGAGGAAGAAGAAGAACTGTTAGCTAAATTAGATGCCAATAATATTGAAGAAGACGTGGAATGTGATGAACCAGCCAGTGATGATGAGTGTATGAGTGATTTTTATGAATATTGAATTTTGTTTCTTTGTAAATTTTCTTTCTTTATAACTTGTGTCTCGAATAAAATTTTTTTTTTCAAAACGTCACAGTCCAAAAATTGGGGGGAGGGGGGGGGGCTTGTACAAAGGGGGTGCTTATACATGGGGAAGTACGGTATTTATACATTTATATCTATGATCTGCGATTTTGCAGCATGTCCATTGCGATGAAAAAAAAAACTTATCAGTTGTACATGTAACATTAAAAGGCCACGAAAAACACTATATATGGACATCAAGAGTAGCTGCAGTGAATACATTGACCTATGTGGGTCGCTCTGTGCTTACGAGGCAGAGATGACAGCTATTACTTCAAGATATGCCACAGTATGCGGGATGCTATTTTTATAGTAAACTGAAGCGGCCAAGTCGCTAGTTTTAATAAGTTCTCATTTATGTGTAGGCTTATGCTCAAATATTTGTTAAGATTATTATCAACGATTGCCCAAGTCAGCAAGTCACTGCAAACTACAGACATATCCAACCACTCTCTCTCTTTCTCTCTCTCTCTCTCTCTCATCTCTCTCTCTCTCTCTCTCTCTCTCTCTCTCTCTTTCTCTCTCTCTCTCTCTCTCTCTCTCTCAATAGGACAGTGCCCAGTGCGGAACTGGGCTATTAACGCCTGCTCGACACTCCTAGGCTGCCACCACGGGTCGGTTTTGGACGGTCGCTCTAGAAACTTTCGGACATCGCTTCCGTTCACCCCATTGTCCCCGCTCGAGAACCACTTTGATTGTCCAAAGAGACAGATCTTGGCACGCGCTGCCTCGAATGACATCTTTCGTGCACCCACGGGCAGCGCTTTGGGATCTGTCGACTGGACTATTGCCTTGGCAATGCAGTCTGCCCGTTCATTTCCAGGCACGTCCACATGCCCGGGAACCCATTGAAGGGTCACATGCACATGATGTTGGGACGCAAGACCCTGTATCGCCATCAGCATGGCTTCCAGCAGGAGCGGCCATTCTCCCGTCCCTTTTACAGCTTGGAGAACAGAGAGCGCATCGGTCAGGATAACAATGCTCGTAGCAGGCAAAGTACCTTCCCGGATGAGCCATCCTTTGTGGTCCACTGCCTCATTAATGGCTGCCATCTCTGACTCGTAAGCACAGAGCGACCCACATAGGCCAGCATGGTCTTTCACAAATCGGGTTGGCGGGAAACTGATGTGGACCCCAAACGAGGAGCTTGTCCGACCATCAATACTGGTTAAAGAGGAATCAGTATAGGCCAGTATAACGTCCCTCGGATATGATCCAATCGTCTCCATAGCCACATCATGGATGGTTCGGCGATCCTTTACAATCCCAGCATTGGTTTCATTGGTTTCAACCAAGGTCGTGCGGACCTCTGGCATGTAGAAGGCTTCGCCACGAGGGACCCTGGAAACGTTCTCTAGCATTAGGCGGTCAGTAGGCAACTTGATCTCAGTGGACAGTCTCACTGCGTAATGCATAAAAGACTGCATCGAGAGCCGCTTCCTTTCCACCCAGCCATCGACCATCTCCCTTAGAACAGAGGTCTCCTCCTGCTGCTTATACCGCTCATACGCGGTTATCACGGCCTGCTCTCTACGAATGCTCAGTGGTGGTACGTTTGCCATGATTTCCACCGCTGCTGTTGGTACCGTTCGAAAAGTGCCTGTGATCAGCCGGAGAGCCTGGTTTTGTACAACGTCAAGGGCCTCTAGTGACGATCGAGACCCATAGACCTGCATTACCTGGCTATAATCTATCTGAGACCTTTCTGTACCCATGTACAGTGTCCTCAGTCGAGCTCCCCAGGACGTGTTCGCCAACTTCTTGACAATGTTCAGTCGATCAGCGGGCAACCTCCGAAATATGTGTGCAGAGAGTTAACTTCCTGTCTAGTGTGACACCCAGGTACTTGGGTTTCTGCTCCAGAGCAAGAGCCGTACCCTCAACCTCAAGTCTAAATGGCTCCTTAAGGATACTCGTGCCCATGGTAAACAGCGAGTAGACGGTCTTCGAGACGTTAATCTCTAGCCCCCACATCCTAGTATATCAGCCGACCGTAGTCAGGTCCGTCTTGAGTGCGCTCTCAAGGACTGAGGCACTCTTTCCGGTCTTCCAGATTGCCAGGTCGTCGGCATACAGTAGGCTTTTACATCCCAGAAACTCAGGCAGGTCGTTGATGAAAGCTAGGAACAATGTACAGTTGAGGGCGGAGCCCTGTGGGAGACCCTGCTGGAGGGTCCATTTCCTCGACACGCTATCCCCAACACGTGTCATAATAGTGCGATTACTGAGGAAACTGCGTAACCAAATGTACATCTCAGCGGTGACACCCAACCGCTGTTGCTTCAACAACAAACCCGGACGCCATACTCGATCGTAAGCCTGTTTGAGATCTAGGAAAACTACCGCCGTTGACTCGGCCCTCTGGAAGCCGTCGGCTATTGCTTGGACTAGGAGCGTGACCATATCCATCGCACTCTTAACCCGCCCTTTTTCCTCTAGGAACCACATCAACCTTCGGTTGACCATACGTTCCGCTACCTCCCCAACACACGAAGTGAGGGAAATAAGACGGTAGCTTTCTGCTTGGTCTGTCTTTTCCCTTTTTCAGTACCGGCACTATGACAGCCTCCCTCCACCTCTAAGGGAGGTCTCCAGATATCCACGTGCGGTTGATAGGCTGGAGGAGCTTTGCTTTAGCCGCTGCCCCGAGGTGTGTGATCATCTCATGGCTGATCTGGTCACTGCCTGGGGCCTTTCTCATGCGACACTTCCTGACTACGTATGCCAATTCAATGACAGAGAATGGAGCTCTGAACGTGTCTCTATTTTCCGAACCAAACTCAGCCTTCTCTTTGACTCATCGGACTTTATCCAGTGCCTTTGACAGTGTACTTTTCTTACTCGACTTACTGACCTCTGCAAAGTGCTTGTTTAGCACTACGGCCTTCTTGCTATCGCTAGCCGTCAAGCCTGAGTCCGTTTTCATCGGGGCGCCAGTTCTAATCGCCCCAGCCTGGGTCAAGTTTTTCAGAAGTTTTCACGTTTTCTGGCATTCCCTTAGATCCAACTTCTCTCATGTATCAGTCCATTTCTGCCTTTTGGCCTTGTCAGACACCCTTTTTACTTGCTCAGTTAGTTTATTGTACTCACGGCGCGCCTCAGCCGTTTTCAATCCGCAAGCTTTCCTTCGAGCGGCTTGCCTTTGCCGAGCTAACCTTGCAAGGGCTGTAGTCCAAAATGGTCTGAACTTGCGTTTCGGAAGGTTCCTCGGGACCGTCCTACTTGCGGCACGTAAGATCGGTCGACTGTTCCGCGCTCAGTATCTACCCTCTCCAGGGAAGCGTCAGCTACCACACTGAAGGCGTCCCAATTTGCTTTTGAATAGACCCACCACCTGTGATTAGCTCCTGGGTTTCTCTCTGGTTTCTCACTGAGACGAGAACGGGTTTATGATGGTTTATGCAGTCAAGCACACGGAAAGAGGTGTTACAGGCCAGATCAGCCGAGACTAGTGTTAAGTCAGGTCTCGTTTGGCTCCCAGTGCTACCGTGTAGCAAGGTGGGTTCAGAATCTTGGTCCTGCAACCGAACTAAATTTATATTGCTACAAATCTCCTTAATCCTCCGGCCCGCTGCATTGGTACGTTCATACCCCCATGCCGGTGACATGGCGTTGAAATCACCACATACAAGAGTCCCAAGCAGAGTATCATCAGATGTTATTATGCTGAGCTCCGACTTGGGGGGGGGGGGGGTTGTACACATTAACACAGTGGTACTTTGTCCCATCCTTATAAACATCCACCGCAAGCGTATCCGTTTTTCCGCGTGAGCCGTGGGCGCTGCTCGGCTGAGCATTTAGCGTATTTCTGACCAGGGTCACCAATCCCCTGCAGTTCTTGCACCCACAACGGAAGCACGAATAGCCAGTGATGTGGACTGTCCTAAGTCCAAGGATGCACTCTTGTTACATTGCAACATCCACGTCATTCTCGTTCAAAAGCTTTGCGACTTCTAGACTCTTGGGGATTAAACCTCGGACATTCAGATGGACAACCCTGAATTGAGTCTTACCAGAACGTTTCCCGAGTCTTCGCTTGTCAGTCACGGTGCCGGACACCTTAGGCGGGGAGCTTTCGGCTTCACCCGGAGACAGTATCCTGCTCGCCACGACTTTCGGCTTCCCGCTGACAGAGCAATCAGCATTTTTCTTCGAGGGTTGGGTTTGACAGTTCCCAGCCACTTTTGTCACGCAGGACACCTTAGGCGGGGTATAGCTTTCGGCTTCACCCGTAAACAGTGTCCTGCTAATGTCAGTCATGGTGCCGGACACCTTAGGCGGGGAGCTTTCGGCTTCACCCGGAAACAGTATCCTGCTTGCCACGACTTTCGGTTTCCCGCTGACAGAGCATTCAGCGTTTTTCACGAGGGTTGGGCTTGACAGTTCCCAGCCACTTTTGTCACGTCACGCGGGGCACCATCGGCGGGATGTAGCTTTCGGCATCACCCGTATTTAGTACCCTGCTCGAATCGACTGCTGTGTTGTCGAACACCATCGGCGGGTTTTCTCCCGTGTACGGTGTGATGACCACAGTGCTTGGTTCACCATTGACAGAGCAATCAGGGTTCCCCAGGGGGTGAGTTCGACATTCCTCTACCCCTCTTCCCTTGCCGGGCACCTCAGGCGGGATATAGCTTTCGGCATCACCCGTAAACTGTGCCCTGCTGGTCGTTTCGATCGGTTGTCCGCTGACAGAGCAATCAGCGTTACCCGAGGACTGGGCTCGACCTGCCACAGCCTCTTTTAGGGGTTTGCCTCCCCCATGTCTCCGCATGGTCGTACGTTCCGGTGTTATGTAGGCACCACCACCAACATCGACCGGGGGCTGGGCTCGACCTGCCACAGCCTCTTGTGAAGGTGTGCGAATACTCTCGTAGCGCCGATCTGCGGTCACTCGTGCCCGGGGCAAGTTGACAGAACAATCAACAATTCCCGGGGGCCTCGCCTGACATAGCTTGGCCTTAACCAGGGGAGGGACGCGACTCCCTCCTGTCCGCTTTCCATGTACACTTGACGTAGGACACACTGTGCCTTCGACCGCCTTTAGTGGTTCTCGAGCTGGACCGAAAGTAACATTTTTTACGATACCAGACCTTTCAGCCAGCGTCGTGGTACAGGGGCATGTAGTCTAACGTTTTTCGATGGTGATCGTACCTAACCATCCATCGAGGCATGTTTGGGTGCTGCCCAGATCCGCTTTATTCTTATTCTTTCCAACAACACTAGAGCATGCCATTCAGAGAATGCAGAAATAAAATCACGGCAAGGGCTACAGACAATGATAAATCAGGGGCCGATCCAGAAATTTTGTCTAGGGGGGGCACAAATAAAATGTGTCGGTAATTTCTTTATATATATATATATATATATATATATATATATATATATATATATATATATATATATAGGGAAAGAAAATATAAAACGTTTTTGGCATTGAATTCAGGTAACAGATACCAATCCTGTTATAAAAAATACAGTTCATATTGAATTACAAGTGTAAAAGGCGAGTCCACATATAAGGGATATCGCGCGCAATTTGATGGCGGGCAACCGATTGCGCAGGTGTGGACGTCGATTGCAGATTGTAAGCAATCGCTTGTAATATTGCGGGAGATTTAATTGCATAGGTTTGTATAGAGGTTGCGCAAGTATGGACAGGCAAGTTTGCTGGCGATATCGCCCATATGTGGATGCGCCTTAACACACAACATAGAGTGCCACTTAATATCTAAATCCTAGTGTTGCCCACATAAAAGAGAATATGATATGTTAATCGGAAAGAATATCAAGTTCCATTCTGCGAGTTTGATCACGTGCAAATTTGTCTAACACCTTTTCTGTATCAATGTCTATGTCACGGTTTATGCACATGAGGGCCAATGAAGAAAGTCGTTCATCTCCCATTGTTGAACGTAAGTATGTCTTTAACTGGCGAAGACGACTGAATGATCGTTCACACTCACATGACGTCACCGGAATTGTTGCTGACACACGTAGCATGGTGTGAATATTAGGATAAAAGGTTGCAGAAGTTTGTTGAAGTGTTGTCACTAGGGAAGATGGAACATCTGATGAGCTTGATTCCCATTTACTCTGCCAACATTCCAATTCTGTACACAATGTGTGTGGTGATGGAAGATCCATTACAATTAATTCGCCATAAGCTTTAGCTTCTTTCTTCTTAGTTTGTGGATTAGACAAGAAGATAGAAGGAACGAGAGCAATCCCTTGAACAGCACGTTGTTGCAAGGGTGAAAATCTTGTTTTTAACTCTGAAAGTAAATGATCAATGAAAGGTATTATGACAGTACGACGAAAATATTGTTCTGGTGAATCACTTGGTGTATTTGCTCTATTTATCTGCCGTTTACCTAATCGTGGTACACTTGGCTCTGGTGCATCGACTGACTTGGATAAAGAAGTGGCCTGCGTATACCATTCTAAACTAACCTCATCAATTTCCTTCCGGCATCTTTCAATGCTGCTAATTACATTTGACACTTCTATCATGGCAGAGCAAATGTCAATTGATCGACCTTGTAAACTCACACTGAGTGAATGAATAAAACGGAGACCATTGCAGCACGTAACGTAAGAAATTATGAAATCAAACTGTGTCACCCCCAAAAGAAGACCGCGTGCCTTTGCTACTGATTCTTGATTCCAGGAATCACCGTCAGCTATATCATTTAAAGTTTGCACAACTGCTGTATAAAGTTCTCCAAACACTTCCAATGCATCATGCCTGGCTACCCACCTAGTCTTGCATAGATCAACAAGTTTTTGCTTTCTGGACTCAGGACATAGATGCTGAATATTATGCTGCAATTGCAAATGACGCTTAGGTGAATACTTAAAAAATATACAGACCTCAAGCAAAGTACCCATCATGTTCCTAATTGGTTGTAATGAGCAGGCTTGGACTACAGCAAGATTGAGAACGTGAGAATTGCAATGGAAGTAAACAGCATTAGGATACTGCTGACTGATTATAGCTGCAGCTCCTTTGATTTTACCAGCCATGTTGCCAGCCCCATCGAAGCCTTGACCACGCAGCTTAGACAAATCCAAACCGTATTCTTGCAGTTTACCAATCAAAAGTTTGGCAATTGATTCTCCTGTTACACTATCACATCTTATAAAATCTACAAATCTTTCACAAATCTGTACACCATCATAAAATCGAACTGCAAGCGCTAACTGTTCCATGTTAGATGCATCAGTCACCTCATCAGCCATAATGCTGAAGTAAACAGCCTCTTTTATTTGTTCTACCACTGTACACCTAATATTGTCTCCGCACCCATTAATCAGTTGATTCTGAATGGTTTTTGACCTATATGTTGCAGTTTTTGGAGCAGTTTTGAAATGTTCTTCTAGAATATTATCACCAGCACAAATACGGAAATCCAGAAGGGCTTGGAAGTTTCCACGGTTGTTATTAGAATTAGTGTCTGTCTCATTGTGTCCTTGAAGTGGTATATTTTGCCTACCACAGAGTATGACTGTTTGTAGAATTGACATCAGCTTTCGACGATTTTGTTGTATACGTAATTGGATGCTACTGCAAGTCTGCTGGATGACATTAGCTTGTCTCTGCTCCATTATCTCAATAAATGATGCCAAATCTTTCATTGAATTTTTATGGTATTCCGTTTCAGTATGCTTATATATATCTTGTGGTCCATCTTTAAATTTTGTCAATGGTGTGCTTACAAATACACCTGTTGATCTATGACTCGTTTTAGCAAAAATAATGCATGGTAAACATAAACCGCCGTTTAAAGCTTGACTGTAAACTAGCCACTGATTAGCTACCAACCATTTGTACTGAAATGAGCGTTTCTTTTTACCTTCTTGTGTTTGTGGAAAGCAATGATTAACATCTGGCTTCGCTACATTCCGGATAATGTCATATCTATTGGAAGCTGAAAACTGTCTAATTTTTTTATATAGTAGCCCAATGTCATATGGTTTGATAAACTCTTGAAGCATTTTATTTTCAAATGAGTTAGTGACACTTGATGAATTTAGAGGTATATCGTGCACTGTAGTCTTAGATAGAGGCAGCGAATCATGGACTGTAGATACGGATGGAGGAAGTATATCATGCACTGCAGACGTAGTTGTGGGCGACTGATCATGGATTGCAGATGCGGATGTAGGCGGTATATCGTGCACTGTAGATGTAGACGGAGTTGACTGATCTTGGACTGATGATGTAGGTAGTGGAGTTTTGTTTTGACTGAGAAAGTAAGCACTGATTGTTTTCATAGATCCGAAACTATCCACCAACTTCTGCTTCTTTTCCTCTTTCACTCGTTCAGGACCTGACATCTTTCGCTTGGTTTTATCATTCATTTTCTGTAATCGTAAAACATCGTATAAAAAATAAAACAACACATGGCTTAGAATCACTTCATCACTTAAATTTACTTAATAATGAATTAGGTACAAATTTTGCAGCGAATAATATGTTAACACCGACCATGTTTTTGCAGTTTTTATTCTAAATTTAAGTTGGGAATTACACCTGTCAGTGAATAACATTTACATATATACGAATTTCAACAAATTTTAAGTTGAACAAAAATAAATACGTCTCAAATGTGTATGGAAATTATGGTCACGTACCTTTCAGCAATTTTTGGGGGCACGTGCCCCTTATGCCAACACTTCTCTTAGGGGGGGCACGTGCCCCTTAGGCCCCCCCTTGGATCGGCCCCTGATAAAATATGGTTGTTCTTCCAGACCTTTTTTTTTTTAGAAAAAAAGAGAGACGTATGAAGACACTACAAACTTACAGTTTAGAGAGGAAGGAATCATTGTTTAACACACAAATTAAACCTGAAATATGTAGTGAAAAATGTTATGTATTCTAATAGGTGGGGGGGGGGGCTGGGGGCGCCAAAAATCTCGCACAAGGCGTGTCAATAGCTACGGGCTGGGCTTTTATGTATTGCCATTGCAACGTAGATTGCTTATGTTTCATTCTGGCTGAGAGAAATTAAGCTGTGGAGAGTGTTAGTTGTGAGTTAACTTTGATTGTATGAACATTTGAAACAGATCATTCTTTGAGGTTCTAAAGTTAGGGGACGGATGGTCGTGCGGTAACGCGCTCGACTGTCGACCTGAAGGTACCTGGTTCGATGAGGACCAAGGAAATTTTTCAGGTCTTGGCTCAAGTTCCCGATATATCTTCCGTGGTGCCTCCATGGCCATTGCACTATCGGCTATGGTGGGGATGAAAGAAGGGCACCATAAAACCGCCCCATTAGTGGTTTATAGGATCTAAGGGATTTCATCTCATCCTTACAGGGACTTTACACATTGAGGTTCTAAAAGACTTGAAAAGGCTTGTGTGTAATCTTTCTCCAACATGGATATTGATAGAGAGATGTAAACTAAACATTTATTATGATTTACAATGATTGAGTGAATAACAGAGTGAACATAGCCAGTAGCCTTCCTATCTGCTTTCATTAACAATTCTGTTAATGTTGACAAGTCGTTGTACTGTAGAGAATCTCGCTTTGGAAAATAATACATTTGTTGATAAACAGATTTACCAAGTATTTATCTAAAAAGAAAAGAAGTACTTGATAAAACTTTAAGTTAAAGATTGGCTAAGATTTTTAAAGATTGGCTAAGAACTCTCTGACGTTGTTCTGGATTATTTAAAGTTCTAGTATTTTTTTTTTTGGGGGCATGTTTTTGCGCCGACCCCGGACGAAGTACAAATGCCGACAACGACACCAACTCCGGACAAAATACAAATGCCTACACCGACACCGGGCAAAGTACAAATGCCGACACCGACAAAAACTGCCGACACCGGCACCGGCTCCCTAGCCCTGGTGAATACAATTTACATGGCTTAATTTTAAGGAAATATTATTTACTTTTAGAGCATTTTATTAGATTATTTTTAAAACAGCTTTTTTATGTATTGTCTGAAGTGATTTTGGAATCAGGTCCTATAAATCTATAAATATCCCTACTTTTATACTCAAAATATATCTTCATTTTAGTGTGTTTTAATCATATTAGAAAAAAAAATGTTTTTGACCACTGGTAGTCTTGCAAAAAATTATGAATGAATACTTAAGGGTATTTCAAGGTCATTTTTTGAACATTACAAATATTTTTAGGAACAGTATGTTTTTGTCTATGACTGTCTTTTGGAAGCTCTTATCTGCGGAGATACAACTGTTACCATTAGAGCTTTTCCTGAAGTTTATAGTGACCTCTGTCAATTTGATGCAGACATCTCAAAAACAAAACTTGAGGAACAGTTTGAGGTAATTGATGTTTTCAAATATGCATTCTGATTTTTATACATTCTAATTAAAATTATTTTATTAATATTCTTAATATATCACATAATAGTTCTTATCCATGTCACAACCTGCAGTCATATAAACTGGCTGCAAGAAATACGTATTGATATAAATCATTTTGGAAGCCACCCAAACTAGTACTTACAATTACCAAATTAGCCTATATGCTTATTTATTTATTCAGATCTTAAAACTGCTATCAACTACAATTGAAAGAGATGAAAGTACCACTGCACTTACACCAGAAAATATTTTCAAAAACAGGTGCAAAAATATAATTCCAGGTATTGGTTTAAAAATAATAGTCATTTATTTTAATTAGTTTCTCTTGGACTTAATCAAATCTATTTTTTGAAGCATTATAGTTTTATTATTTTTTGTTGGTAAAAAATGTACAGTTCTTTACAAGATCACGTGTTAGTTTACATGACAAAGAGCAAAGATGTGACACTTAGGCCTAAATAATGATATCTTGAACTTGCTAACAATATAATTAAATCAACAATTTGTAACTTAATTTATCTAGTGTACTAAGATAATTTTGACCTACTGCTAAACAATGTTTGGTGTGTTATATATAAAAAGTTTAAATGAAATTTTGAAAAAAAAAATCTTAATAATTTTGATCTTTTTAGACATAAAAAAAAGTCTATTGCTATAAACTACATTCAGTTTTGTACTTGTATGCTGATTTTCATAACATTATATATAGAATTTTAAAAAGAAATTTACCTTTTAGATCATGGGCCAATTAGACTTCATGCACAAACAAAAACCCCTGGTTCATTAGTATTTTTTTAAATAAAGGTTACAAAGCATATTTTTATTATTTTTTTTTATTTTTGTATCTCCTAACTGTATATTTAAAAATGTATAATATAATTGTCTTCTGAATTTACTGGTCTGCATAAAGAGGTTTTTTGATTTTATTAACAGTTCTATTTATATTTTTAAAAAAACAATCCAGCAATAACAAAGAAGTAAAAATTTTCAAAGCTACTTTTGATTCAGTTTTTGTATGTATACCTTTAAATAACAGGCATACCAGGGCAGGGCCGACCTAATTCTAGGTGTGAATTATTAAATTAAACTATTATAATATATAAACATTTATAGGTCAGCGTGTTTATTCTTTTTCTTATGTTTTTACGGTGCTTTTTATCTATTACGTCATCGTTTCAAGTGATTACGACAAGTAAATAAAATTGAAAAAAAAGTAGCTGCTCCGGTGCTTTATCTCTAAACTCGTCATTTACGGGAACTTGGAGTAAGATGAAACAGACATCGTTCTTAACCTTATGATGGCTCAACTCACTGAAACCAATGAAATAAGAGGAGCTATTTATGGAGAAGATGTTATCGATTTTTTGGATGAATAGTTTGAAATTTACCGGCTGTGTCATGTGGCCAAAAAAAATGGAAAGATTTTGTATTGACTATTTGCCACAAAAAGGTCCACCTGAGATTACTTTGGAGAAAAAAGGATGGTAGGCATTTCTCTAAAGTGAATTGCAAACGAAAGCTGAGTAATGGTGAAAGTATTTTGCATCCTTGGCTGATATATTCTGTGTCATCAGACAAGATCTATTGTTTCTACTGTCACAGTGGCGTCACGCGGGGGGTGCGGACCGCACCGGGTGACACCCTCACGAGGGGTGACACCCAACTGCAAAATATCTAGTTTTAGGTCTGTATTCTTATTTTGTAATTTAAAATAATTCAAAGCCGTATTTAATTTTTTATAAATAAATAAAAATATCTCCGATTACTAACAGACACTGCGTACTTTTTATTATTAATTATTTTAACGCACTGGCTCCGGATACGTCTTAGATGAACTCTTATGATTTAAAGTTATTTTCTTTTCGCGGGAAATTGCATAACCGAGCGATTTTTTTCGATTATATATTAAAATTGTAGCTATTCCTCTCAGAGACATATATTTTTTTTTTCAGATTTTTTTTTTCAGGAATAGGGTAAGGGATAGGGTTAGGGTGTGGAGCAATATCTATTGATGGTCCCCGAAAAAAAAATATATCTCCCGTTATTAACAGTAAATGATGTCATCAACGTCTGCAGTAAATAAGAGTTCTCATTCATTCTGTTTACTGACGTCATCAAAGTTTGCTAGACGTATCCCGAAAAAAAAATACTGAGTACGTCTTAGACGTATCCGGAGCCAGTGGGTTATTTTAATGAAATTATTGGTATACTTGCACTGACCTATAGATATCAATTATCGGGGTGTCATGAGAGGGGTGACACCATGAGTTACCGCACCGGGTGAACCAACCCTAGTGACGCCACTGTACTGTCACCCGCTGATAAAACAAAAAAGCTCCTTTTTAAATGTAGGATTTGACCAGTGGCAAAGCTGTACCAAAAGGCTAAGCAGTACATGAAAAATCGCAAGGGCATTTAGACGCCATGACTAGTTGCGGTGAAAATGAAGCAAGATTGAGAAAAAAAAACAGGCATTGACAAAATTCACAAGGAGATGCTTTTTTCTGAGACTCAACGATGGAATCAAGTTTTACAAAGACCTGTTGCGATTGTACAGTTTCTAGCGAAGCACTATTTAGCTTTCAGAGGGACCAATGAAAGAGTTGAAGAGCAGAAATTCACGATCATTACCTGGGAAAGAAGATTCAAAACGAACTCATTATTGTAGTAGCTGATGCTGTTGTAAATGCTATCCTTTGAGACATCAAGAACGCAAAGTATTTTTTAGTGATATTGGATTAGATGGGGTTAAATGTGAAAGAGCCTGAGATTGTACATAAACGTTTTAATAAGTATCTTCCTGTGAAAAGTACTACTGGACTGGACTAATGCGATGTACTGGTGAATGAGCTGGAGAAGCTTGAATTAAATGTTGATAATATTCGTGGAAAAGGCTATGATAACGGTGCGAACATCAAAGGCGTCCATTCTGGAGTTCAAAAACAGCTTTTAAATATAAACAACAGAGCATTTTTTACTCCTTGTGCTTGTCATAATAACAGTCTGGTGGTAGCAGACATGGTCAAAACATGCCCTGATATGTTAACCTTTTTTGGAACTAAACAACGCGTGTACACTATCCTTTCAGCATCTAAAAAGAGATGATCATTATTTAGAAAGCTTGTTCCCAATCTGTCTGTAAAACCTCTGTGCGAAACAAGGTGGGGTTGTAGAATAAATTGTGTCAAAGCACTTAGTTATCAATTGCCTGAAATTTGTGACGCACTCAATGAATTAGCTGAAGAGACCAATGATGCGATAATTAAAAGTGAAGCAGAAACACTGTATGAATCATTGAAGCAGTAAAAATTTTTAGTGTCACTTTTATTATGGTACGACGTTCTCTTCCAAATCAATTTTGTGAGTAAAGAACTTCAAGGTGCATTGCAATGGATTTTTACAACAACTTGATGACTTTGCTAAGATAACTGAGAGTTGATGGGTTTGTTCAGATTCTTGTTACAGCAAAGGAATTGGCTAAAAACATGGAAGTTGTTGCAATCTTTCCAGTCAAAGGAAAAGGCAGCATGATAAATCTGTGGAAAACTTCATACCTGGAAATGCTGAAGATGACTATATGATAAATTGCTTCAACATTATTGTGACACTGCATTTCAATCCTTGCAGCCGAAATTCGAACAGCTGAAATCAAACCACAATCTATTTGGGTTTCTTATCAGCTTCTACAGCCTTCAGTGTGATGACATACAAAAGTTTACAGCGAACCTCAACCAGTCACCAAATATATGTAGGCGAGAATTAGCAGATGAAATGAAATCTTTAAGGCATATTCTACCAAATACCACCAAAACCCCGGTAGAAATTTTGGCTTATCTGTCCACTAATGTAAGATTCACTGTTTTCCCCAACTACTTAGTTGCACTCAGAATATTTTTAACAATAACCGTAACTATGGCATCTGGAGAAAGAAGCTTCTTGAGCCTCAAACTAATCAAGAATTACTTGAGGTCAACAATTTAAGTAGATAGATTGAACAATTTGGCAATTCTTGCTATCGAGCGTGATCTATGTAGGAAACAGAATTTTGATGATATACTGTTTGACTTAGCTACACACAAGGCTCGTAAAGTAAAGTTAATTTGATCATGATTTTGTATTTAGTAAAGAATGAATAAAATACAAAGACGAATTTATTTTTTAATACAAAATCTTAATTTTCACTTATTATCCTTATCCTTACCCAGACCGGGCCCCGCGCAATTTCGCATAGAGCCTTGCATTTGTTAAGGCTGGCCCTGTACTAGGGGCACCACACTGATCAAATTGACAACCTTTTCTGTCTCTGACTCAAGGTTTACATTACTAATCATATGCGGTACATTTTCATGTGACTATCAACTTGAAGGTGTCATGTTCATTTCCTGCTGACCTGGGTTTAGTTCAGGTTCTGTTGAAAGCTGCCATGTTCACCCAAGTTAAAATGAGTACCTGACATTAGCGTGGTTGCTCTATAGCCATTGCACATTCTGCTGCTGTTGGGAATGAAAGAAACTGCAAAAATCTTTACCATTGGTGGATCTAAGAAATACAAATCTTATCTTTACAGTGACTTTAAAAAACAACTACTAATAATCCTAATAGGTCTGCATTGGCATCAGTTTCATCTACTCACTACTGCCCCTTAGGATCTTTAAAAGTGTCTATTATTATTCTCTGTTAGCAATATTTTTATCTGATGTTTGTCTTCAAGTAAAATTAAACTGCATGTTTTTTTCCATAATTTAAAACAAAATTCGTGTATCCACTTATCATACATTAGCCTAGACGAATTTCAATTTTGATTAAATGTATGCATTGTAATGCAATTATTTTTATATTGCATTTTTTTATATTTTTTACTAGCTAACCGTTGTAGGCCATATTTAATGACTGCAAGTGAAGGTTGTAATGACTACATTAATGCTGTTTTTCTCAATGTAAGTGCTATTTTCTTGTTTAATTATGGAAAAAAATTAATTTTGATATTAAAAAGATAAAGAGAACTATAATGCACTATTGGATCCATTGCATTATTGGCTATGGTGGGGATGAAAGAAGGGCACTTAGAAAGCTGTCTCATTATTTGTTTTAAAAAGTGCTCCGCTACCTTATTTTTAATCTCTTGGCACTCTTAAACTGTTAGAAATACTCAGCGGCTCAGAAATACTCAGCGGCTCAAAAAAAAAATATATAGGTTTTAATGCATACACTAGACATATGTTATGATTCAGAAATCCAATGTATAAATAATGTTTTTTTAAACCCTGCTTTTTGGAAATATCATAAATTAAAAATAGCTATTAAAGATTGCACATGCCAGCAATTGCGCTATATCACAGAAAGAAAAATTATGGAGAACAAATAATACAAAATATTCTTAATCAAATAAATATAAACTGCATAAAATTGATATCAAAATAAATCAATTTTTGAATTTTTTTAATCTGGAGTAGTAGGGTGATTAAAAAATTTTTTTTTGCAATTTAATATTGCATTGTTGTTAAATTTGTTCACTTTTATATTCCTATACTTTCATGCCAGATTTTATTGAAATTGAATAAGAGGTCGCTCATCGAGACTGAAGTTTATATTATCTTATTTAATGACATGAATTCTTATAATATAAACATTAAATTAAACATTATCTTAAAATAAGCATTAAACATTAATTACAGCGAATTAGACATGTTGAAATGTTAAATAACATAAAATATAATGATATGCAACAGTTACTGCTTGTTTATTCATGTATACATTGTATTTGTCATGACTCTGTTATATATTTGGTAGCACTGTAACGCACCTAATGAATGTGTAATAAAACGGAAGTTAAGAAATAAAGAAGGAGAAGACATAGACGGTTATTTTGTTGTCATTAGTTTGTCTTCCGAAGAGATACAACATAGCCTATTATTTATTTGGTGGCAGCGGTGGGATGACAATAGCTACTAGGTTAAAGTATTATTAACTTGGTGGTAATGGAAAACAGCGTGAACGCTGCAGTGCTGTTATTATTGTGATGTCAACCTACCTTAATACCAGTTAAGTTTATCTATTCAAGTAATGTATTGTGGCCAAGAGCTTTAATGCACTAATAAGCCCACTGATTCAGGCATCGCTTTTGTAGCCTAATTATTAATCTAATAATTTACTGTGGCCAAGAGCTGTGAAGCACTAGTAAGCCCACACATCTAGTATATTATTTATTTGGTAGCTGTATTACAACCATAACTAATACTAAAGAGTGGCCATGAGTTGTGAAACACACGTAAGCCCACACGTATACCTATGAAGAGTCATTGAACTACCAAGATACAAGTCCTCTCTGTGTGTTGACCGGTCTGATGGCAGCTATGTACTAACAAGCCTAGTCATCGTTACGATTTACACTCACGTTCTTAAATGTGTTTATGCCGCAATCTTGCGCATACAAAGAGTCGTTACTGACTAACACTCTTTAAGTGTAATAACAAACTCATCAATCAAGAAAACAGACTGTTGAAGAAACCGTACAGCGAGAAACAAGTCAACAGAGGTAAAGTCATACCTACCGGAATTGGGGTCAAGTTCTACACTGGACCAGAGACAGTATTGTCCAGACGTAGGGAGAGATTAACAGTTTTATTCCTTTCAAATGTGTTCACATTCAAGCTGAAGTGTGAACCATACAGATTATAAATTGTCTCATAGAGACATATCTAACTGACCCAGTTTATTTAAAACTCACTGAAAACTTAGTACGAAAATATGGAAAGGTTGGAAGAAAGGAAGTTATCTCCAGTACAAGATCTCTGGGAGGATTTTGAAGAAAAAGGAAAGAGATATGGGTTACAAGGAGAAAAATTGCTACAATTCATCAAAAAGAATATGGCTATGGACAGAGAAGTCAAAGAAAGAGAAGCAAAGAAAGAACTACTAGAGATTGAAACCCATGAAAGAGAAAAGAGAGAGAGAGAAGAAAGAGCAAAAGAGGAGCAAAGAAAGAACTACTAGAGATTGAAGCCCAAGTACAGAGAGACAGACTAGATCATGAACTAAAGATGGCTACTATTAAGGCCAGTTCTGGTAATCACTGCACAGAAGCTAGTCCAGATGTACCAAATACTCAAAACTTATTCAACAGATATAATCTTAAACTACAATCTTGTGATGGTAAAGCTGAGGACATTGATACATTTCTCTCTATATTCGAACAGAAATGCAGATGCAATAATGTGCCTAGAGCGCACTGGATAGATTTAATGAGCGAACTTCTAAGGGGAGATGCAAGAACTGCTCTTAGATCGATTCCAGACTACTACGACAAAGACTATGATGAAGTAAAACAGAAACTTCTGAAACACTTTAACAAAACAGAAGAATTTTACAGAAAGAAATTCCATTCTTTAAAGATGTCCAATAAAGATCAACCACAGTACTTTATTGACAATGTAGTGTCAAGTTTGAAGTCTTGGTTGACAATGGCAGAAATTGACTTAATGGATGCACAAGCAGTGTTGGAAATGTTTGTCATTGACAAAATATTACAGATATGCACCAAGGATGTATTTGCTTTAATAAAACAGAGAAAGGTGAAAACCATTGATCAACTAGTCAGAGCTTTGAGTGACTATATGGACAGTCGTCCAGATGATGAAATATGTAATACGGAATTCTATGCTAATATAATCCAGAACAGATATCGTAGTCTTCCTAATAGGAGCAGTAATCAAAATAAACTCAATACACATGGTTGGAAGGTCAGAGAGCCGGAAATAAGATCATGTTATTATTGCAAGATGAAAGGTCATCTAATTCAAGAGTGTAGGAAGAGACAGAGAGAATGTAGGTCATACACGAAAGAGTTTGACAACAGAAGAGTAAATGGTCAGAAAGCCGACAGACATCAAGCTAGTCATAGTTACAACACTCAACAGTATCAAAGAAGACAATCGCCTAACGTCAGTCCACAAAGAAATAGGACAGAGAGAAAACGTACACTAGAAAGATCACAAAGATCTGGCACTAGAAATACAGGCCCACAAGAACAGAATACTGAACAGTATTGTGCAAATGTGATCAGTTCACATGGAAGGATAAACTTTTATCCAGCATTTGTAAATGGCAGGAGAATACAGTGTCTTCGTGATAGTGGATGCAGTACAGTTATCGTGCAAGATGATCTTGTACGCAAAGATCAATACATGCATAACATGACAACAGTCAAAATAGGTGATGGCTCAAAGGTGGAATGCAACATGGCAGTAATCGATGTAGACTCACCATGGATATCGGGTACTATTGAAGTACTTGTAATGAAAAATCCTGTTGCACCATTGATTATAGGCAACCTGGCAGTTATAAAAGACAATACAACAGAAGAAATTGTAAAACAAAGGACAGACAAAAAAATATCTGAAGGAATAGAAATGTGTTGCGTTTCTATAAATAGTGACACAGTGTATTCTGAGCAAGTATCTCAAGATCAAATAAAATATCAAAGAAGCCATACTAAACAAAATGAGTTTAAACAAAAACATGAACATTATAAGAGGTCAAACAATTATAATAGAATATGTCATAACAGATTTAATGAGTATAAGAGAAACAGAAGAAATTATGTTGGACTGGAACTACATAGAAATGGTGAAATAATGACACCAGAAGATTGGTTTGATAAAAGAGCCAAATGTTTTAATAGTAAATTTAAATGTGAAAGGCAGGATTTCTACAGGCCTAATTTTTAAGAAATAAGATAGTAATTTTAAGTGATAATATGATTTTTTTGTTAATATACAACATGGGTCATGATGACATAGACAATAATGAGATGTCATATGATGTCAGAAGCTTTAAAAAAAAAAAAAAAATCTTTGGCAGTGATGAAGATAAAAAAAAAAAAAAGAAATTATGATGAGGCTAACAATGTTGATGAGCTATTTGTAAACAAAATAAACATAAACAATACACGTTACTAATGATCATCAGTTCAGCGCTTCTTATATAACTTCAGTGTACTTTTCTTCAAATTTGGCACTTTCTGTCTGTTATTTTCTACAACTTGCAGCTGTCTCTGCATTTCAGATTCTGTTTTAGTGATTGGCTTATTAAATGATGACATCAGTGCAACTGACCACTCAACAATACACTAAATGACGGCAATTGATCCCAGGATACTGGATCAACTTCATCGAAGCTGGTATCAATACCAACTGAACGCATTGCAGATAGTGATGAGTACCTACTGAGTGATGCATTTAGTGCAATCCTTCACTTTTAACACTCGATCCGTCCAATCATGGCCAGTCTTCAGCATCGCTTCAGCAATACTGCGGTTTTCATCTGCAGAAAATTTTTCAGAAAATAACGCAAGAAAAATGACCTCTGGACTGAATTATTCGACAGTCGTGGGCTGTCGTTCTATCAGTGGCTTGCCGCTGTCGGCATGCCACTAGATTCTCAATAGCTGGCCGATATCGACTGCTAACAGGGTACTATACCAAAGACACCGTTTTGTATATGACAGAATTTCTTGAGATCTGCTTGAATAACAATAGATCATTAAACGGAGCATCATGACTCACATGACATGAGATCCAAGCTTTAACATAAATGTGAGTGGCAAACAAGCAGAATTCTTGCAAAATCTTTACCTCTGAAGGTGAAGGTGTGAGCTAGAACTGATTTCTAAACAAGAAGATCTTGAAGCAGTATATCACTTTCGCCATCCAGCGAGCCGTATGGTAAGTGCCTAGCGCATGAATATTGACGCCAAATATCAACAAGCAGGTTTTGATCATTCCTCTGTAAACTTCACGTAGTATGTAACTTGAGGCACTTGACAGACTGTCTTGTAAGAAATGACAAAACACTGTTTGTGTTCCACCATAAACGGATCATCTAGTCTCGAATCTTTTAGCGAACTATACAGCTGCTGATCAACTTTAGGCCAAAATCGGTTAAAACGTTTGAACAGTGGAATGTTAGGGCTGTTTGTGGAGCCACAGAGAACAAACAACCCCAATGATCAGTTCAGGCACATGATGTCGGCAGGCAAAATGTAACAGCTCCTCCTGCAACAATTTACATGTCCCCTTAGTAACACCAGTGTTGACGGATGTTGTGTCAAAACACATACCAATAATCTCAACAGGTACCTCCCATAGTCTTAACAGCTGTATTGTTGCATTGGCTTGTGCCTTAACAGTTCCAGTTGGTATTATAGTTAAACCTAAAATCTTCACTACTTCTTTCCCAATTACAACTACAGATAATCTGTCTACGTGTGACTGCAGCTCTGGATAAACTGTAGTTTCCTCCATTATCTTTCCGTCCCAGTGAATGACCAAGGGGCATTTACTTCTAAAGTGAAATTCTGATTTCAAATTTATTGTCTGGCATCGAACCCTCTGACAGAAGCTTCTTGTAGTAAACAGTAATCTCAATTTCAAAATCGTCGTCATCTTTGCCTTCATCCTCACTTTCGCTGTTGCTTGTAGATGTAGTAGTAACAGTAGCCTTCTGATGTCTTCTTTCGTCTTCAACTACTCTTCGATTTTCTTTGACTGCTTTTCTTTTTGAAGATCGTTAACAGTTACCTTAATGCTTTCGGATATTGTCTTCTTCAGTACCTTGTGATTATAGAAAACCATCTTCATAGCATGACCCAAGGTTAGTAAGACATTACTAGGCAGACAAGAATCCGTTTGTCCAATCAACCAAACTTCATTTATATGTCTTGTCAATACACTTTGCGAATTACCACTTGATGTGGATCCCATATCAATTCAATAATTTGTAGCTAGTCAAAAACTACTTTATTATCCAGCAAACTTGAATAATAAAATTAATTATAATCTAAAATTCAAATATCACGGAATACTTTTAATTTTACAACTTTGAACTAAAATGTCACTATATCAAAAGCAAACAAAACATCAGAACTGCCGCATTATCTCATACAGTGAAACTTCGGGTCGCTTGAGCAACCTCTTAAAGTGGTCATTTTTTCAAAAAGTTTAGTTTTAGTTGATTTGCTTGCCAAAAGGAAAAAAAAAATGAACCACAATAAATTAGAATCAGAGAGTTTTTTTTTTCCCATGCAATGATGAATCACCCTACTGGGGTAGCTAACAGTGCTTTGGGTTACCAAGAGAGACAAACAAATCTATACAGAACAAATTAAAGCTATGAAATACTAACAAAAGTATGGCCCTGTAAGTCATTGGCAATGACTTGTAGGAGATGATTGAGCAGAGCAGTGGGGAGTTCTTTAGAATGAATAACCAAAGAAATTAAAGGAGGAGCAGTCGTATGATGATTAGGAACCAATGACTCTTCCAACAACCAGGCTTAAAGACTTGCTGCAAGTGGGCCGATGCTGGTGACAGCATCATAACAAACTTATTGCTAACAACAAGGGCAGTAAAATTGATGAATGATAAGTGATGACCCACTTCAGAAGGATTCTACAGCAAATTTTATAGTTTATCGGTGCAAAAAGATTTCCATTCAGCTTCCAAAAACAGCACCAAGAATCTCCTGGAATTAAACATTCAGAATAGAAAAAGAATTGATAAATAAATTTCCCATTTTTATTTTCTTGTGAGATTAAATTTTTATTTATTTTATGTTTGTTTTAATTTTTTTCTTTATTATTTCTCCGTTTCAATATTAAAGTACAAGTACTCTTTGCTTTTTGCCAGGTGTAACATTCAGAAGTTTATGGTGTAGTTGTACAGTAGTGTAGATGTAAATATACATCAAACAAAATAATGTATTGCATCAAATTTACATATTTATTTGTACTTATCGATTGTATTTCACTAAGTCAACACTCAGAACCTAGCTTTAGAATTTGTTGCTATCTTGTGACAATTGTAAGTTAAATATGTCTTGAAATTTCCTTATTAAATAAAATGTAAAATTATCTTACATAGTCCTACTCACTGTTCTCTTAGACACAAAATTATAAGAAAAAGACCTTTATAATACTAACTCCTTCTTCATGAATAAGTTCATATATATTAAATATATTACAATATATATTAAATCTACTACTTATCTCAAATTTAATAAAAGCAATTCTTACCCACTAATAAAATCTACACATCAAACTCATGGTTTTTTAAAGTGATCCTTTCTCCAAATGTGCTTTTAAATAGCAAAATAATTACATTAAAGTGTTTTTTTCTCAATCAAAACCTTCATAAGTCTTCCAGAGTCCTGCATTACAATGAAAGTATATTGTAGATCTAGGGTCATAAATGCAATTTTTTTTTCTCTTGCCTATTACAGTCATCTCTTGTAAATCATATGTTATGGCACTCATACTGCCTGATTATTTTTTAAGCCACAACAAATTGTCCCTGTAGTAGTAAAATGTGTCATTGTACTATAAAAATGTTACATTCTTAGCAATCAGCTTTTGTTGCACCTAGGAAAAAATATCAAAGGACAAAAAAATTGTCACGACTAAAAAAATAAGAGTAAAAAAAACATGCTAACAAAAAGTTATAAACAGAAATCTAATTATCTGACAAAAATATATAAAAAAACTGGAGTTAGATTGATTGCGATTAATTGCGAAAGAGTTCAGTTAATTTATGTCTCACTTTTTTGAGGCAAAATTTAATGTATTTCTTTGAACCAGTAAAGATTCACTTAAATAATGAACATATGTAGAAATTATACCTATGAAATTTTGCTGTGATTTAAGGAAAAATGAATTTTCAGCTCAACAAAAGTGTACAAACCCTGTAAGTTCATGTCTTCTAAAATGCACACTATGTGTGGAAATAAAGCTAGCCAAGAACAATTTTCACATTTGTGCTTCAAATATTCTGAGTAATTTGCTTTGAAAAAAGTCAATGTTAAAGCAATGTGATGCAACATCTGGTATTCTGAGCCCATTTCACTGCATAATCATGTAAAAATTTGGCCATTTAAGGCTCTTGTTATTATGAATTTTACTATTCCGATACTTTTTTTCATTGAACCTCTAAAGTCTGGAATTTTCTCATCTTATCATATTTATTTAATATATACCCACTAGTTTATTGACATTCAGTTTTGCTCCAGCATATTTGGCACCATCTTGTAATTCAATGCTTGTTAAGTGAAAGTTAGTATCATATATAACCAGAACCATTTCTATGGATAAGTAAACTATGTGGCTACCAATACCTTCTCCCTTCCCCACTGCTTAAGAGGGTAGCTGTCAGGTCTTTTTTCTACTGCAGCTAATTAAAATTTATATTTAATTTGTTGTTGTGTAAAAGAAATTTTTTATTAATTATATTGTGTCTTTAGGCGTTTATTTTTTTCTAAAAGAAATGCAATAGGTGATTTTCTAATTCTGGTAGACCTATATTGCTAACAATCAAGTCCTCATTAAGAAAGGACAAACCATGTGATTTTCAGGGGTCCCATGACCCTATTAGTCAAACATTTGTATGATGTAGCTTGGAAGCTTTTTGGCCCTGATGTAACAATAATGGCCAAGTAGAGATCTACTTTAACCTATAGTAAAATAGCATTATATACACTTATTTTTTTTCTCTTACATCATTATTATAACATATAATAATTTTTAAGTCTGCTACATAGTTACACAAAGGTTATGTATAAAATATATAATTTAAAAAAAGAAATTTCAAAAAGTTTTCAGAATTTTAATAAGAAATATTATAAGATATAATAAAATTCTTAAAATGGTCCTATAATTGTATAATTAAAAATTTCAGTTATTTATTCAGTCATGACCAATTGAAAATATTTTTTTCTTATTTATTTTGTTTTCAATAGAAACATATTTTCACGAAATTAATTAAATGCTAATGTCATTAAAATAATCAGTAAGATTTAAAACATTTTATAATTTGTAAAAATTAAAATGATTTTCCTTGATTGTATTTTTTTCATTCAAGTCAATTTTTTTTATTTAATGTACTCACAGAGCTATTCTAATAGTTGCTTAAAAGTACCTTACCCTCACAACCCTTGCCTTTCTTAATTACTTTATTGAACCAGGTACTAAAAGTTAGTAATGTGAGAGGAATGTGGAAAAGTGTGTCAATTATTTTTTTTTTCTGTGTGGGTATTGTTGTAAAATTCTGTAATTTCATACACTAGCCCCTAAGCTCTATAGCGAGATATATGCAATTTTCTCTTCAATCAAAAAATATCATTGTGTATATTTGTTTACAAAGAAATAAATATTTATGATTCTTTATTTGTTACTCATTACTTTTATTTATTACTTTCACTTACTAATCACACACAAAAAATAAAAAGAACATTGATGCTTTTTTTTTTTAGAACAATGCCAAAGAATTCAAAATAAAACTAAATATAGGAAGGCCCCAATAGCACATATTTTATACATGAAATTACATGTGACTATCAGTTGTAATATTACTTCATCTAACATGGCACATGATAATAATTTAAAGTATTGAGGTTTTGACTATTAATTTCTGTCTCTTTCCCTTATTTTTATAAGATCTGTAATTTCTCCAGTTATCTTCCAAGTCATGGCTAGCATGATTATTAAATTCCTGGAAAGAATGATATATTTATCACTTGATCATGTAAACCATTAATAGAATGGCTTTAGTACTGCCTTTTTCATCCCCATTATATAGCTGAAAGTGCAATGGCTTCGTAGGCACCAAGGAAGACATAGTTAGATGGTTGATCTAGCTGGGATTTTAACCACTAAACATTAGTACACAGAGTGGACTAAAGCCCTTCTGAGTTATAGGGTCACCATGATAACCATAATAGGGTTAGCGTAATAATCTATATACCCACATCAAGAGCCAATTTTATGGGCCTTAAAAGGTGTTCGCAACAATTGGGGACTTTTTCTGTTTAAATTTAACACCAACCTTGTTACAAGCCTTTGTATTTTTAATATAGCAATTAAGTCCTAATTTAACTCAACAGAGAGTCACTTACATCCTGAGGCATGGTTATAGAATAAATAAAGTACATTTTTAGTATTTAAAGTGTCAATTTTTTTAATTAATTCTGTTTCTTTTGAGTACTTTGGGATCTTTAGCCATTTTATCATTTTGTAAAATAAGATTTTAACGCACAATTTTGGCAACATTGCACATTACCATTTCTTCTGTTTGGGAAATATTGCATTATGCTTTGTAGCAATGTTGGCACACTGTGTTTACTAAGTTTTTGTTGTTATTGTCTTTTTTGGTTTGAAGTGATTCTATCCACATTGTCTTTAACGAGACTTTATAATATTTTTTATGCACATAAATGATAGAAGTCATTTTGCTTTTACTGCAGATCAAACTAGGTAAAATACCATTTCAATATTTGTAATTGCTAGCATTTTAGATTACAATAAATATAAATCTTTAATATATTTTTCATATTTTTAATTGTTTGCAGTATGTGACAATACTCTACAGAGTACAATAAATATAGATCTTTAATACTTTTTTTTTTCATCAAAACTAGAATGACATTGTTCACTTTATAACTGTAAACCAATAATCTAAATCAATAATTTAAAGCTCAATAAAGAAAGCAATAAATGATGACTTTTGTTATAAATTCAGCTTTTTTTTTTTCATAAATCTGTTTTAAGTGAATTGAAATAAAATTATTTATCATTTAATGTATTATTCAAAAGATATGTTTATTTACTCTTTTTGTCTTGATTATTTTTTTTATTAGAGCTACTGTAAGAGAGACAATTTATTAGTAACTCAGATGCCTCTACCAAATACAGTAACAGACTTCTGGAGATTAGTTTATGATCACAAATGCTCTTGCATTGTTATGCTTAATGAAGTTGAAAGAAATGATGATGTAAGTGATTCTGAATTTACTTTTTTTTATTAAACTATTAGTGCTAACTATCATTTATGAATTAATTTTAAATCATTATTATTAGAAACTATACTTGAACTGATCAATACCATTAAAGATAGCATTAACATATTACTCTTTCTTTTAGACATGTGAACAATATTGGTCTGAGGAGCCTGATGGAGTCATATGTGGTCCATTTCAAATTGAAACAACTTCAGAGATTAAATCTAATCCTATTGTTACTTTCAGGGATTTTACTCTCACAAGCTCAATATCAGTAAATATTTGATTACTGCATATGTTTCATTTAGCCTATTATATCATACACAGAATATATTTTGAACATATTGCACACCATTTTTTACTATATACATAGACAGTTATTCAACTAAGTTATAATAATTAATATCCACTATTCAATGGTTTACGGTCTCTGTATCCAGGGACATGACCATTACAGCAGTAATAAAACTCGATTAAAAAAGATATCATATGCTATAAAAGTATTAAAAAGCCATATGTTTTAAAATTAACTTTTGTTCATGTATTGAAAAAAATATAGTTTTATAGAATTACATCACTAACTAAAGCTGACTTTCAATACTAATTGTAAGATATAAATATTACACTTGTATTTAAACAGCAGTCTTTGTAAAAACTCTGCACTGTTATTTAAGCCTCTAAAGGAAACGAATTCGACAATCTAAAAAATACCATATACAAAATCAAATGGTCAGCTACTAATAAAATTTAGAATACTATATTGTGTCCTTATAAGTGACTTAAGTGAAAATATTTTTATTCTTAGCTGTTAGAAATTGTGGATGTTCGGAATTATGACTTCTTTTAACATGTACAGGATGAGGTAGAAATTAAGTGTTTGATTAATTACATATGTTTGTCTTAGCCTGAGCAAATCCCAAGACAGATACGTCAGTTTCATTTTCACCGTTGGCAAGAAGGATCTTCTATACCAAGCTCTCATTTGGCATTACTAGAATTAGTAGATTTAGTTGATTCTTGGCAGCAATCTAATGAAGGGCCAATCATTGTCCACTGCATGTAAGTCATTTTAATTTATTGTATTAAATTTGCAATTATTGAATGAAGAAAAGAAAATTTTTAACTTTGAGACATACATAAAAAATGCTTGTTTTTTAAACTTGTTTACTCTCATGTGTAGAATGTGTAAACCTTTTAGTTGAGTATTTTAAAAAATGTTTTCGAGCTATTCAAAACATAATGGCAAAAAATTGTATAAGGTATGGACCATGCCCATTTTTTCCATGTAAATAAGAAAAACTAAAGGACTTATATTTTGTCATTATCTGAGACCGAATTAAATTTAAATCAGTTTTTCAAGCTGATTCAGTTTTATTTTATATCATGTCACCTGTTTGAATCATGGGCAGTGGGTTATGTTCCCAGTCAAGGCTGAATTATGAAATTAATGAGCTTACTGTTGTTGAGGTTGGCTGAAAGGTGGACAAAACTTTTGAATCGCAAGCTACTTTCTCAAATTTGACAGAAAGAGCAGAAAGATTGAGTGTTTATATGAAGCAATCTAAATTAAAAGTAAATGCCATCGATATGATTTAGGGTGGTGTAGCAAATGCTATTCTTGACTGCCCAACAAGATGGATCAAGCTATAATTAAAAGATTTGTAGCCATAATGTGGTCTAAGTTCTTTTGGTTCTTTTCTTTTTTAAAATCTGTTTTGTATAATACCTATTTCCTACTCCTTTACTCAATTTATTTCTGCAGCTGATAATAGATTAGCACTGAGTAATTATAAAGCACTAAAACTCAGCATAATTAAAAAGAATAATGTGTGAATGGAAAAAAGCTTTGGCCAATAATTATGGAATAAGAAACAAAAAAATAGACCTATCTCTTTCACTTTGTAAGGCTGAACATAGTTTACAATATATCTATTTTACCAACTTTGGAAACCATTATAGTATCTTTTGGAACTGAGACTATTAAGATTCATTAAAAAAGTTATGGTTGTCTTAAAAGCACATACATTTAAATTTGACACTAGGGTTTTTGTCCTGGAATCCTGCTTGAATTTCAGCATTTTAAAAACTACCAGGAAAATGTTCTTATCCTGTGATATCTTGGGAAACCATTTAAATTCAAAATTTAACTCCTTGTTCTCAAAATTAAAATAATTTCTTTAATGGTAGCCTTATTTCTTGTGTAAACAGCATTATCAATTAGAAGCGAGGAATTTGTTTTTCATATGAATCAAAATATAGCAGTGAAAAAAAGCACTTTGTTCATCTATGGATGGGATATTTTAAACACAGCTCTAAATGAGTTACATTTTACAATGAGACTATAAAACTATTCAAAGCTAAAGAATCAGTATAGATGAAGTTACTATAATATTCTTACATACTTATTTTTTATGTGGTAATCAGCTGCAATTCCTTTTTTTTTTTTTTTTTTTTTTTTTGTAAAATAAATTCTTGTCACCACAAAAGAAAGTTGAAAATTTGCCGCTTAAATGAATTAAGAGTAGACCTAGTTCAATATAGGCTATACACTTTTATCTACCAATTTATTCCGTCCTTCAGCTCCGCAACATTTCCACCCCTTTCAACCGCCCTCCCCTCTTCCCAGCCCACCAATGTGACAGTAAGGGGAGGGGGATGTAACCCTATTTTTTGTTGACACTTTTGAATTGCTTAGCATTAAGAATATAAAGAAACCCTATTGATCATAGTTGTTCTTTTTAAGTAATAGACTATAACTTGACATCAGGGATAGCAAATAATAGGATTTTATCAAAGTTTAAAAAATAAAAGCAAATTGAAATGTTTTTTGTTTTTTTTGCGTGCCAGTATTTTAATATGTTTTTATTCATAGTATTTATAATTTCATATACAGTTGAGACACCGCTTAATTGGGACAGCCACATATTTGGGACAAAAAGCCTCGGTCCCGATGTGTCCCAATTATAAGCGGAATCGACTGTATTTAGATATATTTCACTTGTGTCTTTCCAGGAAAACTTTCGCATGCTATGTTATTGCTATCCCTGCTTTTCTGTTCTACCATGCCCTTGAACAAATGTTAAGTTTTAGTAAAATTTGTTGAAATTGACTTGCTAGGGTGATCGTTATTTGCTGGGTCGATAGCCATAATTGTAGGCTATATATTATGGCCACCGCCAAAGATGCAAGTTTGGGATCGCTTTTATAGCTAAGATTACCACCATGCTGATTTATATCTATATATTTATAAAGAAATATATATCATAATATTTTTTCATGGCCATAATTTACCTCTCCCCTGCTCTAGATGCTAATCACAAGTTGTCTAAAGGGGCCGTGACCTGGAGTTTTTTTAATCTTTTTATTTTTTACATTTGTAGTTACAGAATGAATGATGAACCTTTTTTCTATACTTTATTTCAATGTTAAATATGAATTCAAGGTTGTTTGAGTTTTAGGCTATGTGTATGTATGAATGTATTTTTATATCCTTAAAAATATTACTATTCATAGGAATGGAGCAAGCCGAAGTGGCTTATTTTGTGCTGCCCTAACAATTTTAGAAAGAGTTAAAAAAGAAAAAGAAGTTGATGTATTCCAAGCTGTTAAACAGCTCAGACTAAACAGAACTCAACTTATTGATAACATGGTAAGTCCTTTTTTTTTTTTTAAATAAATAACTATTTTATCAGAGATGGATGGTCGTGCTGTTAATTAAGCACTCAACAGTCGACTTCCAGTGAGAACCAATGGAATTTTTCAGGTCATGATGAAAGTCTATGTCTCCCTAGGTGCCTTCATGGTCATTGCAAAACTGGATTTGTGGGGATGAAAGATGGGCAAAACAAAACAGTCCCATAGCGGTTTATAGGATCTAAGGGATAAACATCTCATCCTTTCAGGGACTTTACAGATCAGAGACAATGGGGGACAGAGTGGTGTAAATTGCCAGACTGTCAACCTGTTGAGAGTCAAGGGAATTTTTCAGGTCATGTTGAAAGTCCTCTCCATGTCTTCTGTGTTGTCTCCAAAGAATGACACTACAAAAACCACCCCAATAGTAATTTTTATAGGATCTAAGACATAAACTTCACATCTTTACTGGGACTTAAAAAAATTATAGACCAGCTATTTATGAATTTAAAATGTTAATTTTAAAATGTCTTTTTATTTCAGGAACAATATCAGTTTTGTTTTGAACTGCTAATGGAATATCTTGTGACTCGAAATATTGTCAATACTTCTTTGTGACAGACAACTAAACCTGGATGAAAGTCTTCCAATACTTGGTTTCATTGTGGAAGAAAAGAACATATTCACTTGTACATCTGTTTTATGACAAATATGCAAATTAAGAAATAATTTATATTAGCTACTAGGAACCGATTATTTTTAACTGATGTATTACTTATTTTTCTATAATGTTGCTAATTTTATTCAAATAATTTTGATGCTATAATGAACAGCATATGTAATTATTTTTTTAGAAATAAATTTAAAAATGAAATTTTGTTACCCTTTAACACCTTTATAAAGTTTCAACTTTATGCATCAACATAAGTTGCGCCCAGAAATCTCTATAAGGCAAAGTCACACTGATGGAACACAAAGATAATTGGTACAATAATGGGCTCTATTTAGCCTGTGAAAGGATTTAAAGATGTAACACTGATAGATAATTAAGATGATAAATTTAAAAGGGTATAAAAATAAACACTTAAAAGATAAATATAACATAAGAATAAGGAAAAAATGTATTATAATTTAAATAAGAAACAAAACAACACTCTACAAAGTAATAATTCAATAACGGTACATAAACGGTGAGGTCTTCTTTTGAATGCATTTTAATACTAATAATGCTCCTCCAACATGCTAGATCTGTTCCTGAAAAATTCTGCCATGTGTGACACTATGAAATATTACAAAAATGAAGATGTGTTCCAAAAAAACAGCAACACTAAAATGAATTTACTTTTTCTTTGAACTAACCAAAACTTATTTTAATTTTTTTTTAAATTATGAACAAGCAAAAAGAAATATTTTCTTTTTATTCAAATTCATTTTAAATGCATGTGGAGACTTTTTTTTAACAGTTCAAAAATATTTTTAGTTTTTTTTTGTTAGGTAGACTAGGTTTAACACACCCAGAGACCACCTATTTTTGTTGATGTATCTCCTTGGGAATACTTTTACTATTTTTGAAACCATAGTAGGAATGAACACATTAAATGATGCAAATTTATGAGACATGCCTTAGAGACTTTTTTCTGGAGGCTGAATTTTTTTTCTACTGTCCCCGGCAATTAATTTTAAAAAACAACTACTTAAATAATATTTAAACATTTTTTTTTTATTTAAAAACTGTTTAGTATCATTCATAAAATAGGTTAAAATTTTAACAATATATAAATAATCTGAAGGCATTAGGTTATTAAAAATTTTCAAATGTATTCAACCTGACAAACATTTTAAAACAGAATTATTACATGTAATATACACCCGAAGACAGCAGGCTTTGCATTTTAGCATGCACAGTTTGATATGAAAGAACAATTTTCTTAGCTTTACTAGCTGTCCACTAAATTTGCTGCATTAAGATTTGATGTATTATTTTTGTTTCATATTATGCATCTATTCAGCTTTTTGACTGAAGTAGGAAAGACATTAATTGTTCTGTAGAAGATGAGTCTACTGTCTCTGTGAGACAGTGAGTTGGTTGAATATTCAGTTTTAAATACTGGGGTACCAATCTTGCTGCCACTGATTCCAAGTCAACCATATTGAAAAACATAAATCAAGGGTCATCTTTTAGTTGCCAGTTAATATCTTCGTCATTAGGTCTATATTGTCTCATCCTTTTGTTTTGAGGTATAAATCAATTTCTAGTTTCTTGCATTCTGTTTCACTTTCTTTATCAAGATTGTGTATTTACTGATAACAAGTTGGTAAAGAAATTTAGTAATTGAGAAGTTTTTTTTTTCTGGATTGAACCAAAACATTGATTTGTTGAGGTGCAAAGCTTTCTTTTTCTTGAAATTTTTAGGTACGAACAACTAATTTTTTTTTACTATTCCAACTACCAAGAGTGAAAATTTTCTTGGTCATTAACTCTGCATGTTGCAGGCTAGTGAAATAATTGTCTGTTGTGACTTATAGCCACTTCCATGGAAGTCACTTCTTAGAGTAAACAATCTCTGAGATTAATCCAACAAGATAAAGGCATCCTCTCAAGTGTTAGTTTAAAGTTATTTCTTAGGCCCAGAAGATTTGCATTTAGTGTCATACTTGCTTGTATAATACTAAACAAATCAGTCACAACCTCAGAAGCCAATCAGAAGCTCATGTTCCAGAATGCTGTCTCTACCTTAATATTTCAGGGAATTGCAAGTGTTGTAAATAATAACACAACCAGTCACTCATCCTAAACACAACTATACTACACAACTCTTACATCAACTTAATCAAATGTATCATTTCAAAACCTAATCTAACCATTTTTCATAGTGTATAACTGCCTGGTTAAAATAATAAATATTTTTTGTCTATTTCTTCAGAAGTTGGCTGCCTAACATTAATCGTGACCCCAAACTCCAATCTATCCCATAATTCTGCTGTTTTTTAGCAAGGCTGATGACTCAAAAAAACACTATAAGTCTTATCATTACACCCAGTTGCCGGTAATGGGATATGCAATATGTCTCAGCGGAAAGGTTTAAAGGAGATAATTTGTACTCTTCTTAAAATTTTTTATTTTTTTCCCAAGCATGAACAAATTTTTTTAATTTTTAAAATCATTCAATTTATCAAAGATGACTGGTATTTGATATTTCTAGAAAGGAAAATTTTGTGATTTCCATCAGACGTTTAACATTTTTGTGATCTGTCTTTATAATTTTCCTTTCCATATTAGAGAGAGGTGAGTTGAAGTAGGAATTTTCACTATTTTCTAACCATGTTGGACCTGAAAACAGTCTAGCATTTAATTACAAATCACTATGAAATAGAGCTACAATCTCACTTCCACTGTAATTATACCTTGACAATTAAGTAACTACCATTCTGTGTCCTGTAACATACCAACTCAATAACTCAATTCTTCTGCTCCCCAATACATTTATTAGTCATGCATACAAACACATAGCCATGGGTGAATGTGACAATTTATTTAACACTCTTTTTAACATGTTTTAGTTTATTTTTATATATGCAGCTCAAAAATTACTAGAAGTGAAAAAAAAAATGTTCCATCTTAAGAGATATGGAGTAATTCAAAACAAAAAGTAATGAAATTGAGCTATTACAACAACATAATGTAATAGAAAAGAAACATGCTTGACTTGCTATTTGTTGCCTTATTATTTATAATACAGTTTTCACCTATAATTTTCATTGTCAACAGTTTACTGAGTTCACTAAATCCCAGTCATAAATGTTTGTATGAGTCAAAGTCAAACCGAAGTAGGTCACTGGTCAACCTGATGGTGAATCTATTTACTTTTAAACCACTTGTATGTCTTAATCTAAAAATTCTTTAAAAAAAAATTAACAAAAAAACATGTAAACATCTGTTTTCATGGTCATCAAAGTGTGGCAGAATTTATGTGTTGCACAAACAAATTTATGTATGCACAAACTGTTTTATTTAAAAATAAAATATATAGAAATAAAGTAATTCTCCAATTCTGATGTTACATACTACTATAAAACTGATATTTCAAAAAAATGAATTTTTCAAATTTTTGTTGTTTTTATTTCAAAAGTAGTTAAGACATATAAACTTAACTACTTTCATTCAACTTCAGCTGTTTATTAAAATATTATTTTAAAAAAAAATTCTCTCGACATAAACATTTTCTTTGTAAGTAAAGTAAACTTGTATGTATAAAGTTTTTTTCAATTCATAGATAAGATCTAAAGATTTCTATATTTGTACAAAATAAACTAAAGTTGCAACGTTTTGACATTAATTTTGATGTTTTTCTGCTGAAAGCTGTAGAGCATGCATGTCTGGTTCTTAAAGACTAAATGTCTTACAGTTAGAGTGAACATTGTGTTTACTGGGTAGTGTACAGATGTAGGAGCCAATGCATTTTATTTTTATATGGTCAACAAAATGTTTTTTTTCTCAATAGATACTAGTGCAGTAACAGAAAGTAAGGGATCAATATTTTTTTTGTTAAAGTATGGATACTTAATTACTAGGGTATGTCAATTTTATGCAAGTTTATACCCTAAGTTCATTAGTGACCAAACTGCCTTCCATTTGTAAAAAAAAATTCCTAGAATGGTCAATTGAACAAAGCCCACTTTCCCATGCCTAGTAAATTTTGAATAAACCTTAACAGGGTATGTACATATTTTCTTAGTTTTTTTCCTTTTTTTAAATACAATCTTTATAGTACGTCTTATCCAATCCTTTCTCATTAAGACATTGTAAAAAAAATACACTTTTTTATTTTTTGGAATACATGTAATTTTTTAATAATCTGATCTATGCAAATATGTTTATGCCATTCATTATGTACGTATCATGGTTGTGCTGACACAATAAATTTCTTGACGAGCAGCAGTATGAAAGGCCAGGTAGCTGTCAAACTACCAAAAATAGCAGCATACACAATTAATAATACATGATATTTAAGTAAAATTTACTATTTCTCATATTAAGAGATTCTTTTATGAAATGTATTAACTAATGAAATTAAATTTTGTCCACCTTTTGAGGCTTATGATGAATGCTCATCCTGGGCTCATATGTCTGGTATAAAAAATAGTACTGTAATTTCATGTTTAAAATAAAAACACAGTACTGGTATTTTTCATTGCATTGGATACCCATTTTTTTTTACAAGATATAATAGCTCTTTAAAATGTCTTTCTATGTCATCCACTCAAAAAGCAATAAAATAATACTCAAAGTGTGTTTTTTAAATACATGTTTATTGTAGGTAATTTCTTCCATATTGTGCTATAAATACACAGCAAGTATGTATAATGTGGCATATTAGTTAATAAAATGAAAGTACATATAAAAAATTCTACTTTAAAAGATAATGTATCTTTCTAAATTATTAAATATAACATAACAGTAATATTTATGACAGTTTATTTTTTAAGACACTGAAAATTCATCAATATTTAATTCACTTTCTAAGCATCAAATAACCTATTTAGAATGATTTTTATAATTATCTAAGAGCTTTCCCTTCCCAATAAAAACTGTTTATATTGCAACTAAAAAAAAAATGTCATTAAAATAAGTTACTAATTGTATAATAAGCCAATTAAGTTTTTTTTTAATTTCTTCTAATTGGAACATCAATTTAAAAATACATCAGCCATTTGTAGAAAGATTTATTAGACTTACCTCTGAAAACCAAGCTAATACATTTTAAATCAAAATAGGAAATAATATATATATATTTAGCTTTGTAAATTATGGTTCATCCTGTTACTAATATGACCTTTTTTGATGTTTCTCAAAGATATTAATAAATTTGCATAATATGTAATCATTCTTGCATGACTTAAAATATTCTTCAAATCTTTTTTTTTTTAATATTACTTATAAGTGACTTTAAAAGATAAGTTGATGAAATTAAAAAATGAATGCTATTAACTAACAATTTTTTATTAGCAGTTAGTGAGATAAAATAAATTAAACAAGGTACCAATACACACTTGCTAGTTGTGATATTTTTTATTTCTTTTTTTTTGCTTTGTTTTACCAATAAAACAAATAGCTAAAACTGAATTTAAGGATAAGGTTAAGAAAATCCATTATTACATGAATGAGTACTAAAAATAAGTAAAGTTAAAACTAAGATGAAAAACATAAAAACTAATGCTTTCCATAATTTGCAATAAATGAATTGGCAGTTGGGGTGTGAGGCAAAATTAGTTGAAATTAGTATGAAATTAACCAACATATATTAAACTAATATGCCTAATATAGAAGCAAAATTACAAAATTATCAACAAAAAATTTAAAAAATACAGTGCAATGTGACAGTAAAATTAGAAATGTAAAAAAAAAAAATGCAAACAGAGGATCTAATAAAGGTAAATTAAATTAAATCAGCTGATTTGTCTGCAATAATTTGTGAGAATATTTTATATATCTAATTCAGATAAATTTTATTATACATGATATTAATTTTCACAATTTTGCAACATCCACCTATACTGAAAATAATTTGGCACAGAGACTTAAGAATCTACAGTACCAGGTATGGTGGTGTACTAAAAACAAAAAAAAATTAGACAACTACAATTTGATTAAAACTTAAAGCTATTTTTTTTAAAAAGTTAAAATTAGGGCTGCTGATTAAACCTGCATTTTAAAGTGTTCAAAAATATATGCCATTAAAAACCTCAATGCTATTTGATCCAATTCAGAGTTAATAAAATTAGTAAATAAACAATTATAATAGAAAATGCTGGTTTTATTTCTAGTTGTTAGTTGTGTGACTCAGCCTGGTCTGGTTATTTACTGGAAGATGCTTGGCAACAGCTGGAAACTCGAATAATTTTAATAAAATTAATGATGAACATCACACATCAGAGCAATTACAAAAGAAAATGCTGATGCAGGAACTGTCATAAGATTCTATAAACACGCCACCGCAAACCTTGCTTTTCCTCAACAACTAATACCGTTGTTGATAAATACAGACAGAAGCAACAAATTGAAAAATGACTTGGACTTACTACAGCAACATGAGGACAAATACCCAGTTACGGTTAATTAGATAACAAAATTTAGTATCTTACCCATAACAGCCCCATGAAAGCATCACTTGAATTGATAGATGTGAATAACTAGTCTTTTAAAGGTATTGGCTAAATTAAATTTCTTGGTTAAGGCTAATGCTTCATGCGACCATTACAATTAAAGAGAACTTGTACACTAAACTTAACTGACTTGTTTAGCATGTCAATTTGATAGAATTCTATCACAAACATATATGCATACAAATAATAATTCGTCTCATGATTTCAATCATTTTTTTAATCAAAAAACAACTTAAAATATTTAAAAAATTCGATTGTACTTGGTTTAAAATAGAGCATTCATATACATAAGTCATACATGTGTTTCTGGACTGACCTTTACTTTCCACAAACATTTAAATAAAAATGTACTCACAATTGTTTAATAATACAAAATTTAAAGCCATCACATAGTAATGGAAATGTTTAATACAATGAATGATGCAACTGTAAAAAAAAAAGTTATTGTCACTTTTTTTTTATTACCTTAAATGATGTGGTCCTTAGGGGAACGGATGGACACATCAACAGATTTTATCACTGGAATGTTACAAATCTAAAAAATAGACTAATAACCAAAAAAAAAAAACACCAACCTCAGGATTCTAAATTACTTTATCACTAAATTTAAATTTCAGCATCAATGATTATTTTAAATGTTAAGGCAAGCCACATAATAATAAAAAGTAACACATCGAAAGATGAGTTTAAAAAAATAAGCCATAAACGTATCAAACTGTTTTCAGCCAGAAAAAAAAAGCAGATTTAATTATTATTGCAATACATTAAAATATCTTAAGACACAGTGTTAAGATTTAAAATGTATCTCACTTTGACCATAAATAAAGGATACTAGTCTATATCTAATATAACAGGATGTTGATCTACAAGGCCACTATTCAAATATAGACACATTTATTTTTCTACAATTTGAGATATAATGTGGGATGATGATTATTTTTTAATATCTGAGTCCAGTGTAAAAAAGAAAAAAGGTTTTAATTAAATGATTTAATATATAACTAAAATAAAACATTTTAATAATCAAGATTTAATTATAAATATTTTCTCCAGCTATTTGTATTAGTTTGGAAGGATATAAAGTATTAGAAATGGAGACTGTATTTTTTTGTAATTTTTAGTTGGCTAATTTTAGTTGACAATTATTAAGAATTATGTTGCTTTTCATCAAAACTTTCAATTTGTTCAGTGGACTTTACTGCTGGTGATGAATCATTTCCCAAATGAATAGAGCATTCTTCAAAATGTGTATCCTTTTGCTGCTCAGATGAAACATCAGTGACAGCATGACTGTCTTCATTGGAATTTAAACCCTGTATAGCTTGCAGTTCAATATTGTTCTCAATCGAGACGTTTTCTAGATTATCCCCATGTCCATCAAGAAGAGAACTCATGACATTTGTACTTTTACTAGAATCAGGTAAAGTGTACAAAGCTTCTGATTTACTAATGGTGAAAGTCGGAGTAACATGAGAACAAGGTTGTGAGAATGAATGAAAAACAGGAAAAACTGCAGTATTTAATGATGTTACACAATGTAATGATAGATTTAAAGGTTCTATTTTTTGCTCAGGAAACATGGAAGACGATGTCAACGAATCTGAAGGACTAGATGTAAGTAATAATGTGGATAAACTGACAGAAGGTTTATATTCAACTTCCAATTTTGAAGCACATGATAAAGAAGTTGAACTTGTTAAAGGATTAATAATATGAGAAGATACTTTTTCAGATGATTGCACCAAATCTAAGTTTGTGCTATCTGTATTATGGATTTCCGACACCTGATTCATATTACTATATTCAAATAAATGTTCATTGGTCTGATTTTTAGTTTTGTCAGACAAGAAACCATCATCCTTTACTTTCTCAATAACCGTATCTTGAACTGAAGATGATTGTGATAAACTAATAATGGACACCTGAGATTCAGCATTTTCTGAAATAGGTTGAGAAGCAGAATGGACTTCTGTTTCTTCTTTCTGAACAGCTAAACTATTGGATGTAACATAAAGTATCTCTAGTCCATCAGAATCATTTGTATTTACATCTTTATCATTATGAATATTTATCTCTGATCTGTTGCTGCTGCTAACACTACTGCTACAAACTACTACATCTTCATCATCACTTATTGACAGAACAATTTCAACATTTTCTGAAGTGTTTAAAATTACCTGACACTGTTTTTCATTTGTACTCAACTTGGGAGGACTAATTACCTTTTTAGATTTTGAGGATTTTCCAATATTTTTATCTGGATGAGGAAAATTATCCTCCAGCCACTGTTTTGTTCTCAAGCTGGATGTAACTGATGATATGGAATAATGTTCAGTGTCATCAGAATCAGTATCAGTAGAATTTTCACTTAGTAAAGTGTGTGAATCTAAAGCAGAGTTGTTAGAAAGAGGCAATGATGAAGTTAAGAATGATGATGAGGGAGGGGCAGTGGAAAATGTATGAGTTGTGGGTATTGCTGGCCAAGCACTTACCCATAAATTGAGAGGTATATGCTGAAGGGTATCAGGTATATAGTTAGATTGTTGATAGCTGCTATGTCCAACAATAGCCTGGGATGTTAAAGGTTGTGTTCTTAATACCTGTGTATCCCAGCATGATGTTTCACAATCAGGAATGTTATCACCCTGTGCATTGTGTTTTTGTTTTTGTCTAATACTCTCAGATCCTATTCTTTCCCCAGACTTTTTGTGACCTGAATGGTGCTTCTTGTAAGAATGTAGATTAAAGGAGCTTTGTGAATCTCCACTATCTTTTCTGACCTTTTTTTTGTGTTTGTTCTTTCCCTTTTCAGAAAGATTTAATATCCCAATATTTTCTCTATCTTTACTTGAACATGGGCCACCATCTTGTTCATTGCTAGCCATTGTATTGCTAGCATTTAACTTCTGGCTTAAAGCTTTAGCGACCAATTTGTCAACCAATTCCCTATCTACATCTCTGCTTTTCTTTTTTTTTCTTTTTGGCTTTCCGGAAGTTGAAGAATTTTCTCTCTTTTTTCTTAATGCAGAGCTTGTTTCTTTAAATGTGAGAATTTCATCTTCACAACTTTTCTTCTGATTTATAATTTCATTAGACTTGTAAACTTCTATACCAGAAGGGTTTCTTCTTTTTCTTTTATGTTTAGATTTTCTCTTTTTACATATCTTTACACTATCTGAGTCAGACGAGAGCTGAATAGGTGAGCGTTCTGTCCAAGGTTTGTCATACTTCAAAAAGACTATATCACTTCCAGATTTTGAACTAGAATCAGAATCTACAAGATCTGGTCTAAATACAGGATCATCCCCCTCAGAGCTCACAGAAACTGTTTCAATCTCCAAAGGTGGACAAGTACGGTTGACATCTAAATTCTCCCAAGATGGTCCAGGTGTTGGTGAATCCCATCCTGCCCTGAATAATCCTGAACTGCCAGGTACTGGAGAAGTTCTGCCAATTATTTCAGGATCAGAGCTAACATCGGTTATCTCAACTACATCATCATCATCAGAGTCACTCCTGCTGGAGTTATCTAATAATAGTGATGATGTATCTTGACGAAAATAAATAGCTTTTCTGTCAAAGGCTTGAACTGTGAGTGCGCTGTTAGCAAATGCTACAAATTCTTGAATAAACTGCTGAGACTTTCTTCCAATTAATGGAGAAACTTTTTCACTAAATTGAATACTGTCAATTAAAACTTGAGTTAATAAAGGCTGAATGATACTTATAGCAAACCTGACACTCTGATGACTTTTAAGTAGAACTTTTAATTCCCTGGTTAACCAAGGCATTATTCTCTGTAACCTGTGACCACTGGCAACCATCATAGCTGGAGTTAAACGATATGTGCTTGTTTCATTTCCTAGAATAAATAATGGTGGTCCTAAACGGTGTTTATAGACAGCACGGCGAAAGTCTTCTGCCCCTCTGGGCCATGAGGCTGCTGAGACATGTGTTGCTGGATTAAAATGAAATGAATACTGATGTTCACCATGAACTGTGTGTTGAGGGAAACGATCATAACGTCTATGACGAAACTGAAATCTACTAAAATTGCTTAGAGTTAGATCAGCATCCAAACCAGGTTGTGCAAAATTTAGATATGGGTGTGTATGTGCTGAGAACGTTGTCAAACTAGATGGAAAATAGAACTCAAAACCATTATGGCGAGGTGGCAGGACAGGAAGTTCATAAATATCATAGCTCTGATCCGAGCGAATATTGTGAAATATACTTGTAAAAGGCTGCTTGCATAAAGGACATTCAGCTTTAACTTTAGACCACTGCTTCAAACATACAAAGCAAAATGAATGAGCGCAACTGCTGGTGAAGGATTTATTATTAAAAGGCCCTAAACATATAGAGCAATTTTCAGGAGATTCTCTACGGTGTGATTCTGTTTCATTTTTATTGCTGTTTTCTTTATGTACACTCTCAGGGTTACCAGCTGGTATTGCAGAGCTAACCTTATTAGACTGATTCTGTGTCACAGGCATTGTTTCCAGTTCTGAATTACAAAAAAAAATTACATTATTACTTATGCAAAACCTCTTAAATAAAAATTCATAAATTATTTTTTACTGACTTCTGCAGCAAAACGAAAAAAAAACGAATGAATAAAAATTTTAAAACTGTGCTTACCAGTTAAATAGGAACTATAAGAAATATTTTTTTTAGCTATGAAATCTCAGTTTTTTAAAGAGGCTCAAAAGATCTCTGCATGGTTATTATAATGCAGGTCTGCATAAATTACACTGCCAAGCTACATAGACTATTTGCAAATTAAAATTTATTACAAATAGCTTTTTCCTTTATCAAATTTCAATGGTCTATCGGCCAGTAATTTTTAATGACCAAAATACTTATTTAATGCCCTTAGGCATATAACTTGTATAATTCAGATTTTCCCTACTTCTCTCTTCATTATTGTTCAAATATAAATATTTTTCTGTCTTCTTGCTTGCTGATGGTGCAAATTTCTTTAAAATATGTTACTGCTGGTGTGATCATGGTTTTCTTTAGCTTTCAGGCACTTTGTCTGTTTTTGAATATTGTAAATAATGTGTAGTATATTCTGTTCCCTATTGCTAATCTAAGCTTGATCTCTAACAATATATCATTTTTCACCTATATGGTTTATACCAGGTATTTAAACTTTTCTACCCTTTCAAATGTTATATTTTTTACTTTGAATGTTTTTTCTTTTCCTTCTTTTTCATTTCATTGCATTGACATGTATTTTTATCTTAAATTCATTGACTGTTAACCTGCTTTCTGCGCTGCTTATGTTAGGTCTATGAGTGCTTTTGTTATATCCTTGCTATGTATTCATAACGTTATATGATCTGTGCATGCGAGGTACTTTAGGGGTTCTGTGAGTACATTTCCTGTTCCCATTGTCCCTCACTTCTGAGGTAGTATGCTATTGTTCTTCATTTATCGTCATGGATATTTCTTAGTTTTTAAGTTAGATTAAATAGTAATTATGAGAGAGGGTCTCCTTGTCTAGGACGTTGGTAAAGTCAAAATCCTCTTGAGCTTTCTGCTAGTATTTTCACCTTGCTTCTTGTGTTATTTAACGTCATGCATATTAGTCATTAGCATGTTGTTGTTTTTTAGGCATGTGTAAAGATGTGGTCAGTGGTTGATCTATTAGGTCTGAATCCACATTGGTAGTCACCTAAGATTGTTTCACTTAATTTCCCCATTATTATTTTTGTTAGTATTTTGTATACTGTTTTTAGTAGTTAGTCTCCTCTGTAGTTGTTTCAATTTAGTTTTGAACTTTTCTAGTGTAGTGGTACAATCAATGCTGTTGACATTAATTCTTTCCATATTTTGTTGATTATCTTATGTATTTCTAGGTGCAATGTATATCCTCCATATTTGAGTAACTCTGCATTTATGTTATCTTAGCCCAGTGCTTTGTTGTATTAAGCAATTTATATTACATTGTTTATTTTGTCTATAGTTATCTCCTATATTTTTGTGTCTTGGTCATCTTTAAGGTTTGGAATTTCTCCTTTGATGTCAGTACTAGTAGTCAGAATTTCTTCATACATCCAATAGGGCTGCTGATTAACTGCGATTAACGTGTAATTAAGGATCAAATTTTTTAACGCTAACACCTAAATGCATTAATTTTTACCTAAATGTTATTATTCCAGAGTTGCGAGGAAAAATCAGGAAAAAAATAATAAACTAATTAACCCAATTCTATAAACAGGAATAGATCAGAAATTATTTTTTTTTAAAATGCAAGAAAAAATACCCGAATGCAGGAACAGTCATGTTTACATAAAATCATAGCAGCTTTATGACATGGGTTCAAAACAACTTTTGTTTGGGACAGAGGGGGGTAATCCATAAGTAACCAATCTGCTCTAGCTAGTCTAGGTTTGTTCATTCTGTAAAGGCAGTGGCTACGGTTCGGTCCGACCGAACCCGTATTTTTTTTACTTCGGGTACCAGCCATAGATAATATTGCTCCACACCCTAACCCTATCTCTAACCCTATCCCTAACCCTAATCCTGAAAAAAAAAAATTCTGAAAAAAAAAAATTATGTTGTTATTTAGCTCAGTGCAGCGACTCGGCTGCTATGCAATAATAAGTAAGGCTGGTACCCGAAGTAAAAAAAATACAGGTTCGGTCGGACCGAACCGTAGCCACTGCGTTCTGTAAAATGTAAGAACCCAGGCAGTGTCAGTGATTAAAAGAAATTGAAAAAGCTTATAATAATTTAACCATAGAATATACTGACAAAAATATCTAATTTGAAACCTGTAATGATATGTCGTTAAAAGACAAAAATGGTATTTCACGAGACTGATTAGATGCTTTTCATTTTTTTATTGCAGAGGAGTAGCCTGAGCAGTGAGCTGCTACCTAAACTCATGAAGTAACATGACCATTTTTGACATAAAACAAAACAGTCACGAATATTAAATATTATACAAGTTGACAAAAAACTACGATGTTCAAGTGTAAGGCATGTTCAAATTACCTTATTTTAACTTGACGGCGCTTTACAAGACTCCATTTTTTTTCTTTATCGTTTCCAAAATGTTCTACAACAGAAAGGCTAAAAATAGCTGTATTCACTTTCCAGCGCAGTAAAAAATGGGACTGGTTATTTCCGGTTAGAATGCAATTCGTCTCAAAAATATTTTAAAAAATGCACTAAAAAGGAAACAAAAAAAAAAAGAGATAACTCCTATCATACAAATATTTATATGAATTATCATTACTAAAAATATAAGCTTTGATTGCCCATATAAATATAGATTATTCATATACAGTATTTAAAAATGCTATTTTCTACTTATCATCTAGGCCAGGGTTGGCAACCTAAGGCTCGAGAGCTGCATGCATCTCTTTCAAAGTCAAATTGCGATCTTCCAGATCCATGCACAAATAATAATAATATTTTATTTTCAAAGAAATATTGCAAACAGGCAAAAAAACATGAATGTAGGAAGGAGAGAGGATAAAGCGCCCCTATAATAAATACCTTGCTGGTACTGTCAAAATATAGCTGCGCAGCTGGTAGCAACGCCTTATCTGGTTTTCCTGTCCTTCCTACGTTAGTAACGTTACGTGTGTGTTTATTTATTTAATCGCTTCCGATAAACAACAATTTCTCGTGGTGTCCAGAAGAAGACGATTTGGAAGTGAATTATTTTCTCAAATGTATGTACGCGTTTTTCAAGAAATTGATTGGTAATACAGTGGGTATTCGGTTAACGAACTTAATCCGTTCCACAATTATGTTCGCTATCCGAATCGTTCGTTAACCGATCATCGATTTACCATATTTGTTAATGGAAATTCGATTAATTCGTTCTGGAGATCCTAAACATTAAACTTAAAAAAAATGTAATGTACAAGAACAATTTCTTAGTACGTTTATTTATTACAAATATGATACATACTTATAGTCTTGCTTATTAATCAGTTCTTTTTCTTTTATTTGGGCGTTAAAGAACATGTCCAATGTCGGTTGTTTTTCTCTCTCCTTCAGGACTTTCAGGAAATGATTGATAGCAATGTCGTTGTGGAGATCAGCAACCCTATTGACATCAGCTTGTTTAATGCCAGATCTCCTTTTAAATTTTGTAAACCAGCCAGTGGTAGCCTTGAATTCTAGATTTTCGGAGGACGAGCCTGGAGTTTGTTCTTTCAATTTCTCAAAAATTTCTCCAGTCTTCTCTTGATTGATGGCCATTCTAGTTACATCTCTTTTCCCCTCCCGTTCATTTATCCAAACTAAAAGCAAACTCTCCATTTTATCATGGATGACACTTTTTTTTGCTTCTCAGATTAATTTTCGTTACTCCTTTAGCGGATTGAGTCTTGATATCTTTTTAGCTAGGATTGTGCCTACTGTTGACCTATTCAAGCCGTACTGCCTGGTAACATCAGTCATTATTTGTCCACTCTCTACTTGCGTTATAATCTCTTGCGTGGTTTTTATGGTTAGCACAGTTCTTGACACTCCACTCTTTCAGGTCCCATAATATTGTCAAATTTTCAGGGGTTTTTTATAAGGCGTTTAGAGAAGTACATACGAAAACCACAAGGACATAAACCAACTACACATATATGGTACACTACTGACGATGTGTCGTCGCACACTACCCTACGCGTTGTATGGTGCTGCCTCACTGCTACGTAGTATAAATGATGACGTGTCAGCGCACGCGCACATCCATTTTTAGGCCAAATTTGGGACTGATGTCGGGTGTTCCGAGAGCCGAGACGTTTACGTTAGAATTAGTTTTTGTTCGTTATCCGAATTTTTTTCGTTGTCCGAACACAAAAAACTTTCCTGAAAGTGTTCGTTGTCCGATTTGTTCGCTGTCCGAACAAGGGGGGAGGGGGTGGACTGCCCCGGGTGACAGCATATGGAGGGTGACACTATGTCACCTCCAACAAAATTTTTCAGCCAGGCTAAGGTGCGAAAATAGTCTGAAAATAGAACTGTTATAAAAACCCAACCAACACAGGAAATGTGACCGGACGGTTTGATTTGGTTGGTTGGTTTGCTTTGGTTGATTTGGTGGGTTTGGTTGGTTGGTTGGTTTGGTTTGGCTTGGTTTGTTTTGGTTGGTTAGCTCGGTTGATTTGTTTGGTTGATTAGTTAGCTGGTTTGGTTAGTTGTTTGGTTTGGTTGGTTCGGTTTGTTTGTTTGTTTGGTTTGGTTAGTTAGCGTTGACGGATAAAACGTAATTTGTGGGGTATGAAATGTAGGTCATTTCTGGCTTAAATCAGCACCTAATTAACCTAATTAATAATATTTAAAAATTCAGTAGTTAAATTGATTAGGAAGGGGTTTCACATTACACCTAGATTTCCCGGCTGAAAATAGTGTTAAAAAAGGCTTTTTTCGGAAATACACATACAGGTAAAAGGGGAGGAGCAGTAAACGGGCAATTAGATTAGCGAGCAATGTGCATTTGTTATTATCAAAAAAATGAATTTGTCAATAAGTGTGAATTAAAAAAAAAACAACCTGGAAGGTAATTAAACTGAATGTAGGAATAAAATTAACAAAGATATTTAATTTTGATTTTGTTTTATTAAAGATGTATGAGATTGTTTAACTGAGTGTTATATTTCTTCTTCGTCGTGAGTATTTACTATTTCTTCTTCAACTGCACACACTTACAGACATTCGCGTGTTGCTATTTATTCGCGTGTTGAACGAGATAACTATGCCTCGAAAAAGAACATTCGATGAAGCCGAAATTGCCGATATAAAACGTGGCAGAAACGAACAAAACAGAAATTGAAGAACAACAGAAACACACGAGGATTCATCACGGCGTCGAGAAACGCGAAACCAACAAGATCGCATTCGAAAAGCAAGTGAAACTACTGACCGGCCGTAAGTGTGATCCCGGCTAAAAATAGTATGGGGAATTAACAAGCAAGTGTGAATTCCAAAATGTTCGTCTCACTCGAGGGGAGCTAACTCGCAAGCTAACTAAAAATAGTCTGGGGAATTCCAAAACTGGAAAACTAAACACAACAAGGATTTATTATTATATCGCAGGTAGCAAGCAGCCAGCGTCAGCAGGCTTTTCAACTAGTCTATATAAATATTATTCATTTTACTCTCTGCGTTAAACCGAAAGCGGAAAACAAGAATTTAAAATGGCGTCTAGCCACCAGCGTCTCGATTCGATATTTCTTTTTGAAAAATCTACAGTTTTAAATAGTTTCTGTGGTTTTTATTATGAAATGTAAAAGTCCCAAATATTAAAAGATAATAATTAACATATAATATCATTCAAATTATTGTAGTTTTTATTACAACAGATAGCATTTTAAGATCGTCAAACGTAAACAATACTATTGTCAATAGTAATAAACGGAAGTGAAAAAAAAATCGAGCAATTTTTTTTTTCATAAAACATTGAAATGTTTATTTTGTTCGTGTGACGTGGTAGCTGAATGGCTGAGCTGCTTAGAATTATAAATAGAATTTTTTAATGCTGACTATCCAGCAGGATTGTTAACGATACTCTTAAATTATATCGTCAATACCGATACCAATACTTCATGAAATCGCTAATACCGATACAAATACTCAAGTAAAAATGTATTGCCAAAATCGATACCGACACAATACCGATACTTTTGAGAACAACAAAATGTTTTTATTTAAAATATAATGAGTGCAAGTTTCTCAAGTTTTAAAAAAAAAGTAAAAATAATTAAATACAACGTCAAAGCACAATTTAATGCTAATCACTTCACCATTTGGCAGCACGTAAGAAGACCCTCATTTCAAAATGATCATTGCTTAGCCTAGAACGTAATGGCATAAAAACACGCCCACCCAATGAAACCAGGCGCTCAACTGCAGCACTAGCAGTAAGTCCAGTGTTCAGTTGCAGGTATAGTTTCTTATTGTTTGGGTAGGCTTCTAATGACAGCATTTTTGATGAGTTATCTTCAAGATATCTGTCTACTTCAGCAGAACTACTTAAGCAATTCGCCCTTGTTAAAGTTAGTAGCTATCTGCAACAAACAAAATCGCCCTTCTTTGGCTGCGGCAATCGGCACGTATCTCCCGGAAACACTCGGTGGAATTCCACTTACGATTCTGTTGCAAAATTTCATTGTTTACTATTCAATCCAGAATTAGAAGTTAAAATTGATATGGTGTTTCATAACATTGACATCAAGAGACTGACTCCGCTGCAGAAAATATTCAGAGCAGAATACATTTGATCCATGTGTTGTGGACTGGGCATTTGGTAAGGGAAAAAATAATATTGGATTTGGCTATTTACTGCCCACACTAACCACTATAAAAGGTATATTACAGATAATGATTTTGCGACATAAACACCCTCTCACGGTGTGTGAACCCCTTGCCAGAGCTATTGATTGCATTAATGCGCTATTCGATTTTATATTTTCTGATCCAGAGGCAAAACTGGCATCAGTGGTCAATCCAAAATTTAAGACCAACTGGACAGACAACTTGGATAAAAAGGCAGAAGTTGTAAAAACCTTAAAGCGTACCTGCAGGGTGGTGCCGTTTTAGTACATTCAATAGTATAGATATCTGAATCTACAGATTTTTTTGCTTGTTTTACTGCACGGCGGCAGAACCAGGACAAATTGCTTAATAGTAACAGTTTTGCTGAAGTATTTGTAATGATGAAACATTAATCGAAATTGTTGAAAATTTTTTATGTTCTAAAATATTTGTGTCGATTGCTTGCTGCGACGTTTTAATCAAGTTGGCGCTAGTGTTCGAAGTGACAAGTAACGTACGGTACGTACCAGTAGTTGGCGCACCTTACGTCACAGATTTTAATTAATAATTCTAATTCAAATTTTATTTTTTTGCAAATTGCAATAACTAATTGTTAATTGCCAGTTTATTACACTATTTTGATAATTTTGTTCTTGCTACCCACTACGCTTTGTGTGGATAAATGATCATTGATCATTTTTCTTTTACTGTAGTAGCTGATTGCGACACAATCGTTTCATTAAAACTATGTATATGAGACAATATCCCTCAGGTGCAAAAAAGCGTGATATCCAAAAGAAAAGAAAAGCAGAAGATGCGAAAAACGAAGGCGCCTTGTTGACATTTTTAGCGAAACGACCGGTAATCCCACCATCAGAAACTACTCAAACAGAAATAACAGCTAATGATCCAAGTCCAGTCGTCTCGGCAACAGCCAGTATGATTCTGAGCCCGAGCCAACAGACTTGCCAGAACCTGAACAGCCGGCTGAAGGTCCTATACCGGAGGTCGTGAGTAGTGAAATTGTTGATGATAACAACTGTGGTGAAATTTTGACAAATATTGCTATGTGGCCAGCGAATTTGACAGAAGCCATGCGTAATTATGTTTTGGATTTCAAACCAAAAAATGTTGGCGACCTTTCACGCGCTGGCATGTTGATGACAGATCGTGGCAGAAAATATTTTCGTCATTTGTCTGAACATAACTTTTACTTAACCAAGGCGAATGGCCAAAAAGAAAGACGTGAATGGTTAGCGTTCAGTGAAACTAGTGGAAGCGTGTATTGTTATGTATGCAAACTGTTTCCAAATAAAGCTAGTCAATTTTCAACAAACGGGTGTTCTGATTGGAAAAATATTGCCGCCAAAATTTCTGAACATGAGAATTCGTATGGCCACGTTCAAGTAATGTGGACTTTCGCTAAACGCTTGAACGCAAAGGGGCGTATTGACGAACAGATGGCCAAACAGTTAGATGATGAAAGGCAATACTGGAGAGACGTTCTACGAAGGATTGTAGCAACTGTACAGTTTATTTCCTCTGAAGGCTTTGCCTTTCGTGGTCATGCCAACAATGACGGTAATTTTACCAGTTGCTTCAATTACTTGTCAAAATTTGACCCTTTCTTAGCAAATCATATTGCACGGTCCGGTAACAAGGAAAGTGGTTCTATCAGTTATTTGTCACAGGCTGCTTGTGACGAATTTATTAAAATAATGGGCAATGCTGTCAGAGATCATTTTATATCAGAAGTAAAGAAATCGATATATTTCTCTTTGATTGTTGATTCAACACCTGATGTTAGCCACGTGGACCAGCTAACTGTGATACTCAGGATATGTTCAGCACCGATGGTGAAATTAAAGAACGATTTTTAACTTTTGTTGACATCTATGCTCATAAGGCTCAAAATCTGGAGCAAGTGATACTAGACGTTTTAAAGAACTGGGGATTAGATATCACAAAATGCAGGGGACAGAGCTACGACAATGCTTCTAACATGTCTGGCAGATACTCGGTCTTGCAGGCTCGAATCTGCCATGGCACACAGTCCCAAAGCAGTTTACATTCCTGCTCCAGCCATAGCTTGAATCTAGTTGGCAATGCGGTTGCAGGATCATCGCTTTCAGCAGTATCATACTTTGACTTTATTCAACATGTTTATGTTTGGTTCTCAGCATCCACACACAGGTGGAACATCCTTAAAAGTCATCTAGTCAAAAATGGATGCACCATAAAGAAAGTTTCGGACACAAGATGGTCAGCTAGAGCGGATGCAGTGTTTGCATTGCATCAGAACTACATTGGTATTCAGGAAGCTCTTCTTCAAGTAGCCGAAGATCGTGATCAGAAGGCAGCTGTAAGAAATGAGGCTAACGCTCCTGCTAATAAATGGATCTTTTGAAACTGCATTGATGACTGATTCTTGGGATGACAATTTTACAGCGGATGAATGCAACCAGCGAACTCCCTGCAAAATTCAAATTTATATCTTGATGCTGGTGTAAATCTTTGGAATCACTGAAGCTATTTATTAACAACGAAGTCCCGAAACGATTTCACTGTATTGACAGAGTGAGCAGCATTCGCTTATGAACGATCATCTCAATGTACCGTAAATACAAGATGAAGGCCGCAAGAAGAAGCGTAAAACCGTTTTTCTGATGAAAGCAATGAACCGGAAGTTATTGCCCACTGCGTTGGTGAATAATTTTATTGTTAACACAGTAAACGCCATTTGTGATCAATTGATCCCCGGAACTTGATCCCACCAGAATCGAAGCATACAAAGGTATACATGATTTGTTCAGTCTGTTTTTCAAAGGACAAGGACTTGTTTCACAAAGATCTCAGCCTCTGATCGAAGAATACAAAGAGGATGTTGATTTCTGGATACTTCACTGCCGATGAAATCAAACAGTTTTTGCATTTCCTAAAGAATAAAGCTAAATCTGCGATGCAGAGATATAAACATAACGGTGCGTGACTTCAATGGTACATTTAATGTGGAAACCCTTCAAGAATCTTTCTCTCCATTCTGCAGGCGCAACGGAAGACGATTAATTTTCTGTGAAAAGGATCGAAAAATTACTTTGAGATTTCATCAATAATGTCATTGAGGTTATCTATACCATGCATTAGATCAAGGGTATTGAATACGATTTCCCAATCCACTTGCGTTAACCGTTCATAAGAGGTGAAGAACGGGAAAAATTAATAAATAACATAATAATGACAATTATAGGATTCAGCGCAGTATATATCTATATATTATATTAAATATTAGTCGTTAAAATATTATTGTTGTGTTCTGATCATTTTTAATCCTTATTAGGCGAGTGAGGCCCTGAATTGGTCATGCGCCTAGGGCCACAGTTTTGGTAAATACGCCTCTGCTTACAGTATATACTTATATATATATATATATATATATATATATATATATATATATAGAGAGAGAGAGAGAGAGAGATCTGTGTGTGTGTGTGTCTGTGTATATATAACTGACAGATCATTAAAAAAAAATTCTTTTCTGTCGTTCATTAAAACATTGAACAAATAGTTGACAGAAAGTAAATGAATGAAAGAATCTCAAGAATAACATTTATAGACTTCGGCGCACCAATAAAAATTTCAAAAGAAGATTAACTTCTTCAGTTTTTCTTCAAACTCGCCGACCGTGGTTGTATTGGTGGGGAGGTGGCTGTCGCAATTATTGGTAGGGTTGAAGGCTACTAGTAGGGATTGAATTTATGTAAATGACAATGTATTAAATCGCTTTTTTTTCTGCAAATAGTGGCAATAGAAAAGTATCGGTATCGAGTATCGAACTTTTTGTTTAAAATGTATCGGCGATTCTTCAAATCAATACATGATACAAAAAAGGATCACCCATACAGCAATCCAATACTAAAAAAGTATCGCCGAACCACTGTATCGTCGATTTATATCAATAGCCCACATTGCTATCAGGTTGGACCCTCTTAGGGACATTTATTTTATTGTTTTTTTTTTTTTTCAGAATTATCCTTTTAGTTGTTTTAATGAAAAGTAACTAATTAGATCACTTTGAAATTTTTATTTATTAAAATAATTTATCTTTCATGATGCAAGAAAAAGAAACAACAACTAATTCAGACGCTTTTGAAGAGACACTTTTTCGAAAAAAAATCACCAGACTCCCACAACTATAATGTAAACCCTAAACCTTATGATGTTCACTATCATTGCTGGCAGGTCTTGGCCTGCTATGTGTTATCCAAAAGTCCATTTTCGCGATCTGACCTCTGAGGGCCGAAAAAGGGGGTTATTACGTACCCTTTTTTTACTATATAAGCTATATTAACAAAGGAGCCCTAGACTCTAGCAACTATATGTCCTAGACCCATGATGTATATATTGCATTCCGTTTCTTGGCCCTAGCCATGTGTACATCAAAGTCCATTTCCGCAATCTGGCCTCCTCAGGGCCGGGATTCAGGGTTTCTTTGCGTATACTATATATGACATATATTCTATATATGATTATAAAAGCTAAATAAAGGGGCGTAATCATTATTTATTTTTGTAACAGTTATTAAACACACTGACTTAATTCTCTCTCTCTATTTACACTTGAGAAATATGTCTGAAATGTCTATTTTTACAGACTTAATTTTTGCTTGTTTATTATTTCATAACTTAATAAAAATTATTTTGAAAAATATGTATCATAAAGAAGCTGAACTTTAAGGGGCAAAATTTTGTGGATGGGGGTCAAGCCGCCAAATCCCATAAAGTTCTGCCGGCCCAACTTGAGGGGAGCTCCCTATATATGAAGGCAGAAGCTCCCGGGCCCATCAAATCTATAGGCTTGAACTGGTTATTATTAATAGTCTATCTTGCTCACAAAAGCTTTGAAGGGTACCCCAGGGCCTTACTTTATAGCCTGAAATTTAACGTTTTTATATTAAATGATAAGTGACATAATCTCACTAGTACATAATGAATGTCCGAAAATGTAGCTGCCCTAAAAAAATGCCCAGTCTGGTATCCCTAGGTTTGGCACTGGATGAACAATAGTCTATCTCTATGCAAAGGCTTTGCAGGGTACAATATGATTGTGTGACGTGGTGGCTGAATGGCTAAGCAACTTGGGGTTTTCTTTTTATTCTGACTATCCCCCAAAAGTTAGGACCAAGCGTCAAAATGAAGGGGCCCCAAAAGAGGCCAAACCCCCGGGCCCCCGAATCTTTAAGTTTGGCACTGGCTTTACAATAGTCTATCTTCATGCAAAGGCTTTTCAGGGTACAGCTAGTATATTCATATTCTTCGTCGTTTCTAGTTTCTAAAAATGTGTACGTTCTTTAAGATATTTAATATCTGTTTCAAGATATTTTAATTCAAATTTATTATGAGTCAGCCATGTTTCTTAACAAAGACGTCAAAGATTACACAATGTTACAACATTTTTGTTTATGTTAATTTTTTAATGTTTCTTACATAATTTTGGTATGCTGATTTCAGTGGTACCATTGGTTTTGCTCTATCATCAAGATTTCCTGAGAAAAAGCATAAAATATATTTCGGAGTTTTCCTATATGTGTGATGCAGTACCGTAGCCAGGATTTTTTTTTTGGAGGGGGGGGGGCTGTTCCAAGCTATTAAAGGCAAATTTTTGTCAATTTTTAATGAGTTACTATGAGCAATAAAATTTTTAATTTTTTTTGGGGGGTGTAGCTCCCAGCCCCCTGGCTACGGCCTTGGTGGATTTGTTTTTCTCTCCGGCGAGCCACTATCAGTGGCTTTGTATATTTTGTGTCTTTTTTCAATAATCCCACATTTAATATTACTTTTCCTGATTTTAGTTTTTTTAGGTATTCAGGTAAATCATTTTTTTTATAAATATTAGCATATTATGGGTACAATTTTTTAAACAAATGCTACACAAACTAAAAAAAAAATTCTGTTTTTCCTCTGTATTTTAAAGTTGTTTATAAGACTGTTACCACAGGCAACACAGGCAACATGGACGACGCGACCCTACTCCCTTAATAGGGAGCCGGAGCCGTCAAATTTTTTGGGAGACGGAGCCGAGCCGGAATAAAATGGCGGCTCCGCAAGCCTGAGTCTGACATGAACTTCCTTTACTTTTTCTGCCACGTCTTTGCTCAAATAGGATTTTTTCAAGGGGGGGGGGGAGGCAAAAAATACGTTTTTTTTAACTGACAATACCATACAGGTTTATTTCTCAATTAAATGCAAGTATAACATTAATTATTTATATTGACATAAATAAATGTATTTGAAAATTCAAACGTTTTTACTACAAGCATGTTCCGATTTTAATTTTTTTGTTTAATTTAGCCTTCTGTAGCTTGATTTGTCATTTGAAAATATTTTTGGCATTCAGGGTTTTTTAGAGCATTTTCGAAAAAAAAAATGCTCTGTCCCCGTTTTGTCTTTCTGTCTGTCCGTCATCACCCTAGATCTCAACAACCATAAGTCCTAGACCCATGATGTATATATCATTTTGTAGGTCTTGGCCTGCCATGTGTACATCAAAAGTTCATTTCGCGATAGGACCTCTGAGAGCCGGGCTTCAGGGCTCCTAAGGGGCTTGTATATTATATATACACCTTGTACGTTCAATAACCCGTTCATTTGGTGCGAAATACTGCAGCACGTAGTTTCACCAAGATTTATTAAGAAACTCATCAAATGAAATAGTAAGATTGTGCTCTGAGTTTAATTGAAAGTATCAGAGCTATGCAACAATGGACGGAGTTTTCGGACGATTAAATGACTATAATTTCGAATGATTTCAATTATGAGTCCTATTTCAGTAACCACAAACCACTTGTAATTAGATTTAAGAGACAATAATTTTTTTTCAAATATAAAGAAACGTCTTTATAATTTTTTTTTATAGATATATGCATTACACAATTGAATTTATAAACATTTCCAAAATTTACAAATATTTACTGAAAGCTAACAAACGTACTGATACATAACACGAAAATGCGCTAACACGTCCTGTGTCCAGAATGGAACAGGCTTAATTGCTTGTTTTTTAAATCTGACAACTCTTGTTAGTTTATAATCGTCTGCTACTGAGTGAATTTTTAAATTTATCCTAAATTAATATGAAAAGATGGATTTCAGACAAAAATTGTACAGGCTCAATAAAACGAAAAGTAGAGCAATCGCGGGATTCCGAAAAGCCGTTTTTAGAAGATTTTAGGGCATCTGCAGCATCTGAACTATCATATGTATTGAGGACAACAGTACAAGTTCAACAGCCAGACACAACTGAAGAAACTATTTCTAATTTGATTGTTGCTGTCACTTCTTCATTTCCTAAATTGGATATTGGAAGGTATGTCTTGATATACGACCTTTCAATGAGTTGAAATTGCTGCTGATCCTTGATTGTTGGACCCCTGATAAAAATATGATTTTTAGAGCTGACAGTGGTGGAAAAAGAGGTTTTAGATATGCTTGGTTATCAAACTATTCATCGTGGGTTGTATACTTGCAAATGTTAAAAGGTGGCTTTTTTCAAATTGTGCGTGTTGTTTTCGCAAAAAGTAATTACAGGAGTTCAGGGAGCTTTGTAATCAAATCATGCACAAAATTTAAAGATTTCAACGAAGATGCACGTAGCCACATGCAAAGCACGTGGAACAACGACTCTTATTAAGGATGCAAGCTATTTTGTTGCCCTATTGGTAGCTGAAGCAGTTTCTATAGATAAGCTGTTGAACTCATCATTTAGAAGACAAATTCAAGAAAATTGCTACAAACTTGGTCCCTCCATTTCTACAATCTTTTTTTTTTTGCGGCTTGCATTATTTGGCACTTCGTGGAAAAGAATCACATTCTGGTAATTTTTACGACATGTTAGAGTTTCGTGTTGAATCTGTAGATGAAGTTCTAGGTCATCATTTGTCAATTGGTTGTTGTAGTGCTAAGTATATCTCGGCAACCAGTGCCGCCGAGAGGGGGGCAGGGGGCAAATGCCTAGGGACCCGGCGAGTTTTAGGACGAATTTTTAGGGGCCCAGACTAAAAAAGTGAGGATCGTCCGATCCACCAATATTGTGAGTCCAGGTTATGCAGCTGCATTAGACAGAAGTAAAGTCAGTGACAGGAACGCAGTTTACAGCATCAGCAGCAGAATCACTTGGCCACAGTACTGCAGCCCTGGCGATTAACAAAGAATCAGTCAGACACAGTAGAGGTAAACATTGTGAAGCAGCAGCTACAGAGATTCATTCATCATTTCATCCAAACTGACCATTAACTGCTCACTGGGATGGAAAAATGTTGTCTGCATTAATATCAAAAGAGTTAGTTGATTGTCTTACTGTTCTGGAGATGAAACAATGAAGTTGTTGGGAGTTCCAAAATTACCAATGGAACTGGAGAGTTCGAGGCAACTGCCGTGTTTAATCTTATTCAAGTTCATGTGTGTCGACACTACGGCCAGTAACACGGGAATAAATACAGGTACCTGCATTCTTCTGGAGAAGAAACTTGATCAGCTTAGCATGCAGGCTGCACATAGTGGAACTTATTGTGGCTAAGGTGTTTGATTTATCAAGTTATTCCAGAGATTTCGTGAACGTTCAGGCTCCATTGACACAGCGATGTATGCAAGTGGATTGGATGTATTATGATAATATTTTTTGGTACCTCAACTGTTTTGCAATAATCAGTTCCATCCAGTTCGGGATGAACTCACTTATTTCATTCAGCATCAGCTAACAGTGTTTCAGCCCGTGAGCTTCAGCAAGTGTCACTTCTTTTTATAGGTGTAGCTTGTGATGCAGATGAAAAGACTCTGGCTCCTGGAGCTTATCACCGGCCCGGTGAATGGCAAAACTGATTTAAAGCCTAAAGATTTTCATTTTTCATTCTCATTTCCAACTTACTGCACTTGAAACGTCATCAATGGATCACTTCAACACCTACATACTTAAGGTCTACCTGAATTTGTGGTTTACATTGCCATGTGCTACATCTGCTCCACGTAGAGATTTGCAGCAACTTCAACAATTGGAGAACTACAAAAAAACAATTGACACCGTTGCAAAAGCAGCAATAAAATCATTCTCTGGACAATTATGGTACTTGAGTGAAATTCTGGCAGGATTTGCATCTTTTGACAATGATGTTCATCTGAAATGAAGTTAGTCATGGTTGCAGCAACTTTACAAGATAACTACAGATAATCTTCGCAGAATTAGCCTTCTGTCCAACATTACAACAAAATAAACTTTCTGATTTTGTATCGCAACACACCAGGAAACTTTTCACAGCTTCAAACATACCACAAGATTTTCTGACGACGTATCCAGAACATGGGCCCACTGATAACAACAACATTGTTGGCCAGAAAAAAAGTTGCGAGTTTGAAAGTCGTCAATGATGTGACCCTGATTCAAGTATTCAATGGAATACTAGCCAATCAAAGGTTTTTGTTACAAGTAGTAGAGAGACACTGTCGTGACTTTCCTAATGCTAACAAGTTCACCTTAACTGTCCCATCCGCAGCTAGAATATCATTACTTGGACTTGAAGACATGTAATTTGTGAATATTGATCTTTCAGTCTGATCTATGTTGAATTGACTCTTTATGTTTATTAGCGCCCGTCAATGAACTGTTTACCACATTCGTCAAAATAAAATGCAAGAGGGCAATTAATATATATTCAATATAAATAGTGTACTGCAATTTAAATTAGTAGAAATGCATTTTTGTTCAATTAATTTTTTTCTGATTTTCCTCTGTATTTTAAAGTTGTTTATAAGACTGTTACAGCAGGCAACACAGGCACTATGGACGCCTGCATCCCTGATATTATATATATATATATATATATATATATATATATATATATATATATATAAAGGGTGCCACTTAATGCAATGGGAAATATATTTTTTTTGGAAATTTTATTGTCCCACTTCCTAATTTTTCTCCTTTTGTTATGTTAAGTAATTTTACCAAATTTCATAAAGATTCAGTGATATTTAGCGGTATCTCAACAGACGAAGTTTTAAAAAAAGCGAAAATTTGACATACAGACAAACCGAAGGCAATTTCTTTTACTTAATTTTAAAATTTCTCTAAATTATTTATATTTTCATGTCATGTCAGTGACAATGAAAGAAGTTGTTAAGTTCTGGCATAAGGCACGCATTCCAGTTCGCAAAGAATGCCACATAATTGCCAAGATAAAGATTGGAATAAGAAAAAAATGTATCCCGCAGAACATATACTCAGAAGGAGAAGGAGCACCAAATTACTGAATGTTTGACGGATTTGTTTGATGTTGCACATGCTGAAGCTTTAACTAACCTGATGACATAAAATTTCTAGAAGCACAGAGAAAGGGAGGCATGGTTGCATGGGTCCAGTGCTGATGGTGCTCCCTCGGTAAAAACAAAGGTCTCATAAAAGGCACAGAGAATGTCGTAAGGAAAAGGAGGCTAAGCGGATGCAACATGAGGCAAAGAAGATGGAGTTTAGTGCAAGCAATAACAGTGGTTGTGATCCCGATGATCCTGATGAACCACCTGAAGTGTATACTAAACAAGTGAGGATCGTCCGATCCACCAATATTGTGAGTCCAGGTTATGCAGCTGCATTAGACAGAAGTAAAGTCAGTGACAGGATCGCAGTTTACAGCATCAGCAGCAGAATCACTTGGCCACAGTACTGCAGCCCTGGCGATTAACAAGGAATCAGTCAGACACAGTAGAGGTAAACATTGTGAAGCAGCAGCTACAGAGATTCATTCATCATTTCATCCAAACTGACCATTAACTGCGCACTGGGATGGAAAAATGTTGCCTGCATTAATATCAAAAGAGTTAGTTGATTGTCTTACTGTTCTGGAGATGAAACAATGAAGTTGTTGGGAGTTCCAAAATTACCAATGGAACTGGAGAGTTCGAGGCAACTGCCGTGTTTAATCTTATTCAAGTTCATGTGTGTCGACACTACGGCCAGTAACACGGGAATAAATACAGGTACCTGCATTCTTCTGGAGAAGAAACTTGATCAGCTTAGCATGCAGGCTGCACATAGTGGAACTTATTGTGGCTAAGGTGTTTGATTTATCAAGTTATTCCAGAGATTTCGTGAACGTTCAGGCTCCATTGACACAGCGATGTATGCAAGTGGATTGGATGTATTATGATAATATTTTTTGGTACCTCAACTGTTTTGCAATAATCAGTTCCATCCAGTTCGGGATGAACTCACTTATTTCATTCAGCATCAGCTAACAGTGTTTCAGCCCGTGAGCTTCAGCAAGTGTCATTTCTTTTTATAGGTGTAGCTTGTGATGCAGATGAAAAGACTCTGGCTCCTGGAGCTTATCACCGGCCCGGTGAATGGCAAAACTGATTTAAAGCCTAAAGATTTTCATTTTTCATTCTCATTTCCAACTTACTGCACTTGAAACGTCATCAATGGATCACTTCAACACCTACATACTTAAGGTCTACCTGAATTTGTGGTTTACATGTGCTACATCTGCTCCACGTAGAGATTTGCAGCAACTTCAACAATTGGAGAACTACAAAAAACAATTGACACCGTTGCAAAAGCAGCAATAAAATCATTCTCTGGACAATTGTGGTACTTGAGTGAAATTCTGGCAGGATTTGCATCTTTTGACAATGATGTTCATCTGAAATGAAGTTAGTCATGGTTGCAGCAACTTTACAAGATAACTACAGATAATCTTCGCAGAATTAGCCTTCTGTCCAACATTACAACAAAATAAACTTTCTGATTTTGTATCGCAACACACCAGGAAACTTTTCACAGCTTCAAACATACCACAAGATTTTCTGACGACGTATCCAGAACATGGGCCCACTGATAACAACAACATTGTTGGCCAGAAAAAAAGTTGCGAGTTTGAAAGTCGTCAATGATGTGACCCTGATTCAAGTATTCAATGGAATACTAGCCAATCAAAGGTTTTTGTTACAAGTAGTAGAGAGACACTGTCGTGACTTTCCTAATGCTAACAAGTTCACCTTAACTGTCCCATCCGCAGCTAGAATATCATTACTTGGACTTGAAGACATGTAATTTGTGAATATTGATCTTTCAGTCTGATCTATGTTGAATTGACTCTTTATGTTTATTAGCGCCCGTCAATGAACTGTTTACCACATTCGTCAAAATAAAATGCAAGAGGGCAATTAATATATATTCAATATAAATATTGTACTGCAATTTAAATTAGTAGAAATGCATTTTTGTTCAATTAATTTTTTTCTGATTTTCCTCTGTATTTTAAAGTTGTTTATAAGACTGTTACAGCAGGCAACACAGGCACTATGGACGCCTGCATCCCTGATATATATATATATATATATATATATATATATATATATATATATATATATATATAAAGGGTGCCACTTAATGCAATGGGAAATATATTTTTTTTGGAAATTTTATTGTCCCACTTCCTAATTTTTCTCCTTTTGTTATGTTAAGTAATTTTACCAAATTTCATAAAGATTCAGTGATATTTAGCGGTATCTCAACAGACGAAGTTTTAAAAAAAGCGAAAATTTGACATACAGACAAACCGAAGGCAATTTCTTTTACTTAATTTTAAAATTTCTCTAAATTATTTATATTTTCATGTCATGTCAGTGACAATGAAAGAAGTTGTTAAGTTCTGGCATAAGGCACGCATTCCAGTTCGCAAAGAATGCCACATAATTGCCAAGATAAAGATTGGAATAAGAAAAAAATGTATCCCGCAGAACATATACTCAGAAGGAGAAGGAGCACCAAATTACTGAATGTTTGACGGATTTGTTTGATGTTGCACATGCTGAAGCTTTAACTAACCTGATGACATAAAATTTCTAGAAGCACAGAGAAAGGGAGGCATGGTTGCATGGGTCCAGTGCTGATGGTGCTCCCTCGGTAAAAACAAAGGTCTCATAAAAGGCACAGAGAATATCGTAAGGAAAAGGAGGCTAAGCGGATGCAACATGAGGCAAAGAAGATGGAGTTTAGTGCAAGCAATAACAGTGGTTGTGATCCCGATGATCCTGATGAACCACCTGAAGTGTATACTAAACAAGTGAGGATCGTCCGATCCACCAATATTGTGAGTCCAGGTTATGCAGCTGCATTAGACAGAAGTAAAGTCAGTGACAGGATCGCAGTTTACAGCATCAGCAGCAGAATCACTTGGCCACAGTACTGCAGCCCTGGCGATTAACAAGGAATCAGTCAGACACAGTAGAGGTAAACATTGTGAAGCAGCAGCTACAGAGATTCATTCATCATTTCATCCAAACTGACCATTAACTGCGCACTGGGATGGAAAAATGTTGCCTGCATTAATATCAAAAGAGTTAGTTGATTGTCTTACTGTTCTGGAGATGAAACAATGAAGTTGTTGGGAGTTCCAAAATTACCAATGGAACTGGAGAGTTCGAGGCAACTGCCGTGTTTAATCTTATTCAAGTTCATGTGTGTCGACACTACGGCCAGTAACACGGGAATAAATACAGGTACCTGCATTCTTCTGGAGAAGAAACTTGATCAGCTTAGCATGCAGGCTGCACATAGTGGAACTTATTGTGGCTAAGGTGTTTGATTTATCAAGTTATTCCAGAGATTTCGTGAACGTTCAGGCTCCATTGACACAGCGATGTATGCAAGTGGATTGGATGTATTATGATAATATTTTTTGGTACCTCAACTGTTTTGCAATAATCAGTTCCATCCAGTTCGGGATGAACTCACTTATTTCATTCAGCATCAGCTAACAGTGTTTCAGCCCGTGAGCTTCAGCAAGTGTCATTTCTTTTTATAGGTGTAGCTTGTGATGCAGATGAAAAGACTCTGGCTCCTGGAGCTTATCACCGGCCCGGTGAGAAAATCAGAAAAAATTAATTGAAAAAATGCATTTCTACTAATTTAAATTGCAGTACAATATTTATATTGAATATATATATATATATTTATAAATATATATTAATTGCCCTCTTGCATTTTATCTTGACGAATGTGGTAAACAGTTCATTGACGGGCGCTAATAAACATAAAGAGTCAATTTAACATAGATCAGACTGAAAGATCAATATTCACAAATTACATGTCTTCAAGTCCAAGTAATGATATTCTAGCTGCGGATGGGACAGTTAAGGTGAACTTGTTAGCATTAGGAAAGTCACGACAGTGTCTCTCTACTACTTGTAACAAAAACTCTTGATTGGCTAGTATTCCATTGAATACTTGAATCAGGGTCACATCATTGACGACTTTCAAACTCGCAACTTTTTTTCTGGCCAACAATGTTGTTGTTATCAGTGGGCCCATGTTCTGGATACGTCGTCAGAAAATCTTGTGGTATGTTTGAAGCTGTGAAAAGTTTCCTGGTGTGTTGCGATACAAAATCAGAAAGTTTATTTTGTTGTAATGTTGGACAGAAGGCTAATTCTGCGAAGATTATCTGTAGTTATCTTGTAAAGTTGCTGCAACCATGACTAACTTCATTTCAGATGAACATCATTGTCAAAAGATGCAAATCCTGCCAGAATTTCACTCAAGTACCACAATTGTCCAGAGAATGATTTTATTGCTGCTTTGGCAACGGTGTCAATTGTTTTTTTGTAGTTCTCCAATTGTTGAAGTTGCTGCAAATCTCTACGTGGAGCAGATGTAGCACATGGCAATGTAAACCACAAATTCAGGTAGACCTTATGTATGTAGGTGTTGAAGTAATCCATTGATGACGTTTCAAGTGCAGTAAGTTGGAAATGAGAATGAAAGATTTTGTTTAAATTCTTCATACCTTTTTTTTTATTCTTACCGTTTGTGATGTATTTGTATTTTTAGTTTAAAAAAAATAATTACAAAAATCATTTACACTAAAATTTTACAAAATTACAAATTTCTATTTTATCAAAAGTTTTATATCATCAAATAGCTTATTCATTTCCAAATTTAACGACGTTTAACTTCACTAGGTAGCTTATAACATAATGAAAAATGCCTAGTTTTACAAAACACCCTGAAATCAGCTTAAAAAAATGGCCGAAAATGAACAACAGTTGAGAGTTAATGCAGGCAACATTTTTCCATCCCAGTGCGCAGTTAATGGTCAGTTTGGATGAAATGATGTATGAATCTCTGTAGCTGCTGCTTCACGATGTTTACCTCTACTGTGTCTGACTGATTCCTTGTTAATCGCCAGGGCTGCAGTACTGTGGCCAAGTGATTCTGCTGCTGATGCTGTAAACTGCGTTCCTGTCACTGACTTTACTTCTGTCTAATGCAGCTGCATAACCTGGACTCACAATATTGGTGGATCGGACGATCCTCACTTGTTTAGTAGACGCTTCAGGTGGTTCATCAGGATCATCGGGATCACAACCACCGGTGTTCTAAGCCTCTGTGTCACTGTTATTGCTTGCACTAAACCCCATCTTCTTTGCCTCATGTTGCATCCGCTTAGCCTCCTTTTCCTTACGATATTCTCTGTGCCTTTTATGAGACCTTTGTTTTTACCGAGGGAGCACCATCAGCACTGGACCCATGCAACCATGCTTCCCTTTCTCTGTGCTTCTAGAAATTTTATGTCATCAGGTTAGTTAAAGCTTCAGCATGTGCAACATCAAACAAATCCGTCAAACATTCAGTAATTTGGTGCTCCTTCTCCTTACTGAGTATATGTTCTGCGGGATACATTTTTTTCTTATTCCAATCTTTATCTTGGCAATTATGTGGCATTCTTTGCGAACTGGAATGCGTGCCTTATGCCAGAACTTAACAACTTCTTTCATTGTCAATGACATGAAAATATAAATAATTTAGAGAAATTTTAAAATTAAGTAAAAGAAATTGCCTCTAGTTTGTCTGTATGTCAAATTTTCGCTTTTTTTTTAAACTTCGTCTGTTGGGATACCTCTAAATATCACTGAATCTTTATGAAATTTGGTAAAATTACTTAACATAACAAAAGGAGAAAAATTAGGAAGTGGGACGATAAAATTTCCAAAAAAAATATATTTCCCATTGCATTAAGTGGCACCCTTATATATATATATATATATATATATATATATATATATATATATATATATATATATACATCAGGGGTGCAGGCGTCCATAGTGCCTGTGTTGCCTGCTGTAACAGTCTTATAAACAACTTTAAAATACAGAGGAAAATCAGAAAAAAATTAATTGAAAAAAATGCATTTCTACTAATTTAAATTGCAGTACAATATTTATATTGAATATATATATATATATATTTATAAATATATATTAATTGCCCTCTTGCATTTTATCTTGACGAATGTGGTAAACAGTTCATTGACGGGCGCTAATAAACATAAAGAGTCAATTCAACATAGATCAGACTGAAAGATCAATATTCACAAATTACATGTCTTCAAGTCCAAATAATGATATTCTAGCTGCGGATGGGACAGTTAAGGTGAACTTGTTAGCATTAGGAAAGTCACGACAGTGTCTCTCTACTACTTGTAACAAAAACTCTTGATTGGCTAGTATTCCATTGAATACTTGAATCAGGGTCACATCATTGACGACTTTCAAACTCGCAACTTTTTTTCTGGCCAACAATGTTGTTGTTATCAGTGGGCCCATGTTCTGGATACGTCGTCAGAATATCTTGTGGTATGTTTGAAGCTGTGAAAAGTTTCCTGGTGTGTTGCGATACAAAATCAGAAAGTTTATTTTGTTGTAATGTTGGACAGAAGGCTAATTCTGCGAAGATTATCTGTAGTTATCTTGTAAAGTTGCTGCAACCATGACTAACTTCATTTCAGATGAACATCATTGTCAAAAGATGCAAATCCTGCCAGAATTTCACTCAAGTACCACAATTGTCCAGAGAATGATTTTATTGCTGCTTTGGCAACGGTGTCAATTGTTTTTTTGTAGTTCTCCAATTGTTGAAGTTGCTGCAAATCTCTACGTGGAGCAGATGTAGCACATGGCAATGTAAACCACAAATTCAGGTAGACCTTAAGTATGTAGGTGTTGAAGTAATCCACTGATGACGTTTCAAGTGCAGTAAGTTGGAAATGAGAATGAAAAATGAAAATCTTTAGGCTTTAAATCAGTTTTGCCATTCACCGGGCCGGTGATAAGCTTCAGGAGCCAGAGTCTTTTCATCTGCATCACAAGCTACACCTATAAAAAGAAGTGACACTTGCTGAAGCTCACGATAATCATCTGGGCAGAAACACTGTTAGCTGATGCTGAATGAAATAAGTGAGTTCATCCCGAACTGGATGGAACTGATTATTGCAAAACAGTTGAGGTACCAAAAAATATTATCATAATACATCCAATCCACTTGCATACATCGCTGTGTCAATGGAGCCTGAACATTCACGAAATCTCTGGAAAAACTTGATAAATTAAACACCTTAGCCACAATAAGTTCCACTATGTGCAGCCTGCATGCTAAGCTGATCAAGTTTCTTCTCCAGAAGAATGCAGGTACCTGTATTTATTCCCGTGTTACTGGCCGTAGTGTCGACACACATGAACTTGAATAAGATTAAACACGGCAGTTGCCTCGAACTCTCCAGTTCCATTGGTAATTTTGGAACTCCCAACAACTTCATTGTTTCATCTCCAGAACAGCAAGACAATCAACTAACTCTTTTGGTTAATTAACTCTCAACCATCGTAGCATTGACTTTTCGACCACCGGTGAGCGACAATTTTTAGGACGTTATAATTCTTTTTATTTTTACTTTTGGTCAATTTTTTTTTATGTTTTATTATATATGTGCAACGCCAACCCTGGGATACAGTGGCAAAGAAATATAGATTTTTTATTTTTGTAAAAATTTGGTACTTGGTAAAATATTCCAAGTTTTATTTTGAAAAAAGACATAACGCACTAGCAATTTTTGTCGCTGTGGCTCCCTTTTTTTGACAAAATGTCAAAAAAGGGAGTGCTTCGCGCGTATTTGAGGCCGGGCTGTTTGGTGACTAAGCGTGATTTCTTGGGAAAAGTGAAATTTGGTGATTTTTTTAATATGGAAGGGGCGACAAAAGTGATCAACTTTTAAATAAGTATAATATCCTTAGAAAAACAAATAAATGGTGGAATACTTTATTTTTTTATTCATTTAAATGTGTTTCCTGTCACTTATAATAATAATATAGAAATTTTAATGATCAATTGTCTAACATTGTGTTAAAATTACATGTCCTTATGAGTCCTTATTTTTTTTTCCAATTTCTATAGTATCATTTAAAGTTGAATAAAAAAAAAGTATCATAATTTTACGTCTAAATTTATTTATGTGTTGTACACATGAATAATGTTTATGTAAATAATAAAGATTTTGTTTAAATTCTTCATTCCTTTTTTTTTATTCTTACCGTTTAAGATGTATTTGTATTTTTAGTTAAATAAATAATTACAAAAATCATTTACACTATAATTTTACAAAATTAATGCAGGCAACATTTTTCCATCCCAGTGCGCAGTTAATGGTCAGTTTGGATGAAATGATGAATGAATCTCTGTAGCTGCTGCTTCACAATGTTTACCTCTACTGTGTCTGACTGATTCCTTGTTAATCGCCAGGGCTGCAGTACTGTGGCCAAGTGATTCTGCTGCTGATGCTGTAAACTGCGATCCTGTCACTGACTTTACTTCTGTCTAATGCAGCTGCATAACCTGGACTCTCTCACAATATTGGTGGATCGGACGATCCTCACTTGTTTAGTATACACTTCAGGTGGTTCATCAGGATCATCGGGATCACAACCACTGTTATTGCTTGCACTAAACTCCATCTTCTTTGCCTCATGTTGCATCCGCTTAGCCTCCTTTTCCTTACGATATTCTCTGTGCCTTTTATGAGACCTTTGTTTTTACCGAGGGAGCACCATCAGCACTGGACCCATGCAACCATGCCTCCCTTTCTCTGTGCTTCTAGAAATTTTATGTCATCAGGTTAGTTAAAGCTTCAGCATGTGCAACATCAAACAAATCCGTCAAACATTCAGTAATTTGGTGCTCCTTCTCCTTCTGAGTATATGTTCTGCGGGATACATTTTTTTCTTATTCCAATCTTTATCTTGGCAATTATGTGGCATTCTTTGCGAACTGGAATGCGTGCCTTATGCCAGAACTTAACAACTTCTTTCATTGTCACTGACATGACATGAAAATATAAATAATTTAGAGAAATTTTAAAATTAAGTAAAAGAAATTGCCTTCGGTTTGTCTGTATGTCAAATTTTCGCTTTTTTTTAAAACTTCGTCTGTTGAGATACCTCTAAATATCACTGAATCTTTATGAAATTTGGTAAAATTACTTAACATAACAAAAGGAGAAAAATTAGGAAGTGGGACAATAAAATTTCCAAAAAAAATATATTTCCCATTGCATTAAGTGGCACCCTTATATATATATATATATATATATATATATATATATATATATATATATACATCAGGGATGCAGGCGTCCATAGTGCCTGTGTTGCCTGCTGTAACAGTCTTATAAACAACTTTAAAATACAGAGGAAAATCAGAAAAAAATTAATTGAAAAAAAATGCATTTCTACTAATTTAAATTGCAGTACAATATTTATATTGAATATATATTAATTGCCCTCTTGCATTTTATTTTGACGAATGTGGTAAACAGTTCATTGACGGGCGCTAATAAACATAAAGAGTCAATTCAACATAGATCAGACTGAAAGATCAATATTCACAAATTACATGTCTTCAAGTCCAAGTAATGATATTCTAGCTGCGGATGGGACAGTTAAGGTGAACTTGTTAGCATTAGGAAAGTCACGACAGTGTCTCTCTACTACTTGTAACAAAAACCTTTGATTGGCTAGTATTCCATTGAATACTTGAATCAGGGTCACATCATTGACGACTTTCAAACTCGCAACTTTTTTTCTGGCCAACAATGTTGTTGTTATCAGTGGGCCCATGTTCTGGATACGTCGTCAGAAAATCTTGTGGTATGTTTGAAGCTGTGAAAAGTTTCCTGGTGTGTTGCGATACAAAATCAGAAAGTTTATTTTGTTGTAATGTTGGACAGAAGGCTAATTCTGCGAAGATTATCTGTAGTTATCTTGTAAAGTTGCTGCAACCATGACTAACTTCATTTCAGATGAACATCATTGTCAAAAGATGCAAATCCTGCCAGAATTTCACTCAAGTACCACAATTGTCCAGAGAATGATTTTATTGCTGCTTTGGCAACGGTGTCAATTGTTTTTTTGTAGTTCTCCAATTGTTGAAGTTGCTGCAAATCTCTACGTGGAGCAGATGTAGCACATGGCAATGTAAACCACAAATTCAGGTAGACCTTAAGTATGTAGGTGTTGAAGTGATCCATTGATGACGTTTCAAGTGCAGTAAGTTGGAAATGAGAATGAAAAATGAAAATCTTTAGGCTTTAAATCAGTTTTGCCATTCACCGGGCCGGTGATAAGCTCCAGGAGCCAGAGTCTTTTCATCTGCATCACAAGCTACACCTATAAAAAGAAATGACACTTGCTGAAGCTCACGGGCTGAAACACTGTTAGCTGATGCTGAATGAAATAAGTGAGTTCATCCCGAACTGGATGGAACTGATTATTGCAAAACAGTTGAGGTACCAAAAAATATTATCATAATACATCCAATCCACTTCCATACATCGCTGTGTCAATGGAGCCTGAACGTTCACGAAATCTCTGGAATAACTTGATAAATCAAACACCTTAGCCACAATAAGTTCCACTATGTGCAGCCTGCATGCTAAGCTGATCAAGTTTCTTCTCCAGAAGAATGCAGGTACCTGTATTTATTCCCGTGTTACTGGCCGTAGTGTCGACACACATGAACTTGAATAAGATTAAACACGGCAGTTGCCTCGAACTCTCCAGTTCCATTGGTAATTTTGGAACTCCCAACAACTTCATTGTTTCATCTCCAGAACAGTAAGACAATCAACTAACTCTTTTGATATTAATGCAGGCAACATTTTTCCATCCCAGTGCGCAGTTAATGGTCAGTTTGGATGAAATGATGAATGAATCTCTGTAGCTGCTGCTTCACAATGTTTACCTCTACTGTGTCTGACTGATTCCTTGTTAATCGCCAGGGCTGCAGTACTGTGGCCAAGTGATTCTGCTGCTGATGCTGTAAACTGCGATCCTGTCACTGACTTTACTTCTGTCTAATGCAGCTGCATAACCTGGACTCACAATATTGGTGGATCGGACGATCCTCACTTGTTTAGTATACACTTCAGGTGGTTCATCAGGATCATCGGGATCACAACCACTGTTATTGCTTGCACTAAACTCCATCTTCTTTGCCTCATGTTGCATCCGCTTAGCCTCCTTTTCCTTACGATATTCTCTGTGCCTTTTATGAGACCTTTGTTTTTACCGAGGGAGCACCATCAGCACTGGACCCATGCAACCATGCCTCCCTTTCTCTGTGCTTCTAGAAATTTTATGTCATCAGGTTAGTTAAAGCTTCAGCATGTGCAACATCAAACAAATCCGTCAAACATTCAGTAATTTGGTGCTCCTTCTCCTTCTGAGTATATGTTCTGCGGGATACATTTTTTTCTTATTCCAATCTTTATCTTGGCAATTATGTGGCATTCTTTGCGAACTGGAATGCGTGCCTTATGCCAGAACTTAACAACTTCTTTCATTGTCACTGACATGACATGAAAATATAAATAATTTAGAGAAATTTTAAAATTAAGTAAAAGAAATTGCCTTCGGTTTGTCTGTATGTCAAATTTTCGCTTTTTTTAAAACTTCGTCTGTTGAGATACCGCTAAATATCACTGAATCTTTATGAAATTTGGTAAAATTACTTAACATAACAAAAGGAGAAAAATTAGGAAGTGGGACAATAAAATTTCCAAAAAAAATATATTTCCCATTGCATTAAGTGGCACCTATATATATATATATATATATATATATATATATATATATATATCAGGGATGCAGGCGTCCATAGTGCCTGTGTTGCCTGCTGTAACAGTCTTATAAACAACTTTAAAATACAGAGGAAAATCAGAAAAAAATTAATTGAAAAAAATGCATTTCTACTAATTTAAATTGCAGTACAATATTTATATTGAATATATATTAATTGCCCTCTTGCATTTTATTTTGACGAATGTGGTAAACAGTTCATTGACGGGCGCTAATAAACATAAAGAGTCAATTCAACATAGATCAGACTGAAAGATCAATATTCACAAATTACATGTCTTCAAGTCCAAGTAATGATATTCTAGCTGCGGATGGGACAGTTAAGGTGAACTTGTTAGCATTAGGAAAGTCACGACAGTGTCTCTCTACTACTTGTAACAAAAACCTTTGATTGGCTAGTATTCCATTGAATACTTGAATCAGGGTCACATCATTGACGACTTTCAAACTCGCAACTTTTTTTCTGGCCAACAATGTTGTTGTTATCAGTGGGCCCATGTTCTGGATACGTCGTCAGAAAATCTTGTGGTATGTTTGAAGCTGTGAAAAGTTTCCTGGTGTGTTGCGATACAAAATCAGAAAGTTTATTTTGTTGTAATGTTGGACAGAAGGCTAATTCTGCGAAGATTATCTGTAGTTATCTTGTAAAGTTGCTGCAACCATGACTAACTTCATTTCAGATGAACATCATTGTCAAAAGATGCAAATCCTGCCAGAATTTCACTCAAGTACCACAATTGTCCAGAGAATGATTTTATTGCTGCTTTTGCAACGGTGTCAATTGTTTTTTTGTAGTTCTCCAATTGTTGAAGTTGCTGCAAATCTCTACGTGGAGCAGATGTAGCACATGGCAATGTAAACCACAAATTCAGGTAGACCTTAAGTATGTAGGTGTTGAAGTGATCCATTGATGACGTTTCAAGTGCAGTAAGTTGGAAATGAGAATGAAAAATGAAAATCTTTAGGCTTTAAATCAGTTTTGCCATTCACCGGGCCGGTGATAAGCTCCAGGAGCCAGAGTCTTTTCATCTGCATCACAAGCTACACCTATAAAAAGAAGTGACACTTGCTGAAGCTCACGGGCTGAAACACTGTTAGCTGATGCTGAATGAAATAAGTGAGTTCATCCCGAACTGGATGGAACTGATTATTGCAAAACAGTTGAGGTACCAAAAAATATTATCATAATACATCCAATCCACTTGCATACATCGCTGTGTCAATGGAGCCTGAACGTTCACGAAATCTCTGGAATAACTTGATAAATCAAACACCTTAGCCACAATAAGTTCCACTATGTGCAGCCTGCATGCTAAGCTGATCAAGTTTCTTCTCCAGAAGAATGCAGGTACCTGTATTTATTCCCGTGTTACTGGCCGTAGTGTCGACACACATGAACTTGAATAAGATTAAACACGGCAGTTGCCTCGAACTCTCCAGTTCCATTGGTAATTTTGGAACTCCCAACAACTTCATTGTTTCATCTCCAGAACAGTAAGACAATCAACTAACTCTTTTGATATTAATGCAGGCAACATTTTTCCATCCCAGTGAGCAGTTAATGGTCAGTTTGGATGAAATGATGAATGAATCTCTGTAGCTGCTGCTTCACAATGTTTACCTCTACTGTGTCTGACTGATTCCTTGTTAATCGCCAGGGCTGCAGTACTGTGGCCAAGTGATTCTGCTGCTGATGCTGTAAACTGCGATCCTGTCACTGACTTTACTTCTGTCTAATGCAGCTGCATAACCTGGACTCACAATATTGGTGGATCGGACGATCCTCACTTGTTTAGTATACACTTCAGGTGGTTCATCAGGATCATCGGGATCACAACCACCGGTGTTCTAAGCCTCTGTGTCACTGTTATTGCTTGCACTAAACTCCATCTTCTTTGCCTCATGTTGCATCCGCTTAGCCTCCTTTTCCTTACGATATTCTCTGTGCCTTTTATGAGACCTTTGTTTTTACCGAGGGAGCACCATCAGCACTGGACCCATGCAACCATGCCTCCCTTTCTCTGTGCTTCTAGAAATTTTATGTCATCAGGTTAGTTAAAGCTTCAGCATGTGCAACATCAAACAAATCCGTCAAACATTCAGTAATTTGGTGCTCCTTCTCCTTCTGCGGGATACATTTTTTTCTTATTCCAATCTTTATCTTAGCAATTATGTGGCATTCTTTGCGAACTGGAATGCGTGCCTTATGCCAGAACTTAACAACTTCTTTCATTGTCACTGACATGACATGAAAATATAAATAATTTAGAGAAATTTTAAAATTAAGTAAAAGAAATTGCCTTCGGTTTGTCTGTATGTCAAATTTTCGCTTTTTTTAAAACTTCGTCTGTTGAGATACCGCTAAATATCACTGAATCTTTATGAAATTTGGTAAAATTACTTAACATAACAAAAGGAGAAAAATTAGGAAGTGGGACAATAAAATTTCCAAAAAAAATATATTTCCCATTGCATTAAGTGGCACCCTTTATATATATATATATATATATATATATATATATATATATATATATATATATCAGGGATGCAGGCGTCCATAGTGCCTGTGTTGCCTGCTGTAACAGTCTTATAAACAACTTTAAAATACAGAGGAAAATCAGAAAAAAATTAATTGAACAAAAATGCATTTCTACTAATTTAAATTGCAGTACAATATTTATATTGAATATATATTAATTGCCCTCTTGCATTTTATTTTGACGAATGTGGTAAACAGTTCATTGACGGGCGCTAATAAACATAAAGAGTCAATTCAACATAGATCAGACTGAAAGATCAATATTCACAAATTACATGTCTTCAAGTCCAAGTAATGATATTCTAGCTGCGGATGGGACAGTTAAGGTGAACTTGTTAGCATTAGGAAAGTCACGACAGTGTCTCTCTACTACTTGTAACAAAAACTTTTGATTGGCTAGTATTCCATTGAATACTTGAATCAGGGTCACATCATTGACGACTTTCAAACTCGCAACTTTTTTTCTGGCCAACAATGTTGTTGTTATCAGTGGGCCCATGTTCTGGATACGTCGTCAGAAAATCTTGTGGTATGTTTGAAGCTGTGAAAAGTTTCCTGGTGTGTTGCGATACAAAATCAGAAAGTTTATTTTGTTGTAATGTTGGACAGAAGGCTAATTCTGCGAAGATTATCTGTAGTTATCTTGTAAAGTTGCTGCAACCATGACTAACTTCATTTCAGATGAACATCATTGTCAAAAGATGCAAATCCTGCCAGAATTTCACTCAAGTACCACAATTGTCCAGAGAATGATTTTATTGCTGCTTTTGCAACGGTGTCAATTGTTTTTTTGTAGTTCTCCAATTGTTGAAGTTGCTGCAAATCTCTACGTGGAGCAGATGTAGCACATGGCAATGTAAGCCACAAATTCAGGTAGACCTTAAGTATGTAGGTGTTGAAGTGATCCATTGATGACGTTTCAAGTGCAGTAAGTTGGAAATGAGAATGAAAAATGAAAATCTTTAGGCTTTAAATCAGTTTTGCCATTCACCGGGCCGGTGATAAGCTCCAGGAGCCAGAGTCTTTTCATCTGCATCACAAGCTACACCTATAAAAAGAAATGACACTTGCTGAAGCTCACGGGCTGAAACACTGTTAGCTGATGCTGAATGAAATAAGTGAGTTCATCCCGAACTGGATGGAACTGATTATTGCAAAACAGTTGAGGTACCAAAAAATATTATTATAATACATCCAATCCACTTGCATACATCGCTGTGTCAATGGAGCCTGAACATTCACGAAATCTCTGGAATAACTTGATAAATCAAACACCTTAGCCACAATAAGTTCCACTATGTGCAGCCTGCATGCTAAGCTGATCAAGTTTCTTCTCCAGAAGAATGCAGGTACCTGTATTTATTCCCGTGTTACTGGCCGTAGTGTCGACACACATGAACTTGAATAAGATTAAACACGGCAGTTGCCTCGAACTCTCCAGTTCCATTGGTAATTTTGGAACTCCCAACAACTTCATTGTTTCATCTCCAGAACAGCAAGACAATCAACTAACTCTTTTGGTTAATTAACTCTCAACCATCGTAGCATTGACTTTTCGACCACCGGTGAGCGACAATTTTTAGGACGTTATAATTCTTTTTATTTTTACTTTTGGTCAATTTTTTTTTATGTTTTATTATATATGTGCAACGCCAACCCTGGGATACAGTGGCAAAGAAATATAGATTTTTTATTTTTGTAAAAATTTGGTACTTGGTAAAATATTCCAAGTTTTATTTTGAAAAAAGACATAACGCACTAGCAATTTTTGTCGCTGTGGCTCCCTTTTTTTGACAAAATGTCAAAAAAGGGAGTGCTTCGCGCGTATTTGAGGCCGGGCTGTTTGGTGACTAAGCGTGATTTCTTGGGAAAAGTGAAATTTGGTGATTTTTTTAATATGGAAGGGGCGACAAAAGTGATCAACTTTTAAATAAGTATAATATCCTTAGAAAAACAAATAAATGGTGGAATACTTTATTTTTTTATTCATTTAAATGTGTTTCCTGTCACTTATAATAATAATATAGAAATTTTAATGATCAATTGTCTAACATTGTGTTAAAATTACATGTCCTTATGAGTCCTTATTTTTTTTTTCCAATTTCTATAGTATCATTTAAAGTTGAATAAAAAAAAAGTATCATAATTTTACGTCTAAATTTATTTATGTGTTGTACACATGAATAATGTTTATGTAAATAATAAAGATTTTGTTTAAATTCTTCATTCCTTTTTTTTTATTCTTACCGTTTAAGATGTATTTGTATTTTTAGTTAAATAAATAATTACAAAAATCATTTACACTATAATTTTACAAAATTACAAATTTCTATTTTTCAAAAGTTTTATATCACCAAATACCTTATTCATTTCCAAATTTAACGACGTATAACTTCACTAGGTAGCTTATAACATAATGAAAAATGCCTAGTTTTACAAAACACCCTGAAATCAGCTTAAAAAAATGGCCGAAAATGAACAACAGTTGAGAGTTAATGCAGGCAACATTTTTCCATCCCAGTGCGCAGTTAATGGTCAGTTTGGATGAAATGATGTATGAATCTCTGTAGCTGCTGCTTCACGATGTTTACCTCTACTGTGTCTGACTGATTCCTTGTTAATCGCCAGGGCTGCAGTACTGTGGCCAAGTGATTCTGCTGCTGATGCTGTAAACTGCGTTCCTGTCACTGACTTTACTTCTGTCTAATGCAGCTGCATAACCTGGACTCACAATATTGGTGGATCGGACGATCCTCACTTGTTTAGTAGACGCATCAGGTGGTTCATCAGGATCATCGGGATCACAACCACCGGTGTTCTAAGCCTCTGTGTCACTGTTATTGCTTGCACTAAACCCCATCTTCTTTGCCTCATGTTGCATCCGCTTAGCCTCCTTTTCCTTACGATATTCTCTGTGCCTTTTATGAGACCTTTGTTTTTACCGAGGGAGCACCATCAGCACTGGACCCATGCAACCATGCTTCCCTTTCTCTGTGCTTCTAGAAATTTTATGTCATCAGGTTAGTTAAAGCTTCAGCATGTGCAACATCAAACAAATCCGTCAAACATTCAGTAATTTGGTGCTCCTTCTCCTTCTGAGTATATGTTCTGCGGGATACATTTTTTTCTTATTCCAATCTTTATCTTGGCAATTATGTGGCATTCTTTGCGAACTGGAATGCGTGCCTTATGCCAGAACTTAACAACTTCTTTCATTGTCACTGACATGACATGAAAATATAAATAATTTAGAGAAATTTTAAAATTAAGTTAAAGAAATTGCCTTCAGTTTGTCTGTATGTCAAATTTTCGCTTTTTTTTGAAACTTCGTCTGTTGGGATACCTCTAAATATCACTGAATCTTTCTGAAATTTGGTAAAATTACTTAACATAACAAAAGGAGAAAAATTAGGAAGTGGGACGATAAAATTTCAAAAAAAATATATTTCCCATTGCATTAAGTGGCACCCTTATATATATATATATATATATATATATATATATATATATATATATATACATCAGGGATGCAGGCGTCCATAGTGCCTGTGTTGCCTGCTGTAACAGTCTTATAAACAACTTTAAAATACAGAGGAAAATCAGAAAAAAATTAATTGAAAAAAAATGCATTTCTACTAATTTAAATTGCAGTACAATATTTATATTGAATATATATATATATATTTATAAATATATATTAATTGCCCTCTTGCATTTTATCTTGACGAATGTGGTAAACAGTTCATTGACGGGCGCTAATAAACATAAAGAGTCAATTTAACATAGATCAGACTGAAAGATCAATATTCACAAATTACATGTCTTCAAGTCCAAGTAATGATATTCTAGCTGCGGATGGGACAGTTAAGGTGAACTTGTTAGCATTAGGAAAGTCACGACAGTGTCTCTCTACTACTTGTAACAAAAACTCTTGATTGGCTAGTATTCCATTGAATACTTGAATCAGGGTCACATCATTGACGACTTTCAAACTCGCAACTTTTTTTCTGGCCAACAATGTTGTTGTTATCAGTGGGCCCATGTTCTGGATACGTCGTCAGAATATCTTGTGGTATGTTTGAAGCTGTGAAAAGTTTCCTGGTGTGTTGCGATACAAAATCAGAAAGTTTATTTTGTTGTAATGTTGGACAGAAGGCTAATTCTGCGAAGATTATCTGTAGTTATCTTGTAAAGTTGCTGCAACCATGACTAACTTCATTTCAGATGAACATCATTGTCAAAAGATGCAAATCCTGCCAGAATTTCACTCAAGTACCACAATTGTCCAGAGAATGATTTTATTGCTGCTTTGGCAACGGTGTCAATTGTTTTTTTGTAGTTCTCCAATTGTTGAAGTTGCTGCAAATCTCTACGTGGAGCAGATGTAGCACATGGCAATGTAAACCACAAATTCAGGTAGACCTTAAGTATGTAGGTGTTGAAGTAATCCACTGATGACGTTTCAAGTGCAGTAAGTTGGAAATGAGAATGAAAAATGAAAATCTTTAGGCTTTAAATCAGTTTTGCCATTCACCGGGCCGGTGATAAGCTCCAGGAGCCAGAGTCTTTTCATCTGCATCACAAGCTACACCTATAAAAAGAAGTGACACTTGCTGAAGCTCACGATAATCATCTGGGCTGAAACACTGTTAGCTGATGCTGAATGAAATAAGTGAGTTCATCCCGAACTGGGTGGAACTGATTATTGCAAAACAGTTGAGGTACCAAAAAATATTATCATAATACATCCAATCTACTTGCATACATCGCTGTGTCAATGGAGCCTGAACATTCACGAAATCTCTGGAATAACTTGATAAATCAAACACCTTAGCCACAATAAGTTCCACTATGTGCAGCCTGCATGCTAAGCTGATCAAGTTTCTTCTCCAGAAGAATGCAGGTACCTGTATTTATTCCCGTGTTACTGGCCGTAGTGTCGACACACATGAACTTGAATAAGATTAAACACGGCAGTTGCCTCGAACTCTCCAGTTCCATTGGTAATTTTGGAACTCCCAACAACTTCATTGTTTCATCTCCAGAACAGCAAGACAATCAACTAACTCTTTTGGTTAATTAATGCAGGCAACATTTTTCCATCCCAGTGCGCAGTTAATGGTCAGTTTGGATGAAATGATGTATGAATCTCTGTAGCTGCTGCTTCACGATGTTTACCTCTACTGTGTCTGACTGATTCCTTGTTAATCGCCAGGGCTGCAGTACTGTGGCCAAGTGATTCTGCTGCTGATGCTGTAAACTGCGTTCCTGTCACTGACTTTACTTCTGTCTAATGCAGCTGCATAACCTGGACTCACAATATTGGTGGATCGGACGATCCTCACTTGTTTAGTAGACGCTTCAGGTGGTTCATCAGGATCATCGGGATCACAACCACCGGTGTTCTAAGCCTCTGTGTCACTGTTATTGCTTGCACTAAACCCCATCTTCTTTGCCTCATGTTGCATCCGCTTAGCCTCCTTTTCCTTACGATATTCTCTGTGCCTTTTATGAGACCTTTGTTTTTACCGAGGGAGCACCATCAGCACTGGACCCATGCAACCATGCTTCCCTTTCTCTGTGCTTCTAGAAATTTTATGTCATCAGGTTAGTTAAAGCTTCAGCATGTGCAACATCAAACAAATCCGTCAAACATTCAGTAATTTGGTGCTCCTTCTCCTTCTGAGTATATGTTCTGCGGGATACATTTTTTTCTTATTCCAATCTTTATCTTGGCAATTATGTGGCATTCTTTGCGAACTGGAATGCGTGCCTTATGCCAGAACTTAACAACTTCTTTCATTGTCACTGACATGACATGAAAATATAAATAATTTAGAGAAATTTTAAAATTAAGTAAAAGAAATTGCCTTCAGTTTGTCTGTATGTCAAATTTTCGCTTTTTTTTTGAAACTTCGTCTGTTGGGATACCTCTAAATATCACTGAATCTTTATGAAATTTGGTAAAATTACTTAACATAACAAAAGGAGAAAAATTAGGAAGTGGGACGATAAAATTTCAAAAAAAATATATTTCCCATTGCATTAAGTGGCACCCTTATATATATATATATATATATATATATATATATATATATATATATATATATACATCAGGGATGCAGGCGTCCATAGTGCCTGTGTTGCCTGCTGTAACAGTCTTATAAACAACTTTAAAATACAGAGGAAAATCAGAAAAAAATTAATTGAAAAAAATGCATTTCTACTAATTTAAATTGCAGTACAATATTTATATTGAATATATATATATATATTTATAAATATATATTAATTGCCCTCTTGCATTTTATCTTGACGAATGTGGTAAACAGTTCATTGACGGGCGCTAATAAACATAAAGAGTCAATTCAACATAGATCAGACTGAAAGATCAATATTCACAAATTACATGTCTTCAAGTCCAAATAATGATATTCTTGCTGCGGATGGGACAGTTAAGGTGAACTTGTTAGCATTAGGAAAGTCACGACAGTGTCTCTCTACTACTTGTAACAAAAACTCTTGATTGGCTAGTATTCCATTGAATACTTGAATCAGGGTCACATCATTGACGACTTTCAAACTCGCAACTTTTTTTCTGGCCAACAATGTTGTTGTTATCAGTGGGCCCATGTTCTGGATACGTCGTCAGAATATCTTGTGGTATGTTTGAAGCTGTGAAAAGTTTCCTGGTGTGTTGCGATACAAAATCAGAAAGTTTATTTTGTTGTAATGTTGGACAGAAGGCTAATTCTGCGAAGATTATCTGTAGTTATCTTGTAAAGTTGCTGCAACCATGACTAACTTCATTTCAGATGAACATCATTGTCAAAAGATGCAAATCCTGCCAGAATTTCACTCAAGTACCACAATTGTCCAGAGAATGATTTTATTGCTGCTTTGGCAACGGTGTCAATTGTTTTTTTGTAGTTCTCCAATTGTTGAAGTTGCTGCAAATCTCTACGTGGAGCAGATGTAGCACATGGCAATGTAAACCACAAATTCAGGTAGACCTTAAGTATGTAGGTGTTGAAGCTTCAAGTATATAATTATGTCACAAGTTGCGAAAAGCAATGATCCTCTTAGTACTTTTAAACCACAGAACAAACAATATGGTAGGTACATAATATTTCTCTATATATGTTTGTGTGTGCATATATAATAGATTCTATACTTTAAAAAAATAGCTTCAGATCACTGTAGAATTTTAAAAGCTGATTTCCAAAAAATAAATCTCCTAATTATGAATGCTGATATCATTCTGTTTTCATGCATTATAAAGTTTCACATTATTTTATTTTTAATATATTGCAAATTATTTCGGTTTTTATACCGCCTTTGAGCTAGGATATTTTAGAAAATTAATTACGCTGTTTACTTATGACACTCGGTTCACAATATCGACTGATGTTTTTATAATAATATTTTAAAGTTAAATAGAATGGTTTTCCAATATTAATTTGGAAACTATGTCTAATCAATGACTACAGCTAATTATGTACGAATGAGATAAACTCAAAGTGTTGCTTTGGTACTTAAAGCAGTGTGAAATATATGACGAAATAATACAGATTTAAAACCATGGAAGGCTTACAAAGGGTTCTTATATTGGTACTATGTTGAACTATGTTTAATGCAAAAATTATTTTCAGTGCCTCAAAACATACAATGGCTCCAAAAACAAAAATCGATTTTTAATGGGTTAAATCAAATATAGAAGAATTATTGCAAAGTATTTGGTGTTTTTTTTTTTAATTGACTTTCATATTATTGTTAGAAAAATATCACAATTTGGTTTTAATTAAAATTGTACAAGTTTATATTTTAAAATATTACATCATGTCTTCATTTAAGTAGTGAGTAAAAATTGCTGGTTTTCGACCTTCGATTAAATAAAAAAGTTAAATCATTTAATGTTAATATAAAAATAAAGCCCATTAGAATTAAAAGTTTATTGAATGGGTAATAAAAGCTTATGGTTTAATTGAGATAGTTTGTATTGTAAATTAAACAATAAATGCTGTGAGCAAAAGTCAGTGTGTAAATAATATAGCCATACTTTTTTTACTCTCAAACTACCATTCTATAAATTTTATTCAGTACTTCCCTTATTTTTTCATTGTAAAATCTCTCAAACTTTAATATTAACCATTTCATAAACAGATAAAATTAACTATCTGAACTCAATGGACTGTTTAGGTCTAATGAGTGAAAAACATAACTTTTTACATTTTTACCCTTGGTAATTTTTGTCTATTTATTGTTTTTCCTGAATTAGATCCATTGAAGACTGTTGACACAAACGAAAATCACTACAAGAAACTGCTTACTGCATTACAAGAATTGACCGATGTCAAAGAAGAACAATGCATTAAATCGTGCGAAGATGTTTTACTAGCTATTTATGAACAGATGAGAGATGTCGGAGTCGTATATTTCAGCGAAGAACAGAAGTTGAAAATAGGTTCAACTTTAGGAAAAGCTGTCGACAAAATTTTCACTGTACTTTTTGAGCTCAGCTATGATTTTGATCCGTTGCATGCACAGGCGATGCTAATTTATCGTTCAGCCTTACAGTTTATTTTGGATGATTTCAGTTCATTTCCGATCAATGAAGAAGGAGACCTGTTGAAGCAAATTTTAGATAAAGAGATCGAGGAGAGTGATACCATATATGTATTTGATAAAGCCTTAGACTTTTGGAAGGAGAATTATACAATGAATATTGAACTATTTTTTAATAATGAAATATGGATTGAATAATGAAAAATCGGTGAATGTCCAAAAAGAAAGGAATTATACCTGGACTACTATGGTTCTCACTCCCTCATCGTCTCAGCTGTATTTCAAAGTCCTTACACTAGAACATATTTTAAATGTGTTTCATGTCCTACATGTCCTAGAGGACCGCAATATCCCTGAGCTGGCAATGTCTTTGTGTTTTATTTGTACATGACAATATCTGGCTTATTAAAGTATTAATAAATTAAGCTGTATTACAGTAAGGGATGTCAAGGTGGCAGAAATATTTCACATTTAAATAAAAAAAAAATCCAATTTAAGTTTGTGGAGGAGAAAATTAACGACAGCCAATCATGATATTAACTTCAGAGACTATTAGGGGTAGATAAAAATATCATTCGTGTTTTTGTTTTTATTTTCTTTCCTAACTTTGCTATAATTTACTAAAAATAGATTATTTCCGTATTGTAAGTCTGCATTTTATTTTTTATGTCAATTCAAAGCCTTATATGTTTATTTTGGAGTTGTTTTATGCTACGTTTATACTATTCACCGCCTAGGGAAACCCCACGTTAGTAAGTTTATACAACTTTGAACTAAATAGTTTTATTAAAATGTAAAAAAATAGTAATAAATGATTCCTAGGGCTTAGCGCAGTGGTGGCGAACCTATGGCACGCGTGCCACAGTCGGCACGCACAGAATCATCAGTCGGCAAGTGACTAAGCTACTATATCATTTCTTTTAATTTTAATTGGAGTAGTTGTCACTTTGCTCTAAATAAGTGGGTTTCTTTTTGGTTGAATTTGGAGCACGCGGTCCCAAAAAGGTTCGCCACCATTGGCTCACATAATTCAAAAATTAATAGACATTATATTGACAAACTAAAAGTGCGTGCGCCAAATGCAATGATTAATATAAGTACTATGAATATTTTGAAACACGTACAAATCTATAATCTTTTAATGGTAAATTTTGTCATTTTATTTACAAAAGATACCATTTGGCGCTTCGAAAGCTATTTGTCAATTTAAGTTCTATAAATATCACTAGGCATAGAGATTTTTATTTTGTTTGCTTTTAATTTAAAAATATTTTTCTTTTTTTTTTAATGTAAATATATATGTGACTTTAGGCAAAAACTATTTTTAAATTGGGTATAAAATAGTAAAACGATTTGAACTCTTTTTTCTAATGACATCAAATTAGAAACATTCAGAGTTTAAAATATTTTTGCTTTATAAATCACGATCTTATTTCCTTTTGAGCTGTTGTATTGACACGTATCAAAAGGAATGTAGTCAATACTTCAACTTTATAAAGCGGTTTTGCAGTTTGTCTCCTTACCTACATTGGAGCCATACTGAATTAGAGCATATTTCTATCCTTATAAATATTTTTTTAAAAGGCTAAACAATTAAAAAAACTTAATTTGAAATATTATGCCAGGGAAAATAAATTTCTCTCTCTCTCTCTCTCTCTCTCTCTCTCTCTCTCGCTCTCTTTCTCTCTCTCATATGATCCGATTCTCTTTCGACCATAGATAATTATCAACACGTTTACATTAATTATTTGAATACAAATTTCGTCACTATTAAATCATTTTGAACTATTATGGTCATTTGGAAATTTTTTTTGGTCAAATGCATTGATTTTACATTAAATAAAAAAAAATACTGAAAGAATTTTTTCAAAATATGCAGAACCTTTAAATAATAAATACATATTTAGATCTCAGGTATAATTGCTAAACAATGAAATCTGCAAACAGTAGTTTGAATAATTTAAAGGAATACAGTGTGATACTTCTTATGACGGTAATTTATATCTGGTTTTAATTTTGTTCTTAAACAGTAATAGTAAAAAAGTTAAGTTCCCTTAAACCTAACGGGCCATCAGGACAGATGAAGTGTAGAATGCCTCTATAATCTCGGCATATGAAGGGGTTGTGTGGTTAGCACAACGCCCAGCCGCCTTTACCCCCCCCCCCCCCAACTTAAAGACAGGTACCCATTTAAAGCTGGCTGGACTTGGGGACTATCACCAGGAGCTGAAAAAATCGCAAGGTTCTCACTGAGTTTCGAATCCGGACGACAGTCGAGCGCTCTACACCGCACGATCACCCGTCCCCTTAAACAGTAATAGGTGGCCACTAAAAAAAATAATAATAACAGACATTCATGAATCAAAGAGTTATTGATTCTGATAATCATCATGCTAGTCTGGAACAGATTGTGTAAGTATGTCGTAAACAAAGTGAGTAAGAATGAGCTTTTCAATGTAAGACAAATATGAAAAAAAATATAAGTATCTTACTCAGTGATTTTACATGTAAATATAACATTAGAAAGAATCATTTTATATATAAATGGAAATAAATAACTAACTTAAATATAAAGACACAGTAAATTTATTATAGCAACAATTTCATTATAGCATAAGATAATACACAAGGAACCAAAAGGTCATGCAAAGTAGTCCCAAAATTTCATAAAAGCTATGTATAACATAAATCCTTAGCAGTGGTTGGATGTATAGAGAGCTTGACTGTCAACTTGAGAGTCCCCGTTTCTATCATTGATGAGACTCAAGGGAATTTTTCCAGATTAATTGTGGTGTAAAGTATGGCACCCAGCCTTAAATTGGTAAATAATAAAATAGTTTGGTGAGCAAAGGCGGCCGGGCTTTGTGCTAACCAAGGCTGGGGAGTCGGTGTCGGCATGGGTACTTTGTCATGAGTTGGGTGCTGGCGCAATAACCTGCTGACTTCAGTGAAAGTGTCCGTCCCTCTACCTCCCCACCCATAGAGAAGTTCTCTTCTTTGGAGATTTATACTACAACAGATAATTGTGGCTAACGTGTAGCTCATGACTACATGTGAAAAAAAAATTGTTTAATTAAGGATAAGGTTAAGAAAATCCATTATTACAAAGAATGAGTAATGAAAATCCCTAAAAATAGGTAAAGTTAAAACTAAGATAAAATATGGTTACTCCAGTTTCACCACAATAAGAAAAACATAAAAACGAATGCTTTCCATAATTTGCAATAAATGACTTGGCAGTTTGGGGTGTGAGGCAAGATTAGTTGACAATATCCCTTAGTATGAAAATAACCAGCATATATTAAACTAACATGCCTAATATAGAAGCAAAATTACAAAATTATCACCAAAAAATTTAAAAAATACAGTGCAATGTGACAGTAAAATTAGTAATGTAAAAAAAAAAATCAACACTCCTTAATGCAAACAGAGGATCTAATAAAGGTAAAATAAATCAGCTGATTTGTCTGCAATAATTTGTGAGAATATTTTATATACATATAAATCAGATAAATTTTATTACACATGATATTAATTTTCACAATTTTGCAACATCCACCTATACTTAAAATAATTTGGCACAGAGACTTAAGAATCTACAGTACCAGGTATGGTGGTGTACTAAAAATTTTTTTTTTAATAATTCTTATAAGTGATTTGAAAACAAAAAAAAAATTAGACAACTACAGTTTAATTAAAACTTAAAGCTATTATTTTTAAAAAGTTAAAATTAGGGCTGCTGATTAACCTGCATTTTAAAGTGTTCAAAAATGTATGCCATTAAAAACCTAAATGCTATTTGATCCAATTCAGAGTTGCATAAAATTAGTAAATAAACAATTATAATAGAAAATGCTGGTTTTATTTGTAGTCGTTAGTTGTAAGTGTGACTCAGCCTGGTCTGGTTATTTACTGGAAGATGCTTGGCAACAGCTGGAAACTCGAATAATTTTGATAAAATTAATAATGAACACCACACATCAGAGCAAATACAAAAGAAAATGCTGATGCAGGAACTGCCATAAGATTCTATAAACACGCCACTGCAAACCTTGCTTTTCCTCAACAACAAATACCGTTGTTGGTAAATACAGACAGAAGCAACGAATTGAAAATGACTTGGACTTACTACAGCAGCATGATGACAAATACCCAGTTACGGTTAATTAGTTAACAAAATTTATTATCTTTCCCACAAGAGCCCCTAAAAGCATCACTTGAATTGATAGATGTGAATGACTAGTCTTTTAAAGGTATTGGCTAAATTAATTTCTTGGTTAAAGAGAACTTGTACACTAAACTTAACTGACTTGTTTAGAATTCTATCACAAACATATATACATACAAATAATAATTCGTCTCATGATTTCAATCATTTTTTAAATCAAAAAACAACTTAAAATATTTAAAAAATTCGATTTATAGTAACTGTACTTGGTTTAAAATAGAGCATTCATATACATAAGTCATACATGTGTTTCTGGACTGACCTTTATTTTCCACAAACATTTAATTAAAAATGTACACAATTGTTTAATAATACAAAATTTAAAGCCATCACATAGTAATGGAAATGTTATTTTGTCACTTTTTTTTTAATTCCCTTAAATGATGTGGTCCTTAGAGGAACGGATGGACACATCAACAGATTTTATCACTGGAATGTTACAAATCTAAAAAAAAGACTGATAACCTAAAAAAAAAACACCAACCTAAATTCTAAATTACTTTTTTAATATATGAGTCCAGTGTAAAAAAGAAAAAAGGTTTTACTAAAATGATTTAATATACATGTATAACTAAAATGAAACATTTTAATAATCAAGATTTAATTATAAATATTTTCTCCAGCTATTTGTATTAGTTTGGAAGGAAGTATTAGAAATGGAGATTGTATTTTTTTGTAATTTTTAGTTGGCTAATTTTAGTTGACAATTATTAAGAATTATGTTGCTTTTCATCAAAACTTTCAATTTGTTCAGTGGACTTTACTGCTGGTGATGAATCATTTCTCAAATGAATAGAGCATTCTTCAAACTGTGTATCCTTTTGCTGCTCAAATGAAACATCAGTGACAGCATGACTGTCTTCATTGGAATTTAAACCCTGAATAGCTTGCAGTTCAATATTGTTTCATTTGAGACGTTTTCTAGATTATCCCCATGTCCATCAATAAGAGAACTCATGACATTTGTACTTTTACTAGAATCAGGTAAAGTGAACAAAGCTTCTGATTTACTAATGGTGAAAGTCGGAGTAACATGAGAACAAGGTTGTGAGAATGAATGAAAAACAGGAAAAACTGCAAAGGTGGCTTTTTCAAATTGTGCGTGTTGTTTTCGCAAAAAGTAATTCCATGAGTTCAGGGAGCATTTGTCATCAAATCATGCACAAAATTTAAAGATTTCAACGAAGATGCACGAAGCAACATGCAAAGCACGTGACACAAAGGCTCTTATTAAGGATGCAAGTTATTTTGTAGCCCTATTGTTAGCTGAAGCAGTTTCTATAGATGAGCTGTTGAACTCATCATTTAGAAGACAAATTCAAGAAAATTGCAACAAACTTGGTCCATCCATTTCTACAATATATTTTCTTTTGTGGCATGCATGATTTTGCACTTTGTGGAAAAGAATCACATTCTGGTAATTTTTACGACATGTTAGAGTTTCGTGTTGAATCTGTAGATAAAGTTCTAGGTCATCATTTGTCAATTGGTTCTTGTAGTGTTAAGTATATCTCGGCAACCAGTGCCGCTGAGAGGGGGCAGGGGGCAAATGCCCAGGGGCCCGGCGAGTTTTAGGACGAATTTTAGGGGCCCAGACTGAGCTGGCCAATCAAAGTTTAAAAATATTATTATCATAATAATCCCCTCCCCCCCCCCCCCCGCACGCTACGGGCCTGATTAGATATGACAAATATTGTTGGTCAAGGATAAGACGGATGTTCTACAATGGCAAGTAAAGAAGGAGAAATAATTCGAAAAAAAATACCCAAAAGATGCAATTGTACATTGCAGTTCACATAAATTAAATCTTGTCGTGAACGATTTAAATAATGTGAATGCTGTATTATAAGGTTTTTCTGAGAAATTAATCAGGGAAGAAAACTAATTCCAAATGTTCCTTTGCTATGTGAAACTAGATGGGCACAAAAATATAAAAGGTTGCGGATTTTCGCTGAAAATGTGACAGAAATTGTTAAACAACTTGAATATTTAGAACAATCTAAAAAAAACAAGCAAGAATACGCCCATGCTTACATCATTCAGACTGATTTTCGCTCTGGCGCCTATACTTTGTCCTTACTTAGTCAATGATGTTTTGAGGTTCCGAAGACGTTTTGCCACATAATCTACACAATCTTCTTTGTGCACATCTATATCACCATATGGTTTTGCTTTGTTCAAAGCTAAATGTGTTTTGGTATCAACCATAACCAAGAATAGTGGTGTATCTGAAGCCTTGGTCTACGGAACGCTTCCAAAGAATCAAGGCAGCTTCCACCTCCATTCCACCAGAAGTCACACTATAATTCTGAATGGACTTTCCACCAGTACTGCAAATCTGAAGAAGAAAAAAAAATCAATAAAAATATATTACATCAAAATGTTATTTTTTATTTACTTTATTTTTTTTAAAGACCTAAAGTTAATTTCCAAAGATTTTTATCACCAGTAAAATGTAATTTTTCTTACCTGACAATACGTTGACATTACATGGTAGTCAATGACATGACCAGTATCAAGCTCAATGACAGTACTACAGCCAAGCTGGGATGTCTGTTCTCGCTTGTGCCATGTGCCATAATGGCTGACAGCAATGTCAGTAACACCATCATATTTGATTGCCACTGGGTGATTCGTACTGTGGTGTTGTTTACTTCTTCTCTCGAGTCATGAAAGTAATTATCAGCAAGTAGTCTTGAGCTGTCATAAATACAGTCTTGATTATTTTGGTATGTCTTTTCATCAATCCCACGCATGCCCGTCCCAGGTGGATGTGTGATTCCTGTACCAACACACGATGCAACAACTTTCCTGTTTACCTTGTGAAAATGTGAACATCAAGATTAAGTATATGTCTCACTGATATTAAGTTCACCATAGCTGCAAATGAATGGAAAATGATTTTGTACCGTTTCCCTCTTTGGGAATAAGTCCTGATCTGTTGCACTTTTTACAAACCATCAAATAAAAGGGAAAGACAGTCAAGCTCACTAATAGTGGGCAGCATTTGTTCACAGTACATGTAGTTTTGACCAGGCTTATGAAGCCGAGCCGGAGCCGTGGAGCCGCTAATTTTTGCCGGAGCCAGAGCCGAAAAAATCGGGCGGCTCCGGCTCCCAATTTTTTTTTTTTAAAAAGCAGAATTTTTTTTAGCTTTAAAATGCCAAATTTTTTGCCTCCTACAATTTGAAATGTTGTCATGTTTTACGAACTCCACAACAGTAACAGCATTTAAATGATAGCGTGCACATCACCGCAAGATATCTTTAATGGGGAATCGTTTTGTATTCGTTTTAAATCTTGTTTACCCGCCGAAATTTTTTAAATTGCATATTATTTTGTTAAATATAAAGTCAATTTTTTTATATCATACAATAATTGTAACAATCATTTAAAAGTAAATTTTTGCTACGACGACAAATAGAAAGCGTCATTTCGTATATTATATTATATTTGACCGCCATTTGTAATAGACTAAAAAACAAAATGGTCGGTTTCTGTATTTAACAATTTAACTATAAACAGACTAGCTGAAATAGAGAAGATAAATTTATAATGCTGTGGCTATTCGGACCCGGGTCCCAATAAAGTCCGGTTGTTTTAACTTTTGTTTTTTGAATGAAATTGTTTATTCCGAATATGTTGGCTTAGACGGACCCATAGATATTTATGGACGGACCCGGAAAAAATAATACACAGTCCGTTTAGTCGGAACCCTAGCCACTGAATAACGATTAAATCATAAAATTCAAACAATTATAAAATAAACAAAAAACAATAATAAAGTTTATGTATAGCTAAGCTAATTGCATATTTGTCACGGGTCCGAATAATAATCGGACTTTATTGGGACCGGGTCCGAATAACAATCGGACTTTCTAGACTGCTTTTAAGCACATTCCAGTCAGTTGATATTTAGAGATAGCTCAACAGTCGAAGTTTTATAAAATGCGAAAATGCCTGTACTTGACATACAGGAAAACTGGAGGCAATTTCTTTAACTTATTTATACAATTTCTTTAAATTATTTATATTTTCATGTCAGTGCAATATATATTACACAGTGACAATGAAAGAAGTTGTTAAGTTCTGGCATAAGGCACGCATTCCAGTTCGCAAAGAATGCCACATCATTGCCAAGATAAAGCATGGGATTGGAATATGAAAAAAATGTATCCCGCAGAATCAGTTGTTTGTTCTCTTTTACAGTAATATGTGTTTTCAAATAACATGATTTTTTAGTGTTACAGCAGGCTTACCGATCACCGTGAAGTACCAAAAAAAATTATCATAATACATTCAATTTTTGCAAATTATATTTTTATAACATTACTAACACATTTTGAGGTGGCAGGAAAAAAAAACAGAAATATTTTTGAGTGGTACCCTAATATATATATATATATATATATATATATATATATATATATATATATATATATATACAGTGAAATGTCGCTATAACGAAATTCACGGGGACTCGAAATTTGTTCGTAATACTGAAAATTTGTTACACTGAAATGGGGGGGGGGGGGGTCCCCACGACATTTTCTGTTTTTAATACATATCACCAACGTCATTGAACTAAGGGACATAACTCATTTATTTGTGCAAGTTATTTAACATGACTTACTTCCCTTGATTTATAAGAAACCTGTGCAATGTGCCCATTACGGCTCTCTTACTCATATTGTCTCATTTATTAAATAATTAAATATTTTTTTATAACTGGATTCAATTTTATTATAATAAGAAAATGTCAAATAAAACAAACACACAGAAGTCACCTGAAAAAGTCTGTAATTTTCTTCTGAACACTCCCAAGCATAAAAGATCATTCTAAATATTCCCCAACAACCAGAATGCAGTCTTTTGTCCATCAAGTCTTTACCCGTCGCCATTATTCTAAACAATATTGTTAATAGCCATATTCGCAAAATGCGACCCTAAGCATTACTCAAGCCCCTACCCAAAACAATCACATTGCTTTTTACTAAAACTGTCAAGTTACTTTTTAATCATTTTTTCAACTGCAGTCTGGTTGATGTTCGAAAGAACATTGCCTGGCTGGGTAGTTGAGAAATGCTACCCTTAATTACTTGCTTATAACCACCACACACATCAAATCCATTATGTCTTTCTCATACCTCCCAAAAAAGTGTCTTGCTTCTTCCCCATTACCGCACCCTCCCCCGCACACAAACATAACACTGGTTTATTGATTTTTTAATTAATCCTACGTACGTCACTACGTCTCCACCCCCTCCCCTTTCAACCATTGCTAAAATGCTTCTCCTCTCACCCATCCCCGTTCGTAACAGCCACCGCCGCTCCACTCCCCCCCCCCCAGTTCGTTGTTACGTAATTGTGCCCGCCGTCCCTTGGCTGCCTCGTGACGTCTTAACTCTCTTCCCATCCCCTTCCCGACCTTGCTAAAACTCTCATCTACCCCCCCCCCCTCCGTTTGTTACGTGATTGTGACACCGCCACTAACTCCTCCCCCCCCCCCCCCCCGCCGTCCCAAGATGATACTTGTCTCAGTTCTGCACATGGTGGAATTTATGTTTACTATCCTCATCATTAGAGGTTAAAGGTTACCATAACATCTTACTCCTCTCACACTCCCCCCTCCCATTATTTAGTAAATGTGAATGTGGTTTGAGTTCAAGGTGACTTGAGTTATAGAAATTTGCCGAATTAAAATTTTTTTTTGGTAAGGGGATAAAATTAAATATCTGCAAAACGGCTATTTTTTTCGCAATACTGAAAACACGAAATTCGTTACAACGACACTTTTTAACAGATGTTATATAAGCGAAGGGGAAGGGGCAAAAAAAAAATTCGCTGTAATGAATAATTCGTTACACTGACGTTCGTTATAACGACATTTCACTATATATATATATATATATATATATATATATATATATATATATATATACATACATATACGTTGGTCTCGCATCAGCAGGAAGACACCACCAAATTTACACCGGACAAGATTGAACACGTGCAATATTTACTGTTATAGCATTATTTCTGATACTAGACTGGCGCAGCATCCTCGCTCCTGCCTGCGACCATCTGCTACGAATGGGTTCCATTCGCAACACTACAATGAAGCGTCCGTCAATGAACTGTTTACCTCATTCGTCAAGATAAAATGCAAGATGGCAATTAATATATATATATATATATATATATATATATATATATATATATATATATATATTCAATATAAATATTGTCCTGCAATTTAAATTGCTAAAAATGCATTTTTTTTCAATTAGTTTTTTCTGTTTTTTCCTCTGTATTTTAAAGTTGTTTATAAGACTGTTACAGCAGGCAACACAGGCACCATGGACGCCTGCATCCCTGATATATATATATATATATATATATATATATATATATATATATATATATATATAAGGGTGCCACTTAATGCAATGGGAAATATATTTTTTTTTGGAAATTTTATTGTCCCACTTCCTAATTTTTCTCCATTTTGTTATGTTAAGTAATTTTACCAAATTTCATAAAGATTCAGTGACGAAGTTTTAAAAAAGGCGAAAATTTGACATACAGACAAATTGAAAGCAATTTCTTTTACTTAATTATAACATTTCTTTAAATTATTTATATTTTCATGTCAGTGCAATATTTCATTCAGCATCAGCTAACAGTGTTTCAGCCAAGATATGATTATCGTGAGCTTCTGCAATTATCACTTCTGTTTATAGGTGTAGTTTGTGGTACGGATGAAAAGATTCTGGCTCCTGGAGCTTATCACCGGGCCCTTTGAATGGCAAAACTGATTTAAAGTCTAAAGATTTTCATTTTGCATTCTCATTTCTAACTTACTGCACGTGAATTGTCAGCAGTGGATCACTTCAACACCGTCATACTTCAGGTCTACCTGAATTTGTGGTTTACATTACCATTTGCGACATCTGCTACCGTTAAGTTTCAGAAAATTCTTCCTTTGTAGCGTATGTCCAATGAAGGAATGCACAAATAACGGTCCTTTAACACTGCAGAGGCGTACAACTGGATTTACTATCGCTTTTAGCTGCCTCCAAATAATACATAGGTTTATGTCGTATCCCACTTGTTCTCTAATTAAATCAGACGACACAACTCCTTGTATTGTAAAAGAATTAACTGAACTTTTTAATGCATGATATTTACAGATGAGAATATGATAATCCAATATAAACACTTGAGAAGATGAATCAATAAATCACATGTTTAATTCTATAATTCAACACACACGATAAATACTAAGATCAATATTCGATGAGAGATGTGGCAATAAATCACAAGTAGCTGCTATCACTATAAACCAGTACACGAGTCTACTGTCCACTTAGTCCACGTGTTATATCTAGTATCCCCTTCCTGGGTCTCTAGTCTCTCTCTTGGGTGTGTGTCTCCGTCTCTCCAACAACCGTGGTAACCTCCCTATTTATAGGATATATCACCCCCGCATATTGCATCAGGCGTATTTACCAAAACTGTGGCCCTAGGTGCATGACCAATTTGGGGCCCCCTCGCCTATAAGGCATTTAAAAATGATCAGAATACAACAATAGTCAGAACACTCATGTATTATTTAACATGCATACTACATAGTTATGCATACTAGCTAGAACTTACAATTGTCAGTTTATTACAGTTATATAACTTTTTTCCTGCTCTTCAATTTCGCGAACGTGTCAATGTGCGCATTGAAATCGTATTCTAGTGTTGTTTTAGTCCCAGGTCATATTTTAGTTTCAGTTTTTATTTCGTTTTTTCTGTAATAATTTTAGTTTTCGTCTAGTTTTAAGTCTTGCTTCTAATTTTAGTTTTAGTTTTAGTTCTCGTTGACTAAAAGTCAACATTTTTGTTAACGAAGGTTTTAGTTTTAGTTTTCGTGAACGAAAGCAACACTATATTTTAGTTTCAGGTTTTATTTCGTTTTTTTCTGTAATAATTTCAGTTTTCGTCTAGTTTTAGTCTTGCTGCTAATTTTAGTTTTAGTTTTAGTTCTCGTTGACGAAAATTCAACATTTTCGTTAACGAAGGTTTTAGTTTTAGTTTTCGTCGACGAAAAAAACACTATCGTATTCTAATGTCTCCTTTGATTCAATGCATGAAATAGACAAATCTCCCAGCCTACATTGGCTGATGGAATTCCGCAAGTAATTCTTGATCCTTTTCAACACAGAAAATGACCGTTCTCCAGTTGCGTTTGATATGGGAATGGTGAGAAAGATTCTTAGAAGGGTTTCCACATTGGGAAATGTACATTGTAGTCCACCCACTGCAATAAGCTGGTACATCTCTACCGTAGATTTAGCGCCTTGTTCTTTAGCGAAATGCAAAAACTGTTTGATTTCATCGGCAGTGGTATCAGAATTAACATCGTCTTTGTATTCTTCGATCAAGGCCGAGATCTTTGTCTTCAAGTCATCTACCTTGTCCTTGAAAAATAGACTGAACAAATCATGTATACATCATGTATGCTTCGATTCTGTGATCAAGTTCCGTGATCAATTCATCACAAATGGCGTTTACTGTGTTAATAATAAAATTATCACGACCAGTTAAAATAATTTCCGGTTCATTGCTTTCATCAGAAAACGGTTTTCGCTTCTTCTTGCGGCTCACTTCATATTGATATTTACAGTCTTTGAGATCCCCGTTCATAAGCAATGCTGCTCGCTCTTCAATACGGGTGAAATCGTTTCGGACTTCGTTGTTTATATATAGCTTCAGTGATTCTAGAAGATTTACACCAGCATCAAGATATAAATTTGAATTTTGCAGGGATTTGCTGGTTGCATTCATCCGCTGTAAAATTGTATTCCAAAGATCAGTCATCAATGCAGTTTCAAAAAGATCCATTTTATTAGCAAGAGCGTTAGCCTCATTTCTTACAGCTGCCTCCTGATCACGATCTTCGGCTGCTTGAAGAAGAGCTTCTTGAATACCAATGTAATTCTTATACAATGCAAACACTGCATCCGCTCTAGCTGACCATCTTGTGTCCGAAACGTTCTTTATGGTGCATCCATTTTTGACTAGATGACTTTTAAGGATGTTCCACCTGTGTGTGGATGCTGAGAACCAAACATAAACATGTTGAATAAAGTCAAAGTATGATACTGCTGAAAGCGACGATTCTGCAGCCGCATTACCAATTAGATTTAAGCTATGGCTGGAGAAGGGAATGTAAACTGCATTGGGACTGTGTGCCTTGATTCGAGCCTGCAAGCCCGAGTATCTGCCAGACATTTAGAAGCATTGTCGTATCACTGTCCCCTGCATTTTGTGATATCTAATCCCCATTTCTTCAAAACGTCTTGTATTACTTGCTCCAGATTTTGAACGTTATGAGCATAGATGTCAACTAAATTTAAAAATCGTTCTTTAATTTCACCATCAATGGGAACATATCTGAGTATCACAGTTAGCTGGTCCATGTGGCTAACATCAGGTATTGAATCAACAATCAAAGAGAAATATATCGATTTCTTTACTTCTGATATAAACTGATCTCTGACAGCATTGCCCATTATTTTTATAAATTCTTCACTAGTAGCATGTGACAAATAACTGACAGATTCACTTCCCTTGTTACCGTGCAATATGATTTGCTGGTAAAATTACCGTCATTGTTGGCATGACCACGAAAGGCCAAGCCTTCAGGGGAAAGAAACTGTACAGTTGCTACAATCCTTCGTAGAACTTCTCTCCAGTATTGCCTTTCATCATCTGTTTGGCCATCTGTTCGTCAATACGCCCTTTTGCGTTCAAGCGTTTAGCGAAAGTGCACATTGCTTTAACGTGGCCATACGAATTCTCATGTTCAGAAATTTTGGCGGTAATATTTTTCCAATCAGAACACCTGTTTGTTGAAAATTGACTAGCTTTATTTGGAAAACGGTTTGCATACATAACAATACACGCTTCCACTAGTTTCACTGAACACTAGCCATTCACGTTTTTCTTTTTGGCCATTAGCCTTGGTTAAGTAAAAGTTATGTTCAGACAAATGACGAAAATATTTTCTGCCACGATCTGTCATCAACATGCACGCGCGTGAAAGGTCGCCAACATTTTTGATTTGAAATCCAAAACATAATTACACATGGTTTCTGTCAAATGCGCGGGCCACATAGCAATATCTGTCAAAATTTCACCACAGTTGTTATCATCAAGTTTCACTACTCACGACCTCCGGTATAGGACCTTCAGCCGGCTGTTCAGCTTCTGGCAAGTCTGTTGGCTCGGGCTCAGAATCCATACTGGCTGTTGCCGAGACGACTGGACTTGGATCATTAGCTGTTATTTCTGTTTGAGTACATTCTGATGGGATTACCGGTCGTTTCGCTAAAAATGTCAACAAGGCGCCTTCGTTTTTCGCATCTTCTGCTTTTCTTTTCTTTTGGATATCACGCTTTTTTGCACCTGAGGGATATTGTCTCATAGACATAGCTTTAATGAAACGATTGTGTCGCAATCAGCTACAACAGTAAAGGAAAAATTATCAATGATCATTCATCCACACAAAGCATAGTGGGTAGCAAGAACAAAATTATCAAAATAGTTTAATAAACTGGCAATTAACAATTAGTTATTGCAATTTGCAAAAAATTAAAATTTGAATTAGAATTATTAATTAAAATATGTGACGTAAGGTGCGCCAACTACTGGTATGTACTGTACGTTACTTGTCACTTCGAACACTAGCGCCAACTTTATTAATACGTCACAGCAAGCAAGACACAGTCAACCACGTTCGACAACTCTCATTGTTTACCAGTTGAAAGACTATTTATAGATTTGTGGAATTCCCAAAACCCTCACAGTAAGCGGATTTTTTTTATTTCTTTTATAAAACCAGGTTTTTGGGGCCCCTAAATTATCTGGGGCCCTAGGCGCGCACCAAGTGCGCCTAGGCCTAAATTCGACACTGCATTAGTGTGATTGCATCAATGGGGTGATTGCATCATTGGGGTGATTGCATCATTGGGGTGATTGCATTATGCATGCTCGACCCTGCAAGCACTTACTATACCATATAAGGAAATACGCCATGACCAACAGTGTGTGGTAGCAAGGGATGGAACAATACCGAATAAGACAATAACATGAAACGTAAACAAAGCTTAATCACAAGGGATAGGACAATTACCATTACACCCAGTTGCCGAAAATAGGATATGCAATATGTCTCAGCGGAAAGGTTTAAAGGAGATAATTTGTACTCTTATTAAAAATTTTTATTTTTTTCCCAAGCATGAACAAAAATTTTTTTTAATTATAAAAAATCTCAATTTATCAAAGATGACTGGTATTCATCTTGATATTTCTAGAAAGGAAAATTGTGTGATTTCCATCAGAGTTTAACATTTTTGTGATCTGTCTTTATAATTTTCCTTTCCATATTAGAGAGAGGTGAGTTGAAGGAGGAATTTTCACTATTTTCTAACCATGTTGGACCTGAAAACAGTCTAGCATTTAATTATAAATCACTATGAAATAGAGCTACAATCCCACTTCAACTGTAATTATACCTTGAAAATTAAGTAACTACCATTCTGTGTCCTGTAACATACAAACTCAATAACTCAATTCTTCTGCTCCCCAATACATTTATTAGTCATGCTACAAACACATAGCCATGGGTGAATGTGACAATTTGTTTAACACTCTTTTTAACATGTTTTTGTTTATTTTTATACATGCAGCTCAAAAATTACTAAAATATAAAAAAAAATTTTTTAAATTAAAAAAAAATGTTCCATCTTAAGAGATATGGAGTAATTCAAAACAAAAGTAATGAAATTGAGCAATTACAACAACAAAATTTTATAGAAAAGAAACATGCTTGGCTTGCTATTTGTTGCCTTATTATTTATGATTCATAGATCAAACAGTTTTCACCTATAATTTGCATTGTCAACAGTTTACTGAGTTCACTAAATCCCAGTAATAAATGTTTGTATGAGTCAAAGTCAAACCGAAGTAGGTCACTGGTCAACCTGATAGTGAATCTATTTACTTTTAAACCAATTGTATGTCTTAATCTAAAAATTCTTTAAAAAAAAAAAAAAACATGTAAACATCTGTTCTCATGGTCATCAAAGTGTGGCTTACCAAGTTATGGTGGCTGCTGGTTCAACAATGCATAATTTATGTGTTGCACAAACAAATTTATGTATGCACAAACTGTTTTATTTAAAAATAAAATATATAGAAATAAAGTAATTCTCTAATTCTGATGTTACATACCACTATAATACTGATATTTCAAAAAAATGAATTTTTCAAATTTTTGTTTTTATTTCAAAAGTAGTTAAGACATATAAACTTAACTACTTTCATTCAACTTCAGCTGTTTATTACAATATTATTTTTTTAAAAAATTCTCTGGACATAAACATTTTCTTTGTAAGTAAAGTAAACTTGTATGTACAAAGTTTTTTTTCAATTCATAGATAAGATCTAAAGATTTCTATATTTGTACAAAATAAACTAAAGTTGCAACGTTTTAACGTTAATTTTGATGTTCTTCTGCTGAAAGCTGTAGAGCATGCATGTCTGGTTCTTAAAGACTAAATGTCTTACAATTAGAGTGAACATTGTGTTTACTGGGTAGTGTACAGATGTAGGAGCCAATGCATTTTATTTTTATATGGTCAACAAAATGTTTTTTTTTCTCTATAGATACTAGTAATTTTATTGTGCAGTAACAGAAAGTAAGGGATCAATATTTTTTTTAAGTTAAAGTATGGATACTTAATTACTAGGGTATGTCAATTTTATGCAAGTTTATGCCCTAAGTTCATTAGTGACCAAACTGCCTTCCATTTGTAAAAAAAAATTCCTAGAATGGTCGATTGAACAAAGCCCACTTTCCCATGCCTAGTAAATTTTGAATAAACCTTAACAGGATATGTACATATTTTCTTAGTTTTTTTCCTTTTTTTAAATACAATCTATATTAAATCTTTTTGAATTGACTAACGTGCGCCTCAAACTTCATTATATAAAAAAGTATGTCTTATTTAATCCTTTCTCATTAAGACATTGTAAAAAAATACACCTTTTTTTTGGAATAAATGTAATTTTTTAATAATTTGATCTATGCAAATATGTTTATGCAATTCATTATGTACGTATCATGGTTGTGCTGACACAATAAATTTCTTGACGAGCAGCAGTATCAAAGACCAGGTAGCTGTCGAACTACCAAATATAGCAGCATACACAATTAATAATACATGATATTTAAGTAAAATTTACTATTTTTCATATTAAGAGATTCTTTTATGAAATGTATTAACTAATGAAATTAAATTTTGTCTACCTTTTGAGGCTTATGATGAATGCTCATCCTGGGCTCACATGTCTGGTATAAAAAATAGTACGGTAATTTCATGTTTAAAATAAAAACACAGTACTGGTATTTTTCATTGCATTGGATACCCATTTTTTTTACAAGATGTAATATCTCTTTAAAATTTCTTTCTATGTCATCCACTCAAAAAGCAATAAAATAATACTCAAAGTGTGTTTTTTAAATACATGTTTATTGTAGGTAATTTCTTCTATATTGAGCTATAAATACACAGCAAGTATGTATAATGTGGCATATTAGTTAATAAAATGAAAGTACATATAAAAAATTCTACTTTAAAAGATAATGTATATTTCTAAATTATTAAATATAACATAACAGTAATATTTATGACAGTTTATTTTTTAAGACACTGAAAATTCATCAATATTTGATTCACTTTCTAAGCATCAAATAACCTATTCAGAATGATTTTTATTATTATCTACGAGCTTTCCCTTCCCAATAAAAACTGTTTATATTGCAACTAAAAAAATATTTCATTAAAATAAGTTACTGATTGTATAATAAGCTAAATAAGTTTTTTTTTATTTCTTCTAATTGGAACATCAATTTAAAAATACATAATGCATCAGCCATTTGTAGAATGATTTATTAGACTTACCTCTGAAAACCAAGCTAATATATTCTAAATCAAAATAGGAAATAATATATATATTTAGCTATTATACTATGGCTATGTAAATTATGGTTCATCCTGTTACTAATATGACCTTACTAGTCTTTTTTTGATGTTTCTCAAAGCTATTAATAAATTTGCATAATATGTAATCATTCTTGCATGACTTAAAATCTTTTTTTTTTTTTTTTTTATTATTACTTACAAGTGACTTTAAAAGATAAGTTGATGAAATTAAAAAATGAATGCTATTAACTAACAATTTTTTATTAGCAGTTAGTGAGATAAAATAAATTAAACAAGTACCAATACACACTTGCCAGTTGTGATATTTTTTCTTTCTTTTTTTTTTTGCTTTGTTTTACCAATAAAATAAATAGCTAAAACTGAATTTAATCAAAATCGATAAAAGCAATAGATTCATTGCATAATTCATGATTAAATTATGCATTGTCATGGAACTTGAACATGGATGCAGATTTTTAAGAAAATCTTTCACTACAAAGTGCATTAAGAATCGATTACAAAATTGTTCCCATAAAAAAATATTGTAACAGAAGTTTCCAGTAAAGAAAACAGTTAGAATTAGAAAAAATAACATCGAGAAATCTGACCTTTGTGTAATCACCATTAATATATGTTAAAAAATATTATTTTATGATAAAAAGGTGTTCAACATTCCCAGAGATAAACAGATAATACAACTCTAATTACTAAATACTTTTTATGTTATGGTAAAATGTGCTTTGTGAACACACACTCATTTTAAATGATTTATTACAAATCAGTCTACATTGCGTCATCAAAACTCTATGGAAAACAATATTTTGTTTTTAAATCACAATTTTTTTAATATAATAAATACAAATAAAGACAACATGTTACCCTTTTATATTCATAGAGAACCAAAGTGTTCAATATATCAAGTGATAATAATGGCGTGTGCCTTAACCCAACAATGACAAAAGTGTGAAAGAACTGATGGTAAATATATTTGTGTATTTCATTTTATCACTGATATATATATATATATATATATATATATATATATATATATATATATATATATATATATATATATATATATATACGTGGATATATAACATTGTTTCAAATACGAACTATTAATAAACTTTTATAATACGGAATAAAAAATTGTTTCAATCATGCATTAGGTTTTAAATCGTCAAAATTATATCCGATTCGATGGGCCATAACATTTCTGTCTTCTATAAGCAAAGAATATTTTTAATGAAACTAATTTATCGCAATTTTAAAAAGAAAATAAAGTTGATGTCTATAAATATATTTTGTTATATCGATTTCTTTATAAGTAACAAATGCGGGTCCGAATATTACAATGTTTGTTAAAAAACAACTTAACTAACAATAAAATTTTTATCTTCTATAAAAATCAATCAATTTAGGAATAATTAATGTAAGACTTCAGAAGCGTGTACTTTTAACGAACACTAATTGTTATTTTATGAAATATCTTTACACAGCACATATTATATTCAAATTACTTCTTGATTACCTTCAGCTGAGTTTCTGTAGCTCAATACACATTATAGAACAGTAAAAAAAACATCATTTAAAACAACAAAAAACACGTTCTTTTTTTTTTCAAAAATAGTTTTAATGCATCGAACCATTTATTTTGTGGTGTTACCGTTTAGCCAGTCCACGTTATAATATCAACTCATTTTTTTCATCTTCAAAATATAAGACAACAAACAAAAGTCATAAATAAAGAAAAACTGATGCAAATATGAGATCGGAAATGCTGCGCTTTTATCAAATTTTTTCGTGATGATAATTCCACTTTTTTAAAAAATAAACCCGCGAGATATGCCAGCATCATCCCAGAAAATAAAATGCTCCTTCTTGGGTTAAAAATAGAAATTGCAACGCGGTCATAGTTTGAGAGGCTCTGTCTGGGTGTGAAATTGATGTGCGTAATTATCGAATATTGTAATATCAATGGAAGCAAGCAAGTATATAAAAAATTCAAAGAAATTAAGTGATGGGTTGTGGGTTATAGATTTATAATAAATTTCCATTTAGACATAACAAAATTTTAACATACTCACAGACGAAGCGTCCTTAGAAAAAGCGTCAAATAATGTAAAAATGGTTTGATATAGCTAACTAAAAGCTTTTAAGTGTCTATGTCCATGAAAGACAATATTTTTTTTCTCGTCTAAAGGTGTTTTCTTTGAATTTAAAAAAAAAAAACAACAACATGTATACCAAGACGTATTTTTCTGGTGCCGTGTGGTTGTAGAATACAAAAACTTATATACATTTCTCTTCTGGATTTTGGTCTGTGATAGATTACCTCCCCCAAACATCAGCAAATAAATAATTGTTCTTAGGTTAAAAATAGAAATAGAAACGCGGTCATAGTTTGGCGAGGCTCTGTCTGGGTGGGTAAAATAAAGTCTAATAATAAAACTATGGTTAAAGAATAAAAACAATGCTGTGGTCTGTGATTGTTTCGAAGATTTCCAATCATGCTTTATAATCTATCTTGTAAACACTACTATCACTAATTTACTCGCTGACAACAGTGATACTATGTACGATGTTAATTCTGCTAAATCAGTGTTTTCCAAACTTTTCATATCCATATTTTTAAAATAATAACGGTATAATATTATCATTCCCTAGTTATTAATTTCAATCTGAGATGTGATTCTGCATGCACAATCCGGATCCTTGTTTTATTTACTTAATTTAATGTCAATAAATTGTAAAGAAACAACTTCACGTTGGGTGACTCTGCAAATGTAATATGTATTTTATGTTCTCTATGCGTATGAAACTAATTCTAATAATTGTTGCTATTCATCTTCAAGCGATAACCTTCTGTTGTATGCTGTATTTATTTGAATGAATGTCTTTGCCTTTTTTTTTTGTTTAATCCAGGAAGACATTCATTCAGTCCGTCATGTAAATTCTTTGAATTCTGTTTTATATAGAGCTGCTGTTCGATTAAAAAAATTGATCGAAATTACGCATGATTAAAAATTTTAATCGATAAAGCAAATTAAAAATAATGAAAAAAGGGAATTCAGACCAGTCCGAGACACCTTGAAAAGATACAGAATAGTTTTTGATAATCAAATTATTAATGAATTGATGTATACTGCTGAAAAACTACACTTTTTAAAGTGATTAGACTTTTTGACCCCGGATGACTCAAACAGTTTGACTCTACCATTTCAACCTGAAGACTGTTAAAGAGGCGGACAGTTTGACTTACAGACAGATCAACCTACGGACAGTTAAACTTATGGACATTTCGACTTACGGACAGTTCAACTAAGGAACATTTTGACTTACAAACAGATCGACTTATGGACAGTTTGAATTACGAACAGTTGAACTTAAGGACATATTGACTTAGGAACTGATCGACTTACGAGCAGATTGACTTACGCGCAGGTCGACTTACAGATGTTTAACTTACGGACAGTTTGACTTACGGACAGCTTGACTTATGGACAGTTTGACTCATGGACGTTTGACCTACGGACAGTTTGACTCATGGACATTTGACCTACGGACAGTTTGACTCATGGACAGTTTGACCTACGGACAGTTTGACTCATGGACAGTTTGACCTACGGACAGTTTGACTCGTGGACAGTTTGACCTACGGACAGTTTGACTCGTGGACAGTTTGACCTACGGACAGTTTGACTCATGGACAGTTTGAATAAAACGCTGCACCTGTCTGAATGAGCCTTTACAGCCTTAATGATTTTTTTTCCGTTGTAGCATCATACCGTTTTAAGCATCCATTTTTAAAAATCGCCTAAAGAATTCATAGTTGTATAGATGGTTTATACAGATATAAGTGTGTCGAACTTTAATTGATAGATTTGTTAACTTTTGGTCGCTCATTCTGCAGGACTATCAGTTTGTCATCGAAACCATTCCAGGCAAACAGAATATACTGGCTGACATTTTATCGAGACTAATAAATTGAACAACCAAATTGACCACATTGAACAATTGATTTTTTTATTGCTGTTGTAATGTTGCCTTCTTATTTCATTACATTATTATTTTGCATTTCAAATGTAATCACTGGTGTAATCACATTTTTATATTCGCACCCATCACCAAAATTACATATATATATATATTTTTCCTCTTGCTCTTATCCATTTTGAGGGAGAAAGGTGTTTTTTTTTCGTTAACTCTGAAGGAGCCTATATATAACTGTAGTTGGGAAAAAGTCTGCCTTCATTGTTCTTGTAAAAACATTTAACTTCATTTTTTAATACACACAATTAAGGAAAATTAAATGTATTTTTTGGGACATTAGATTAATTTTCTTTACCTCTGAAGGATCCTACTTTTGTAGGTGGTAAAAGATTTGCCTTCATTGGTTTTGAAAAAAAACAAATGATCATGAGGAGACTAAACCATACAATCAATGTATTTGTTTTTATTGAGATTTGATATATGAGATTTGTGGTAGAAACTTATTTTGATATATTTTGAGACACAGAGATATGAGATAATTTTAATGATACTTATGACGATGAGTATTTAAGAAATGTGTTCATGATTTTTTAAATTTAGATTTGTATTTTTGTGACATTTTGTATTCATATTTGATATGGAATAGGTACTTTTTTTGTAATATAATTGTAATACATGATTGTTAATTCTGTATTTTAAAAAAAATGCGTACTTTGTACGAATTTTTTTTACCGAGAGGGAAAGGTGATGTAAGGACATAGACAGACATAGATACATAGACAGACACATTGTTAGATAGACAGACATATAGATTGATAGATAGTTATATAGACAGACAATTAATTATTGCATCAATGTAGATGTTAGAGTGAATTCCCTGTAGTACGGTGACGCACCTAATGAATCGGTTATTGAACGGAAGTGAAAAGGGACGAGACACACGGACGGTTGACGAGGAAAGGAAAGAGATCATTGTTTTTGACACCCTTGTTTTATTTGAGTTTGGGAAAGGTGTAGAATCAGGAAGGAGCTAGGAGGAGGTATTCTGTATTGAAGCTATAACATGATATAACTATTGTTCATTATTTCTATAATTAAAGTGGTATTGATTGTTTTAACCCAAATTGACTTCCACGTTTTATTGGAATTGTTTGTGGAACAGTGTAGTGTTGTTTTAGTCACAGGTCCTATTTTAGTTTCAGTTTTTATTTCGTTTTTTCTGTAATAATTTTAGTTTTAGTCTAGTTTTAGTTTTAGGCCCAATTTTAGTTTTCGTTTTAGTTTTCGTCGACTAAAACACCAGAGTTTTAGTTTTCGTCTTATGTATTTTAGTTTCACTTTTAGTTTTAGTCTTGTAAACACCAATAACAATTAACATCATTGTTCATGACCAATTGTTGAAACAGATTGAAGCAGAATAATAGTAGACACAGAGATGACAGCTCAGTGTACTGAAACTGAGTCATTTCACTTCATTGTCACATTATAAGTTACACTATCATATTGTTTTATGTGCCAATACCATGACTAAATTTTTGACTATGTTGTAGACTAGCAGACTTGCAGTGCATGTACAAAAAAACAACTAAAAACGTAATAACAATAAGAAACCGAAAACGTAAGTCAAAATTAAAACAAAAACGAAAAATAACAGAATTTCTCTCAACATTTTAAAGTTATGGTCCATTGAGTTATTAAGTAGATCTACCACCCCAATCTGTTGCATTTCGCTCACACCCTAACCTCCAGGTATGTCGACAAAAGCCCCACTTGTAATATAAAATGAAGACAAGTAATCCTCTGCTCCCTTTCCGGTCGATGTAAAAACAGAAAAGTTTAATTCACTAGTTTACATTATATACTGTAGTGTATTGGTGGAGGTACAACAGTGTATTGTTGAAGGTAAAAAAAAAACAAGTGCATAACGAGATGCTAGAAATTGTGTATCATTTTTTTGCACATAATTTTGTATCGCATTTGGATAAAACAGCATCTTGCTTGTCACGTCTGCAGCAACTGCACTAATATTTACATATACATGACACCTATAATTAGTGTCTAGACAGTACCTAGACATGGTCTAGACTAGGCTATGCACACATCTGTACAGTAGACAGTGGTTGTATATTTCAGAATAATTGTGACACTGAGTTAAATTTTATATAGGGCTGTTGATTTGCTGCAATTAAAGCGTAATTAATGCGTTAAAAATATGCGATTACATTTTTAACACAAACACCTAAATGCATTACATTTTACCCAAATGTCAGCATTTCAGAGTTGCAGAAAAAAATCAGTAAATAACCTAAATAACCCAATTCTATAACCAGATCAGACTACATTTAAAAAAAAAAAAAAAAGCAAGAAAAAAACACCTGAACACAGAAACTCAAGTTTACATAAATCACAGCAATATGACCTTGAAACAATAGGATTGTCATTTCTTAATTCTAATTTATGACCTTGAATACCATTAGTTAACATCATTCTGTAGACGCGTGCAATATAGTTCGGCACGTACCATCGTTTGGGACAGAGGGGGTAAGGTGGTTGGGAAGCAATAAAGTAACGTCATCTTTGTGGGGGGGGGGGGAGAGAGAGAGAGAGGCTGCAAAGTGTCAAAAATGAAATTGGGATGGGCGAGGAGGGAAAATAAAAAAAAAAACGCGTTCATAATAAGGGAGCACGTACATTCTGGCTATACTATTATTTAAAGAAAGAAAAAGGCACAAATGACGTGTGTATTTTTTTTTTGAGGGGGGGGGGTAAGTGGTGGTGGGGGAGGGTAAGTGCGGTAGTGGAGGGTAGGGTAAACAAGACCCAATTAAGCAGAATCGACTGTATCTTGTAAAACGACACTCTTTGATCTAACCGCATGGCAATTTCAAACTTTCAAAGCAAAATTTATACCGTCGGCTGTCATTTTTCTTTTTTTTTTTTTATCTTTTGTTGTTCTTTCTTTCATGTGTCAACATTATACCGGAAAAGACGATATATGGGGATTTTAGTTTTTATTTCGTTGGGGAGTTTTAGTTTCAGTTTTTATTCAGTCTTTTGTCTACGAGATTTAGTTTTCGTCTCGTTTTAGTCTTGCTGCTAATTTTAGTTTTAGTTTTAGTTCTCGTTGACGAAAAGTCAACATTTTCGTTAACGAAGGTTTTAGTTTTAGTTTTCGTCGACGAAAACAACACTAGAACAGTGTCTTGTTGTATGAAATAGATAAAATCAAAGAAACCGCCGCATCCATACCTGACAATTGACATATCGTATTTTTTTTTTGTTAAATTTGTGCTTAAAGTATGTGTCAGGCTACTTTCTATTTAAATAAACACCACCACAGGTGAAAACTGAAAAACAAAAGCTATAACATTGACTGGTTATCCACATTAATAAGTAGTACTGTTGTTCTGACTTAATATAATAACAGAGCGCATCTATACTTTAAGATGGCAAAGAAGAATAATTAAGACTGTCTGTATCCTTGCCATGATTTAATTCCAGTATTCTGCATACTTTGAAATGCTACTTATAAACTTATGAACGTCATAACTGTAGTGCTTTTATATATGTACTTACTTGCAGTGGTTTTGATTTAGCTAATCATTGGAATATAGTGACCAACATTCTAGCATATGTATACATTTAGGTGAGAAATCAATTAAAGCTATCAGATGGACTGCTCCAGAATTAATACAAAACTACATCCCGCGAACTCTGACATATCTAGAAGAAAACCATACACTCCAGTTGCTGCAATGCACAGTGCATTATTTGCAGCTTCTATTGATGTCCGTCTGTATATGTTTGACCTTTCAATGTGATTCAAACAACTGGTAATAGTATTTTTTTCATCGTAATAGACATGCTTCAAAGTGGCTCAAAATCGGCTGAAAAGTCAACTGTTTCTTCAATTTTACATTACGATTGCAGGACAACTGTCTGATGCTGCTCTGAATTATGTAATTCAGTTGGAGTATTCTTACCTCATTTTTTGCGCCGAAACCAACTCCGGACAAAGTACAAATGCCGTCACCGATACCGACACCGGACTACGTACAAACGCCATCACCGACACCGGGCAAAGTACTGATGCCGACACCGACACCGGGCTAAAACTGCCGACACCGACACCGGCTCCCCAGATCTGATGAAGACGACAAAAAATAAAATGCATTATGATATAGCCTTCTCCATAGTGACAGCTTTCATCCTTTAATAGATATGAGTATGTGTTATGAAATACATGACATATTTTGAACAGAATATTAGAATGAAATTGGCAAATATGTCCCTTACAAAAGATCCGACACTGAATTTTAGTATCACATAAATTCAACGCTTCGGTTGAGTGAAAACACTATCATTGTATTCAAGTGTTTCTCTACGTGGAACCATGCCCAGTAGTAAATAAGAGTAGTAAGACGCGATTGTACATGTGGGCGACTAGAAATTTTCACTTCTCCAATAGTTGATTGAATATTTGCTTGTTGAGTTTATTTTAACAAATTTCAATACATTTCATAATAAAATAACGTCGGTCTAACATTAAGTGATATTTAAATAATAGGAAATAAAAACTGATAATATACGTATTTCCCCTTTGTATAGCCCCCCCCCCCCCCCCGCCACCAATTTTTGGACTGTGAATTTTAAAAAAAAATATTTTATTAGAGAAACAAGTTATAAAGAAAGAAAATTTACAAAGAAACAAAATTCAAGATTCATAATAATCACTCAAATACTCCACCCTCCTACTTTTTGGGCTTGAAAATTTTGGAAAAAAGGGGTGGCTAATACATAGAGAAATACAGTAATTTTACAAAATCATTAATTTATGGAATATTAGTAATGTATTCTATAAGTACTTTATTTAATATGTAATTTATTTCATTGAATCAGACAAGAGAATTATGTGTATATAACAAGTCACTGAGTTGGTAATCTAACCCTAACGTAACGTCTTCCATTATAATCAATTCCTTCCCATTTTTTTTTAATTTTTAATTCTATTTTATAATAAGGGTTATTATAATTCTATTTAAACAAGGAATTAAAAGTCAAATATGCTTTAAAAAAATTGACCGTAATTTTAATTCATATTTTGATTTATATTATCGTTCACTCGATTGTTAAAAATGCGTATCATTTTTAAGTAAAAATTAACATTATGTATGCGGTCTAGTATAAATTTAAAGGTCTTTGGTGATCTCTATGTCACCAAGCCATCTTCGGTGATTCTCGCTTGCGCTAAGATCTGTGCTCTTTGGTTTAAACCACGGTATGACGTAGCCGCGACCCGCGGCGCTCAGCTGTGATTGTGTGGCATCACTGGAATGTGTACATTATTTGGCTGTGGACTTGGAGTAACTTAACACTGTTAACAAACTAATAGTCATTAGTTAGTTATCAACATCTTATTCTTACTTCTTTAGGCTTGAATAATGACTGTGTCAAATGCCAATTGAATTCATTAAATTTTTTTTTTCAATTTTCAAACTTGTAAAGTACAGAAATACAGAATTGTTGTTCTCAATTCAATTCAATCTTGTTATTTGTTGTTTTTTTTCCAATGAACTATCCATTTCAATATTCATCGTAAACTATGAACATTTGAACAATAACAATAAGCATCCATCATCCAATGAGCCAATGACTAGACGAGATGAACTCAGATGATGATGTCTGACTTTCTCCTCAGATTCAAAACAATTAGTGCACTACAATAGTTAAAAATTACACTGCCAAGTGGCAAGTGCCAAAGTAATGAAAGTAATAGACTAATAGTAAAGTTGATTTCCTTTGACCTTGCAGCGAGTTAGAACTTAACAGCGAGTTTAGTTACATATGGATAATAACTTATTATCAATCTGTGTTATATTCTGATTTCAGTGATTTCTAAATAATTTCTATTTTCTAATTTATTTCAAAGTTCTTCACTTCCAACTTCCAATCAGCCAATGTCATTTAGCCATATAGGTCAATTGTTCAGAAGGCATCCAAACCCTCAGATTTGCCGGTATCTGCAAAGCAGGCTTGCGGAGCATTTTTTGCGCCAATTTTTTTCCGGCTCCGGCTCCCATAAATTTGACGGCTCCGGCTACGGCTCCCTATTAAGATAGTATCACACGAGAAACACATTTTTGAAATTGCGCAACGCAAACATGCCGCTGATAAAAAGTTATGCAAATTTTGTCGCGTTTACCCCCATAGCAGGCTCGTTGCGTGGGGGGGACCGAGGCCCCCTGCGTTTTGTCTGGCCCCCTCTGCTTATTTGTTCTTCTTAGTAAAATGTATTACCTGCCCCCTGCTATTGCCTGGCCCCTGCTGTAGAATTTTCACGCTACGGGGCTGCCCCATAGTCAGGAACTTGAAAAATATACGCATGTTGGTTTTACTAAAAACAAACCATTTCAGTGCATCCAGAATCATATCATTATTTTCGACCGAGACTTCACTAGTCGCCATTTTCATAAGTAATAAAGAGTTATTTCAATTATCAAATTAGCAAATAGTAAAATGATATATTATTTAAAATATTTTAAAGACTTCAGTATTTATATTTATTATTTATAAATTCGAAGTGACTATTCGGACCCAGGTACCAATAAACTCCGACTTTTTTTCGGACCCCGTCCTATTTAAGTTTGATTGTTATTCGGGCCCGTGGCAAATAAACTTTATAATTGTTTTTTTTTTTATAATTGTTTGAATTGTATGATTTAATCGTTACTCGGTGTCTAGGGTTCCACTAAGCGGACTCTGTATTATTATTTTTTCGGGTTCCGTCTAATAAAGTTTAAATATACGTAGCTAAGCTTAGTGCATATTTGCCACGGGTCTGAATAACAAACGGATTTTATTTGGACCCGGGTCCGTGTAGCCACAGTTTTATAAATTTATCTACTCTATTTCTGATATTCTGTTTATAATAAAATTGTTAAATACAGAAAGCGACCATTTTGTTATTAGTCTATTACAAATTCGCGGCAGCCTCGTAGCGTGAAAATTCAACAGCAGGGGCCAGGCACTCTACAACAGGGGCCAATCAATAGCGGGGGGGGGGGAGGGGAAGGTAATACATTTTACAAAGTAGAGCAAATAAGCAGAGGGGGCCATACAAAACACAAGGGGGGCTAAGCCCCCCTGGCCCCCACACACGCTACGGGCTTGATTCGCTGTCAAATAATAATACGAAATGACGCGTTCTATTTGTCGTCCTAGTAAAAAAATTTTTTAAATGATTGATACAATTATTCTATAAAATAAAACTGTTTTAACTTTATGTATAACAAAATAACATGCCATTAAAAAATTACGGAGGGTAAACAATATTTAAAACGAACACAAAACGATTCCCCATTAAAGATTTCTTGTGGTGATGTGCGTGCACGCTATAATTTCAACTCTGTTACTGTTACTCATAAAAATAACATTTCCAATTGTATGAGGCAAACAATCAAACAAATTTGGAATTTTAAAGCTAAAAAAAAATAAATTCTGCTGTAAAAAAAAAAAAAGCCTTTGGGAGCCATGGAGCCGCCATATTTTTTCGGCTCCGGATCCGGCAGATTTCGCCTCAGAAAATCCGGATCCGGTTGGAAAAAACGGATCCGGCACACCCCTAGTAATTATAGGATAAATGAGTGTTATGATACAAGAGTTGTAATACTCCTGCGCCTGCCTTGTTCGCAATACATAACAATAATAATCATAATTAGATTTGGTTCGGGCTGGCAATTAATTGTTGTTGCAGGCCACAACGGGTAAATAAATTCACCATTTTACGGAATTGTGAAAAAATTATTGCATCAGTGCTATATCTATGAAACATTTTTGTTTATCAAAAATTAAGATAATATCATACAAAAGGTGTAAAATATATAGAATATACAGACAAATATAGAAAACAATAACAATTTTAAAACTAAACTAAGAAAATCTAGATGTCTTAAATAGAATCGTCGTAAAACAAAATGGCTGAAAAATATCTAGGTCAGGATGTAGTTAACCGGATCAACAACCCAATGTGTCTATAGACCTTTCTCATAAAGTAGTCCCCTTACTGAATTGTTTGTTTAGAGGGGCAAGTTACACTTCCGGTACCAATTAATGTACTTGAATTAGCGATTAATAAATTTCTCTTGCCGCTATTCTTTTAATTTTAATCATGAAAATCAAATAATCAAAATTTAATATATTTTTCAGTGTGATTATTTATTATTATCTTAAAAGTTAAAACTATAACAATGTTTTTCTGATTTTTAATACTATACGATATAATTTTTATAATTAAAGACCACTGCTAACACTAGTGTATGCTCTCGACATTTTAATCTTAATATTTTAATGGGCTGTCTCTAAACAGTTAAACAAGTGTTTAATGCAAACAACTTCAACTCAGTAAAAAAGTACAATTGTATACCAATGTATAAAGGTGACATTTTGATTATGACTCATTGTAGTCCGACTTCCTTCAACCAAAAGGCTATGTTTTTTGTTAATTTGTCATTTTTCAAACATTTGTATCTGGCTGTACAGATATAAATTCCCTTCTCGCACCAAAAAATCACTAGATATTTTCATTTTAAAAAATATTAAATAAGTAACATATTTTATTATAATATCATATATTTTTCCTTTTACCTGTAAATTATGAGGTTCGTGATTTTTTCTCTAGCTTCTATAGCATCTAGCTTATAGGTTTACTACATTTCCTAGTGTAGAGCTAAGGTCTGTAACTGTATATTGTTTATTTAAAAAAAAATAACACATTGACCATCACCTCATCATAATGAGCAGTGGCACAACCAAATCATCAATACATATTTTACTATATAAAGTTACTAAAAAGACTGTCAAACTGTCTTTTTTCAATATGTGAGCCCCCCCCCCCCCCCCAGCACTTTTTGCTGGTTGCGCCACTGAATATGAGGTAGTAGTTTCAAACCTTTTACTGCCGATTTTTAATTACTATCTATCGCACAATATATGCTAACCAAAAATATACTGTTTTAACAATCATGGTTAAATAATATAATGTACATGAGTGTTTGTACTAGGGTTTCGGTTAAGATTATGGTAATGTAAAATTAAGTAAAGTTAATGTTGGTGTTACTGTTAATACGTGCCAAAGTTAGGAATGTGTCCAGGCAGAAAATTATGACTTATGTGATTTAAGATAGGTCTAATTCTCAGCGTTTGCTGAGGGCTGAGCTTTTTACCTTTTAAATTATAACAAATTAAATAAACCTAACGTTAACTCACCCTATCTATCCCTAAACAGGTAACCAGCCCCGTACCGTGAAAATTCTACAGCAGGGGCCAGGCATTTTACAGCAGGGGGGCCAGGCAATAGCAGGGGGGGCAAGTAATACATTTTACTAAGTAGAGCAAATAAGCAGGGGGGCCCGGCCCCCTGCCCCCCCCGCACGATACGGGCCTGCTGGTAACCCTAATCGTCAATTATAAAAACTTTAAACAACAATTTTAGTGTAAAATGTAACTTTTCATGTCATGTATTTGTAACCCTTCGTAACTTCTCTCTCTGATATCGGGACATTTTGTGACTTTAAAAACTTGTCAACATCACAAAAATTAAATTTCGGTAATAAATTTAAAGTCATTTTATCATATATTAGACAAAAAAAGTAGGAAAAATAATCGAGCTAAGTATTAATCAAGTATACAAAGCGACCGGAAGCCCATTATGTCTTTCATAAAGACAGCTGACGCGCAGGAATACAAGTGAGAAAGGTCTATAAAAAGACAATATCAAAAGTTCAAAACAGTTATCCAGACAACCACGCTCTCTTCTCCACCTACATCATGTTACCTGTGACGTGACGATCTCTGCAGTATTCGTATAAAAGTGGTTGTGGACGTTCATTGATTTTGTTTGGGAACATTGAAGTGTATTCTTATCGGTAATTGAAATATATTTAAATTGTCGAGATTGAAATATCTCTTGATAATAAGATAAGAAAATTAAATTCTTCAGTAAAAAAAAACAAGTAAGTATGTTTTTTAGAACAAATTGTTCTAGTCTAGTAATTAATTTGATTTACCATTTGTTTTCAACTGAAGATTTATACAATTCATATCCAAGTGAAATCCATTTTTTTGACAAAGTTTTATTATTGTTTTTTTTTTGAGTAGATTGTATCAATCAAATTCACAAATAAAAAACGGTTTCGATTTTTCAAGTCAGATACGACGAAATGATCTCGTTGATACCGAGCAGTAACAATACTCTTATTGCCGAGAAAGATTTAATAAAGATTAAAGATTGCTAAAGCGATAATGTGGGACGACAACTCATTCATACTTTTTTATATAAAAGGGAACAACTCTGCCCATTGGCTCTGAATCTATTCTTTTGTTTTTAACACATGTTTGTTAAGTAGAGTGAAATTATATTGATTAGGTTAAGTACGTATGTTCGGTGGGTACAGGCCCATCGACAGAATTTTAGGTTCATGGGCAGGGCTGTCACGGCCCCCTCCCCAGTGTTGATAATATTATTACCAAGGTTGGTTAATGAAAACAGTTCGGCTCCTAAAACCCGTCGGGCCCCTCAGCATTTGCCCCCCCTGATCCTCCCCTCGGGTCTGGGAGGGTATTAGGGGCACAATGTACCATTAATGTACCTTTTGTTTTGGATGAGAGTATGTGGTTGTGACTATTTACTAAATTCTCTCTATCTCTCTCTCTTTCCCTCTCTCTCTCTCTCTCTCTCTCTCTCTCTCTCTCTCTCTTTGTCCAGGTTAGTGTGCCCAATATTTAAACATTTCAAGTTTATCTCTTTGCAATTAATTAATTTTTAAAAATATTTTAAGCCATATGCTTCGATACTTATTGTTTTTATATTTAGTTAGTGCTTATGGGAATATGTAGGAGCTTATGGGAATATGTAGGAGCTTATGGGAATATGTAGGAGCTTATGGGAATATGTAGGAGCTTATGGGAATATTAGAAGCTTATGGGAATATGTAGGAGCTTATGGGAATATTAGGAGCTTATGGGAATATTAGAAGCTGATGGGAATATGTAGGAGCTTATGGGAATATGTAGGAGCTTATAAGGAATGTATTGGAGCTTATGGGAATATCTGAGAGCTTATGGGAATATGAAGGGTATGGAAATATGTAGAAGCTATTGGAATATCTAGGAGCTTATGGCAATATGTGGAGCATATGGGATATAGTGGAGCTTATGGGAATATTAGGAGCTTATGGGAATATTAGGAGATTATGGGATAATGTAGCTTATGGGAATATGTAGGAGCTTATGGGAATATGTAGGAGCTTATGGGAATATGTAGAGCTTATGAGAATATGTGGGAGCTTATGGGAATATGTGGGAGCTTATGGGAATTTGTAGGAGCTTATGGGAATATGTAGGAGCTTATGGGAATATTAGAAGCTTAATGGAATATGTAGGAGCTTATGGGAATATGTAGGAGCTTATGGGAATATGTAGGAGCTTTTGGGAATATGTAGGAGCTTATGGGAATATGTGAGCTTATGGGAATATGTAGGAGCTTATGGAAATATGTAGGAGCTATTTGGAATATGTGGGAGCTTATGGCAATATGTGGAAGCTTATGGGAATATGTAGGAGCTTATGGGAATATTAGGAGCTTATGGGAATATTAGGAGCTTATGGGATATGTAGGAGCTTATGAATATGTAGGAGCTTATGGGAATATGTAGGAGCTTATGGGAATATGTAGGAGCTTATGGGAATATGTGGGAGCTTATGGGAATATCTGGGAGCTTATGGGAATATGTAGGAGCTTATGGGAATATGTAGGAGCTTATGGGAATATGTAGGAGCTTATGGAATATGTAGGAGCTTATGGGAATATGTAGGAGCTTATGGAATATGTGGGAGCTTATGGCAATGTGGAGCTTATGGGAATATGTAGGAGCTTATGAAGATATGTAGGAGCTTATGGGAATATGTAGGAGCTTATGGGAATATACAGAGCTTATGGCAATATGTGGGAGCTTATGGGAATTTGTAAAGCTTATGGGAATATTAGGAGCTTATAAGTATTAGAAACATGGGAATATGTAGGAGCTTATGGGAATATGTAGGAGCTTATGGGAATATGTAGGAGCTTATGGGAATATGTAGGAGCTTATGGGAATATGTAGGAGCTTATGGAATATTAGAAGCTATGGGAATATGTAGGAGCTTATGGGAATATGTAGGAGCTTTGGGAGATATGTAGGAGCTTATGGGAATATCTGAGAGCATGGGAATATGAAGGAGAAACATGGAAATATGTAGAAGCTTTTGGAATATCTGGGAGCTTATGGCAATATATGGAAGCTTATGGGAATATGTAGGAGCTTATGGGAATATTAGGAGCTTATGGGATTAGGAGATTATGGGATATGTAGGAGCTTATAGGAATATGTAGGAGCTTATGGGAATATGTAGGAGCTTATGGGAATATTAGGAGCTTATGGGAATATGTGGGAGTTTATGGGAATATTAGGAGCTTATGGAATATGTAGGAGCTTATGGGAATATTAGGAGCTTATGGGAATATGTAGGAGCTTATGGAAATATGTAGGAGCTTATGGGAATATGTAGGAGCTTATGGGAATATGTGGGAGCTTATGGGAATATTAGGAGCTTATGGAATATGTAGGAGCTTATGGAAATATGTAGGAGCTTATGGGAATATGTAGGAGCTTATGGGAATATCTGGGAGCTTATGGGTAGAAGCTTATGGGAATAGGAGCTTATGGGAATATGTAGGAGCTTATGGGAATATGTGGAGCTTATGGGAATATGTAGGAGCTTATGGGAATATGTAGGAGCTTATGGGAATATGTAGGAGCTTATGGGAATATGTAGGAGCTTATGGGAATATTAGGAGCTTATGGGAATATCTGAGAGCTTATGGGAATATGTAAAGCTTATGGAATATGTAGGAGCTTATGGGAATATATGGGAGCTTATGGGAATATCTGGAAGCTTATGAGATATGTAGGAGCTTATGGGAATATTGGGAGCTTATGGGAATATGTAGGAGCTTATGGAATATAGAAGCTTATGGGATATGTAGGAGCATGAGAATATGTAGAAGCTTTTGGAATGTCAGGAGCTTATGGGAATATGAAGGAGCTTATGAGAATATGTAGGAGCTTATGGGAATATGTAGGAGCTTTTGGGAATATGTGGGAGCTTATGGGAATATGTGGGAGCTTATGGGAATATGTAGGAGCTTATGGGAATATGTAGGAGCTTATGGGAATATGTGGAGCTTATGGGAATATGTTGGAGCTTATGGGAATATGTTGGAGCTTATGGGAATATGTTTGAGCTTATGGGAATATGTGGGAGCTTATGGGAATATGTTGGAGCTTATGGGAATATGTAGGAGCTTATGGAATATGTGGGAGCTTATGGGAATATGTAGGAGCTTATGGGAATATTAGGAGCTTATGGGAATATGTAGGAGCTTATGGGAATATGTAGGAGCTTATGGGAATATGTAGGAGCTTATGGGAATATGTAGGAGCTTATGGGAATATTTAGGAGCTTATGGGAATATGTAGGAGCTTATGGGAATATGTGAGAGCTTATGGGAATATGAAGGAGCTTATGGAAATATGTAAGCTTTTGGAATATGTGGGAGCTTATGGGAATATGTAGGAGCTTATGGGAATATGTAGGAGCTTATGGGAATATTAGGAGCTTATGGAATATGTAGGAGCTTATGGGAATATTAGGAGCTTATGGGAATATGTAGGAGCTTATGGGAATATGTAGGAGCTTATGGGAATATGTAGGAGCTTATGAGAATATCTGGGAGCTTATGGGAATATCTGGGAGCTTATGGGAATATGTAGAAGCTTATGGGAATATTAGGAGCTTATGGGAATATTAGAAGCTTATGGAATATGTAGGAGCTTATGGGAATATGTAGGAGCTTATGGGAATATGTAGGAGCTTATGGGAATATGTAGGAGCTTATGGGAATATCTGAGAAGCTTATGGGAATATGAAGGAGCTTATGGAAATATGTAGGAGCTATTTGGAATATCTGGGAGCTTATGGCAATATGTGGAAGCTTATGGGAATATGTAGGAGCTTATGGGAATATTAGGAGCTTATGGGAATATTAGGAGATTATGGGATATGTAGGAGCTTATGGGAATATGTAGGAGCTTATGGGAATATGTAGGAGCTTATGGGAATATGTAGAGCTTATGAGAATATCTGGGAGCTTATGGCAATATCTAGGAGCTTATGGGAATATGTAGAAGCTTATGGGAATATTAGGAGCTTATGGGAATATTAGGAGCTTATGGAATATGTAGGAGCTTATGGGAATATGTAGGAGCTTATGGGAATATCTAGGAGCTTATGGGAATATGTAGGAGCTTATGGAAAAATGTAGGAGCTTATGGGAATATCTAGGAGCTTATGGGAATATGTGGAGCTTATGGGAATATCTGGGAGCTTATGGGAATATCTGGGAGCTTATGGGAATATGTAGAAGCTTATGGGAATATTAGGAGCTTATGGGAATATTAGGAGCTTATGGGAATATGTAGGAGCTTATGGGAATATGAAGGAGCTTATGGGAATATTAGAAGCTTATGGGAATATGTAGGAGCTTATGGGAATATTAGAGCTTATGGGAATATTAGAAGCTTATGGGAATATGTAGGAGCTTATGGGAATATGTAGGAGCTTTTGGGAATATGTAGGAGCTTATGGGAATATCTGAGAGCTTATGGGAATATGAAGGAGCTTATGGAAATATGTAGAAGCTATATGGAATATGTGGGAGCTTATGGCAATATCTGGAAGCATATGGGAATATGTAGGAGCTTATGGGAATATTAGGAGCTTATGGGAATATTAGGAGCTTATGGGATTATGTAGGAAGCTTATGGGAATATGTAGGAGCTTATGGGAATATGTAGGAGCTTATGGGAATATCTGAGAGCTTATGGCAATATCTGGGAGCTTATGGGAAAATACAGTAGCTTATGGGAATATGTAGGAGCTTATGGGAATATCTGGGAGCTTTTGGCAATATCTGGGAAGCTATGGGAATATGTTGGAGCTTATGGGAATATGTCTGAGTTTATGAGATTATGTGGAGCTTATGGCAATATCTGGGAGCTTATGGGAAAATGTAGGAACTTATGGCACTATCTGGTAGCTTAAAGGAATATATGCCAATTGATTCTACTCCTGTTTAGTATTTGGCGAATGGGACTATTGGCTTGTGTTTATTTTCAACCACGTAGGGTCAAAATTTTACGCATCAGTAAATTCTTCTCCTATTTTTCAATATTTGAAACAAACTATAAGCTTCGTTTCAATTTCCTGCTATGCAATGATCAACTGACATGCATAAGTAGATTCAAGTCTATGTCAATTATAAAAAAAAGAGATACAAGAAGAGAGACAGAGAGAGAGAGAGAAAGAGATAGAGAATAGGAATATATGGGATCTTATGGGAATATGAGGGGAGCTTATGGGAATATCTGGAACATATGGCAATATCTGGGAGCTTATGGGAATATGTAGGAGCTTATGGGAATATTAAGAGCTTTAGGGAATATTTGTAGCTTACGGGAATATGTAGGAGCTTATGGGAATATAAAGGCTATAGAAATATAAGGACCTTATGGAAATATGTATGAGCTAATGGGAATATTTGGGAGCTTATGGGAATATGAAGGGAATATGAATGACCTTATGGGAATTTGTAGGAGCTTTTGGGAATGTCTTGGAGCTTATGGCAATATCTGGGAGCTTTTTGGAATATGTAAGAACTTATGGCAATATCTGGGAGCTTATGGGAATATGCGTGAGCTTATGGGAATATCTGGGAGCTTATGGCAATATCTGGGAGCTTATGGGAATGTGTATAAGCTTAAGGGAGGATATGTAAGAGCTTATGGGAATATCTGTGAGCGTATGGCAATAGAAATAGTCACTGAAAGACATGAATATAATGATAAACAAACACATTTTTTTACTACCAGTATGTGCATCGTATGCCAGGATATATAGCATACAGATGCATAACAGTATATCACTGCATATAATTGTATAACAGTAAATAAGTAAAAAACCTATGTAAAATAAAAAAATTGTTTAAATTGTTGATAGAGTAACAATTGATGAGTCATTGCTGATTGAAGAAATTATTTTTTTATTTCAATCATAATTTAAAAGAACTTATTTATGTTAAATTTTTTAATTGTTCGTCTAAAAATTATGTCAAGCAATTAAATGAGACCGTTCATGAAAAACCAATGAAAAAACGAAAAATAATTAAATTGACAAAATAAAGATTTTAAATTTAAAAATTTGTTATTAAAAGTTTTCAAACTTTAATTGCGTTTGTGTTTTTTCATAAAAACATAAGTACCAAATATACAAAACTGCTATTAAACATGAAGACTAACGCTAAACACTTGATTGTGTGTCAGCCTAAACCGTATTTTTTAAAATATTGGTTGTCCTTCCTGATGCTATATCTAGATTTCCATGCTCCAACTCACTGACTAAACCCGACTCCAAACTGACCGGAAGTTCCGCCGCGCACATCCGATCTCACGGCTCATGCGTGACCAATGGTCAGCGAGCCGTGTATGTCACGCTCATCACGAGTTATCAGTTGCGCCTTCAAGCGTGGGGGGATAAAGGAAAAGAGTGCCCACCCCTCTCCCGCTTGAACATAATGAGGGTACCAATCCCCCCTGCCTACTTTAACCTTCCCTAGGTGACGCCAGTGACCAGTGGGTTAATCCCTGGCGCGAGACGGGAAGACGAACACCTGGGAAGACAAAAGCCTTTGTTACCCCCCCCCCCCCGTCCCCCCCCCCTGAGTCGATGACGCAACACGAGGGGGGGAAAAGAAAACAGGGTAAAGCTTGGACTTGATTTCATCCCATTCTCACATAAAGTGACATCGACACACTTTGCGAATTACCACTTGATGTAGATGCCACATCAATTAAATAATATATAGTAAGCCAAAAACTACTTTATTATCCAGCAAACTTGAATGATGCAATTGACACAATTGCAAAAGCAAGCGACACGTCAGAACTGCCACATCTCATACACCTTTCTCAAAAAGTAGTCCCGTTACTGAATTGTTTGTTTAAATGGACAAGATACACTTCCGGTACCAATTAATGTACGCGAATTTGCGAATAATAAATTTCTTTTGCCGCTATTCTTTTAATTTTAATCATGAAAATCAAATAATCAAAATTTAATATATTTTTCAGTGTGATTATTTATTATTCTTATCTTAAAAGTTGAAGCTAAAAAGTAGAATGGTTAAAAAAATAATATCATTGACCATCACCTCATCATAATGAGGTAGTAGTTTCAAACCTTTTACTACCGATTTTTAATTACTATCTATCGCACAATATATGCTAACCAAAAATATACTGTTTTACATATGACCCTACATAAGTCCCTACATAAGTTCCTACATAAGTCCCTACATTAGTCCCTACATATGACCCTACATAAGTCCATACATTAATCCCTACATAAGTACCTACATAAGTCTCTACATATGTCCCTACATAAGTCTCTACATATGACTATACATAAGTCCCTATATAAGTCTCCACATACGTCACTACATAAGTTCCTACATAAGTCTCTACATATGATCCTACATAAGTCCCTACATAAGTCTCTACATAAGTACCTACATAAGTCCATACATAAGTCTCTACATATGTCCTTACATAAGTACATACATCAGTCTCTACATATGACTATACATAAGTCCCTACATAAGTCTCTACATAAGTACCTACATAAGTCTCAACATAATCTGATATCGGGACATTTTGTGACTTTAAAAACTTGTCAACGTCAGAAAATTAAATTTTAGTAATAAATTTATACTCTTTATATCTTAGATTAGACGAAAATTTAGAAAAAATAATCGAGAATTAATAGAATTTATCGAGCTGAGTATTAATCAAGTATATAAATATCAATAACACAAAGCGACCGGAAGCCCATTATGATCTTTTCACAAAGACAGCTGACGCGCAGGAATACATGTGAGAAAGGTCAATACAGTGAAACTTTGGATCGCTTGAGCGACCAATAAGACTGTTAATTTTTTTTCAAAAAAAATGTAGCTTTTGTTGATTAGCTTGCCCAAACGAAAGTTAACCACAATGCATTAGAATCGGAGAAAATTTGTTTCCCTATACAGTGATATATCACCCTCACCTTACATAATAAGTGAAAGACCCCTTATGAGTAAATAAAAAACAAAAACTATAATCAGGAGCGAATAGTATCAGTATATTAAAAAAAGTTGATTGTCAATAAAATAATGAGTGAAATTGAAAAGATTTAATGTATGACACAAAATGTTATCTATACTTTGTATAAACTTATAAATGTCGCTTTATAAGATCATCAACTTTTTGACATCGGTACTCAGCTTTTGTAAACCATTCCGACATATTTTTAATAGATTTGGAGTATTTGTCCAAGTTCCATAAGCGTCGTTATATATCACACATTGGAACTGCTTCATAACGATATTCTAAGTGCCTTTGAGACTTAAAAGTTACAGGATAGTCTTCAAATATAGCGAAGTATTTGTCTTTCTCTGTCAACATTTGAATATATTCTTGGTCATGGGAATCAAGGTAGATAATTTTATCAGCAAGTTCTTTAGGAGACTTAAAGTTAGCAGTGTTTAGAAATATTTCTGATGGAACAAGTCGTGAATATGTGTTGTAACCACGAGCTATGACAATCATGTCACTGTTCAAATATCGAGAGTTTTTCTGTGATATAATCTTTACACAGATTGTTTTCAAATCCAAGATAAAATTTGTATTTAATATTTACTTTGTGAAGACATTTTTTGTCACTGGCTCTTGGACACTGAAATGAACCACAATGACCATAAATATCAACAGGTATATATTTCTGTAATTCTTTAACGTAATCTTGTCTTCTTGAGTTTACGTCACAGTTTGATACCATCCATGCTACAAGACCCTTTTTCTTTAATAAAATTTCTTGATAATTTTTCTCCTTTTTATTCTTATGTTTTCTAACAAGTCCGTGATATGTCGTGATGTCAGCGTCCATTCTATAGGACATTGTCCAGTTAAAAGCTTCATTCCAGCTTTTATATTTCTCAAATAAATGTCCATAAAACCAATAATTAAATGGAGCTTCAATCTGGTAATGTATAAATACTTGGTCTGGTCTTCTTTTTGGTGGACTTTCATTGTTGACAAACTGAGCTGAAAAAAAAAAGAATATTTCATTTATTTAAATTATAATTGGCATAATGACACATTGTATGGTATGTTTATTTAACTTTCGCCGTCCATTTACATTCATTAAAGTAAAACATAATAAAAAAAATTATCTCTTTGCTGCGGAGAAATTTAAAATTGTGTTCTGCTGTTCAAAATATTTAGAATGGAAACTACTGCTTTAGTTGACTATGAAGGTGGCTGAAGGCGAACCACTTCTTTCTGCTATTAGACACGGATCTAAAACCCACCATTTGAAGTTATCTATTCAATGTCTTCAGTAGTGGATCAATGTCCATGTAACAGTACGACAAGGAGTCAATAAAAATATGTAATTTCACATTATGCTCATATTAAGGTATATTAATTCAGTGAGACTATACAAATTAGGAGCTAATTGAAATCAGTCGATTCAGCTCAAAACGACGACAACTAAATCAGCAAAAACAAAAATTGAATGAAATAATAAAGTATCTCATTGTCTTGCTGGAACTGAAAGGATAAGTTGTAATCCATTTTTTCCTCAACAGAATCAAATAGATAGATTTAGTTCAGACTTTCTTTCTCCCTCTTCACTAACACGGAATTACTTTCGTTCACTAAATTTATGACAAAGACTATAATTATTATTTCAGCTCTAGTATTTACATAAAAAGATAATATAAAATATTGAAAACTTAAAGCATAGGTAAAACTAATATAGCTTGAAAGAGCATCGACAAATTAAGAGCTTGCATAATAAGATAACTGTATTAGGTTTTCAATTCTTTGAAAAACTATTTTGTAAGCTTAAGATTAAAAGTTAAACTGAAATTAGAAATCATGAAGGCCACTGTGTTTAATATTATTTAAAACTAGCTGTACCCTGCAAAGCATTTGCATAAAGATAGACTATTTTAAAGCCATTGCCCAACCTAGGGATTTGTGAGCCCGAGGGCTTGGCCTTTTTTTGGGAAATAGGGCTGCTGATTAACTGCCTAACGTTAGCGCCGGGCCCAGCCACAGCATTTTCACATGTTATCTATATGTATACACCATTTTTTTTTAATTCTAAAATTGGAAATTAGTTCAATATTACTTTATTCTTCAAAATAATTGTATTATTAAATGTGTTTTTATTTATTTATTGTCATTTCTTAATTCTAATTTATGACCCTGAATGATAAAATCAGTGAACATCTGCAGACGCGTGGCAAGGGTTTGATCGACAGTTGTCTTGGGTTTGAAAGTTTGGAATTTCGTGTCAATCTTTTGGAGGACAGAAGGGGTTTTGGTGGTTTGATAAACTATAAGTAATGGAGATAGAGGATGTAAAGTGTGTCGAAAATGAGACCGGGTTGGAAAAAGAGGTAAAAAACACGTGATTGACGAATATTTGGCTATGCGATTATTTTATGAAGGAAAATGCCCTTATTAGAAATGACGAGTGTCTTTACTTTTTGGGATGGGAAAGGGAGGATGCATGACAATATACTGGTCTGAGTAATACAATAGACATAAATGTTAATGTTTAACAGATATGTTATTATTAATTATAACACTTTCGCAAATTAAACTGACACTGGTTATTATGCTAATGTTATAATAGAATATAATGAAAAACTTGTTTGAATACAAATAAATGTATTATATTGCATCGATTTAAATGTGCGTTAATATATATATATATATATATATATATATATATATATATATATATATATATATATAAATATATATATATATATTTCTCTTCTTCGCCCAACCTTGCGAGACAACGGCAGCAGCCTGCGAGAATTCCCGAATAATTTCCGAATACGTCACTGAAAGCAAGACGCGTTCAACAATATATATATGATTTCTCGCGTTTGTAGAATTCTCGAATAGGTCACAGAAAGCAAGACGCGTTCAGCAACGTTCGACAACTCGCGTTGTTTTCTAATTCCTTATATAAAACCGGATTATTTTAATTTCTCACTTATCCCCAATCGCGGTAAATTCTGTAGCCGTTTAACCGCGGTAAATGAGGGAATGCTGTACACAAAATAGAATGTGTCAACTGATTATTGTAAAAAAAATAAATAAATAAAAACACATTTAATAATACAATTATTTTGAAGAATAAAGTAATATTGAACTAATTTCCAATTTTAGAATTAAAAAAAAATGGTGTATACATATAGATAAGATGTGAAAATGCTGTGGCTGGGCCCGGCGCTAACGTTAGGCTAAAAGTGGGTCAAGAGAACACATTCAACGCTGAAGTGTAGACAATAAAATATTGGATATGGTGAAATCTTTTGATATCTTTGTGCTGCTGTTTAGGGGAAAATCCCGATTAAGTAAATTATAAATATGTATTGCGCATTACAAACAAATATTAACTAACATCTATCTGTACTGAATAGTGTAGGATGAAGGTTATATTAAAAGAATATTAAGCTGTGTTGAGCAAGTCTAAAAAAACAAATACACAAATCAGGTAATATGGAGACTGGCAGCCTGAATAAAAAAAATGTTACATCAAAATAACACTATGGTGTGCTGGGGGGAGGGGTGGATTGAGTCAGACACAAACTGAACCAAAAATAAAAAGCAGTGGAAATTAAAACACCCACCCCGGAAATATGTTTGTTCGAAACTGAATGAAAAAAAATCCTGATCTTGAAAAAAGCCATTAAAATATATCTAACCAATAAAAGAAAATTAAGTCTGGCAGCCCATCGACCAGCAAGGCATCCAAAGAATTAATTACAAATCTGTAAAGAATAAAATAAAAATAAAATAAAACAAGTTGCTGGAAGGTACCAGATAGTGACCATAAAGTCTGCAAATGAAAGATCAAATTTCAACTTTGCATAGTATGTATTTTCTCCGAATATGTCCGCCTGTTATTTTGTTTGATTGCTTTTTAAAAAAAAAATAATTACAGTAATTATATTGTTTGATAAGGCGGCGTATGCTACGCCGCGGGATGACTAGTATATGATAAAAAAAATGTAATTATGCGTTAATTTCCAATAGCATAAATAGTCACAACTCCTACCATTGACAAGTATAGCACTGCTGTTTTCTGTATATTTTCTGTCTGAAGTCAACACACAAGGAAAATCTGGACACGCTCTCAGTGGATTGAGTCCGTTGATTGGTGCTTGTGCAATTTGGTGTTGCCACCAAAGGATGATTTTCTTTTCTTTCATCTCAGCCAATGATTTTTTATCATCTCCTTCAAAAAATAAAGTTTTATTAAACGGAACATAAGCTTCAAACTCTGAAGCATAAAATGGATTATCACTTTTTTCCAGAAATGGAAATGGTCGGTACTGGACGCCATTTTCTATCCAGATTTCTTCATTTCTTTCAGTTTTGTAAGACTGAAGTCCAAAACCAGATCTCAACATTTGTTCAGAAGAAGAATCATTTATTGCAGTCATGTTATGTAGTCCTTTTGTTATAGGAATTAAATATGCGTTTATTGATTGGTCTAATTTTAGTAAGTTATGACTGTATTCTGTCTGGAGTTTGTATTGTTCGTTGTATGTTCATCAAAACAGTTACAAACTTTATAGATGAACCGTTATCATTTTTTAATGGCGTCGTAATGGTTTGATTCCAGTCTTTATCAAAAACGTGTAATTTATTTCCATTATAAATAGTTAACTTGACTCCAGTAGACATCCAGTACATTGACAGTGCAATGAAAATAGTTAAAACAAGAACCATCTTAAATTTACAGCTTGTGTTGTATTTGCGTTCCATCTGAAAATTAAAAAAAAAAAAAACAGTTCACGGGTCCTTCATTTTTCAATAACAAATTAATTTTCTTATTTTTACTGATGTAAAACTGTAAAACTTTAGTAAAACTCTAAATCAAAATTACTGTTCTGTACTTTTACACAATCGGTGTTTTTTTTCATTACTACATTGTGTAAAACAAATTATACTGATCAGATGTTGACCGAGTAAATAGTTTTCCTTGGATCAAAGGATGTTTCCTAAAAATTGTTTTATTTAATTTTTTATAAAAATGCTTCTGCGCAAATGACCATGGTTTAATAAAAGTTTTTTTTTTATAGAAATGGAGAACAAATATATATCTTGTTCGATATCTTGTTCAATATCTTGTTCGATATCTTGTTCAATAACTTGTTCAATATCTTGTTCAATATCTTGTTCAGTATCTTGTTCAATAACTTGTTCAATATCTTGTTCAATATCTTGTTCAATATCTTGTTCAATATCTTGTTCGATATCTTGTTCAATATCTTGTTCAATATCTTGTTCAATATCTTGTTCAATATCTTGTTCGATATCTTGTTCGATATCTTGTTCAATATCTTGTTCGACATCTTGTTCGATATCTTGTTCAATATCTTGTTCAATACCTTGTTCAATGTCTTGTTCAATATCTTGTTCGATACCTTGTTCAATATCTTGTTCAATATCTTGTTCAATATCTTGTTCAATATCTTGTTCAATATCTTGTTCAATAACTTGTTCAATATCTTGTTTAATACCTTGTTCAATAACTTGTTCAATATCTTGTTCAATATCTTGTTTAATATCTTGTTCAATAACTTGTTCAATATATTGTTCAATATATTGTTCAATATCTTGTTCAATATCTTGTTCAATATCTTGTTCTATATCTTGTTCAATAACTTGTTCAATATCTTGTTCAATATTTTGTTCGATAACTTGTTCAATATCTTGTTCAATATCTTGTTCAATATATATAGGTTCGAATTCTTTAAAAAAAAAGAAAAATACTTTCTGATATAAAATGAATTGTATGTGATTTTAGTGAAAATGAGCATAAATGACATTAAAAGTTGCTTTGGTCAGATGATTTATCAGGTGCTTTGGTATGATGCCTATGTGAGGTGCTTTTCACTTTAGTACTTTAGCTGATAACTGCGTTAATTCAACAGACTAGTTAAATTAAGTATAACTTTTGTTAATTCATTATACATGTTGTTCAGAATTCAACTTTAGTCAGAATTATTTTCTTTTTTTGAAGGATTTGTGAGAAATTAACTAGGTTCTAATGTAAATATTGTTATAACATTTTTACTCTCTCTATCTGTCACGATCAAGGCGATATGAGACGGCCGTTGTCTTGTGTGTTTGATCACCTCCTGAGTTTGGGTCAGTATTTGTATTTTTCCAAGCCACGTGGTTCAACAGCACGCGCACAAAACAACAAAAAAATGCGAGCACGCCACATGCAAATATCATATATAATAATACTCATTTCCAGTGTGCGTTAAATCGAAAGTAAAGAATTAATACATGTATAACAGTATTCCAGTTTAAAATACAACCATGAAAAAAAATCGGATCTGCCCGAAACCAAAAAATAACCCAGCCTACCGATCAAGCATAAGGGGATATAACTCTATGCAAAGGTTTTGCAGGGTACAGCTAGTAACGAATATTGTTAATTTACATGAAGTGTTAAAAGTGCACGTAGCTTTATCGGCTACCTTAACAATACTACAATATAGAAACATCGAATGATTCCTACGTGTGGCTGGTAGATCTAAAAAGAACTGACTGGGGACTGAGCTCGTCGAACCAGTGAGACATGAGGTATCTATCATATGACATCCCTGCCTTAAGGGAACCGTCCAAAGCGTCTTCATGCACCTGTACTACTGAGTTCCTCCTAATGAATATGAGGCGCGCATGCCCGTAGCGCACGACCTCTTGGGTGTACAAGGGCTGAGTCCCTTGCCTATACCTAATGGTTACTCACACCGCAGTCCAACAATACTCAGCCTGTGCACCGGCCAAGGCTCAAGCCGACCAAACTGGCTCGCAGTCTCTCTCTATCTATCTCTCTCTCTCTATATATATATATCTATATCTCTATCTATCTATCTATCTATCTATCTATCTATCTGTCTGTCTATCTATCTATCTATCTATCTATCTATCTAGCTGTCTATCTGTCTGTCTGTCTATCTATCTATCTATCTATCTGTCTGTCTGTCTGTCTGTCTATCTATCTATCTATCTATCTATCTATCTATCTATCTATCTATCTATCTATCTATCTATCTATCTATCTATCTATCTATCTATCTATAATAATATTTTTATAGCCGCAAAACTCATTCAAGAATACAAAGTATGTTTGGTATTTAGATGTGTTCAATATCAATGTCTTGTTAGTAGGTCATGTCTTGTTCATAGATATGTCTTGTTAGTAAGTCATGTCTTGTTAGTAGGTCATGTATTCTTCATAGATATGTCTTGTTAGTAAGTCATGTCTTGTTAGTAGGTCATGTATTGTTCATAGATATGTCTTGTTAGTAGGTCATGTATTGTTTTTAGATCATGTCTAGTTATTAAGTCATGTCTTGCTAGTAGATCATGTCCTGTTAGTAAGTCATGTCTTGTTTATAGATCATGTTTTCTATAGGATACCACTTTATCGATGATGTATATTGCTTTTCAAATAAGTGCTATATACTCTAGTTCAGGGGGTGGACAAAATTTTTCTACGGAGGGCCACATTGAAAACTTGATTGTTATCGGCGGGCCGCTTATACATTTTGTCTCCGTCAAATTACAATTTACATCGTATGAAAATATAAATTGAAGATTATAGTCACGTATTTGTCATTTTTTTTTCAAATTCACACTCTAATACACTTGCACATTACATTTTAAATAACGAACTAAATCGGTTGCTAATTTGTTCTTAGATTTATTTATTTTCATACAAGAAAACGCTTGCTCACAGATATACATTGCTCCTCACCTAAGATCGATCCATGGAATCTCTGGTCGACAGTCGAGCGCTTTACCACACGACCATCCGTCCCCTTGTTGACTTAGTAGGTAGTGTGAGCAGAATAAGTAGGTCATGTGAGCTGACTTAGTTGATAGTATGAGCTAACTTAGTAGGTAGTATGAGCTTATCTAGTATCTAGTGTTTAATGGCTTAGTGAGTAGTTTGAGCGGAATAAGTAAATAAATAAAGTTGACCTAGAATATAGTGTGAGCTGAATTAGTAGTTAGTGTGAGCTGACTTAGTAGGTAGTGTAAGCTGATTTAGTAGGTAGTGTGAGCAGAATAAGTAGGTCATGTGAGCTGACTTAGTTGATAGTATGAGCTAACTTAGTAGGTAGTATGAGCTTATCTAGTATCTAGTGTCTAATGACTTAGTGAGTAGTTTGAGCGGAACAAGTAAATAAAGTTGACCTAGAATATAGTGTGAGCTGAATTAGTAGTTAGTGTGAGCTGACTTAGTAGGTAGTGTAAGCTGATTTAGTAGGTAGGGTGAGCTGACTTAGTAAGTAGAGTGAGCGGACTGAGTAGGTAGTGTGAGCTGACTGAGTAGGTAGTGTGAGCTGACTGAGTAGGTAGTGTGAGCTGACTGAGTAGGTAGTGTGAGCTGACTGAGTAGGTAGTGTGAGCTGACTGAGTAGGAAGTGTGATCTGACTGAGTAGGTAGTGTAAGCTAACTTAGTAGGTAGTGTGAGCTGACTGAGTAGGTAGTGTAAGCTAACTTAGTAGGAAGTGTGATCTGACTTAGTAAGTAGAGTGAGCGGACTGAGTAGGTAGTGTGAGCTGACTGAGTAGGTAGTGTGAGCTGACTTAGTATTAGAGTGAGCTGACTGAGTAGGTAGTGTGAGCTGACTTAGTATTAGAGTGAGCTGACTGAGTAGGTAGTGTGAGCTGACTTAGTATTAGAGTGAGCTGACGTAGTAGGTAGTGTGAGCTGACTTAGTAGGTAGTGTGAGCTGACTTAGTATTAGAGTGAGCTGACGTAGTAGGTAGTGTGAGCTGACTTAGTAGGTAGTGTGAACTGACTTAGTAGGTAGTGTTAGCTGACTTAGTAGGTAGTGTGAGGTGATTTTGTAATCTGAGTAGGTAGTATGATTTGTTAGAAAAAAAGACAACGTGGGATTTAATACATTCTCACACTCTTAATGCACCACCAGGAAAAAGGACCATAACATTAAAAGTATAGATGATTATCTAAAGAGATTTTATTTTTCTTATAACTTTGTTTCCAAGTTGAACATTTATTTATCAAAATAAGTTAAAACAATTACCATGTCATAGAGTTTGGTTACTAGTGTTAAAATCAAGTAACATTTAGTTAAAAAACTTTTTAAAGAAGAGAAAGTGCAACCTTTATTAAACTTAAGAAAATGTTATCAGGATCATGTTGAAAATATGCACTCACACATTAAGGGACACAATGATTTAATTGATCATCCCACTTTAGATCGCAATATATCTCCTTTACGTTATCTATCTTGTAAAACTTCTTCCAGTGATTTGCCAGATAAAACAATAAGTTCCAAGGCTAACTGACTGGAGTGAGGAAGACACAATACATTTGAATAAACAATTGCTTGTTACAGGAAATGGTCTGGTAATATTTGTATTTTTCTATTGCAGTGTACCGAATTTGCTTTACTAATTAAATAACCAATAAACCAAAGGATGAAAAACATATTATTTAAATGAATTATCTTTTCCTTAAAAACATATAATATCTTATTAACGTGTTATTAAATTAGTGCAAGATATATGTAATCTGTCAGAAATTCGCTATTAATTTTATTCAATGATCTCATGTTGTACTGTTATTTTATTTATTGGTTTAGCAAGATAAGCTACGTTATTTTTCATGTGGAAACATACATTTTAAAAAGTGTTATTATTATTAATGTACAATTTTAAAAAGATGAGTTATTTTTAGAAAAAGACAATAGCCGGTATCTTTCTGAAATATTGGCCAATCCATCTCCATTTTTTACTTGATATATGTAAGTCGATGGGGTCTCGGATCACTTAGCCTGATTTTGTTGTCCTTTACTCTTTCTATTGGACTTATCTTCAGATTGCTCGTTAGTCCAGCGGTACTCAGCCAGTGGTAAGCGTTCGGGAAAAGTTTGTAAGGGTACGCAGCAACATTCAATTTTCGTTGAAAACAACCAAGAGTTTGAAGAAGATTGCCAATCGACTGCGCGACCTATCCCCAGAGCCCAAGTATCGCATTACAATGGTAAGAACATTCCATTATGAAATGAAGTACATTTATTCGCGAACCTACAAAGTGAAGGGTACCCGCGGATATACTTTAGCACCCTTTGGGGTCCAGTCGCGAAAAAGATTATGAACCGTTGCCTTAGTCAGCCAGTGCAGACAGAGGAGGTAGTTTACCGATACTAATGTAACAACAACGGATGTGGTTTGTTTACCGATACGAATGTAACAACAACAGATGGTGTATGTTTACCGATACAAATGTAAGAACAACAGATGGTGTACCGTATGTGTTATACATTTTCAACAATGGCGAGTCACTACATCATGATTCTTATTATCGCACGGTTTTTTTAATTCAAACTTATATTCTTGAACCTCGGTCCTCAACCGAGTTCGCGATGTACTCCTCGTATGTAAGTTCGCTATCAAAGGTGCCGTATTTTCATGAAGTAATGCGCTTAATATCTAAAGCGATACTTGGGCTTGTGGTTTCCTGTTGAGTCACGCATTATACTGGCGACCTTCCTCAAAACTCTTGGGGTTTTTTTTTTGAACAAAATTATATGTCGCTGCTTACCCCCCAGCCTAACGTTTCCTGTGTCCCTTGTCCCACCGTTGAGAATCGCATGCTAGAATACAACAATGTTTAACACTGCTTCTTTAAATTACGAACGAATTTTATTTATTTCTAGTAGTTGCCAGTTGGATTCGCTACTAAAGGTTTTATCGCAATAAAATGTTTAATACGAGAATTTATTGCAACTATTAACACGGAAATCCAAGTGCATAGCTAAAAACTTAGTAAATAGCCGGTTTGAGCAACATGTCTTAGTGATCTACCAATTGCATCTAAAGCATGGCTCGATGCCATCGTGCACACATCCATCAAAAACATTTCCGCTGCAAATGTACTGTAATATTTTTTATTTATAGATAAATTGTACCATCTGGAAATCAATTTAACTACTAAATTTTTAAATACGATTGATTAGGTTAATTAGGTGCTGATATATGCCACCTTCCTAATTTTAGAAATGATTTACATTTTATACGTCACAAAATACGTTTTACCCGTCAACGCTAACCAACCAAACCAAACCAAATAACTAACCAAACCAACCAACCAACCAAACAAACAGAACCAACCAAATCAACCAATGCAATCCAACTAACCAAACAAAACTAAACTCCATTAGGTAAAGATATGGGTGTTAAATTATCTCACCGGTTACGTTTTGCCCTTAATTCTATCAATGTTAAAATTAATACAAAGCATTAAAAAAAGTTTTTATAAAAATGCACTGAAAAGTAAAAAAAAATAACTCCTTTATTATGCCCTTTTGCAGTACGAAGGCACGATACAGCACCCATCGGGAATTGACGTCATAGAGGATTTTTTTAAATTTATTTATAGCGACGGCGCTATTGTACCATCGGGAAGTCATAGATTATTTATAGCGACGGCTTTCCCATACCGCACGAACGACAAGATAGCTACTTTATTAGTAGGATTTTTTTGAAATAAAGAACCAGGCGTAAAGTACCTACAGTAAGGTTATGAATAAGAAATTATTTGTATCAAAAATCACTGGGGTCCGCATTCTGAACTTGGGCTGGATGTGTTGTATATATGCATGCCGAATTATGCTGGTCCTGTTACTATACAACAGTGTAGGGGTTAGGTGTCCTTAAACCAGCACCGTAACTTGATATTGAAGCGCCCTAGTGCGAGTAACATATTGTGGCCCACTGTGCAAGTGAAATATTGTGGCCCATTGTGCGAGTGACATATTGTGGCGCCCTGTGTGAGTGACATATTGTGGCGCCCTGTGTGAGTGACATATTGTGGCGCCCTGTGCGAGTGTCATATTGTGGCGCACTGTGCGAGTGACATATTGTGGCCCACTGTGCGAGTGACATATTGTGGCCCACTGTGCGAGTAACATATTGTGGCCCATTGTGCGAGTGACATATTGTGGCGCCCTGTGCGAGTGTCATATTGTCGGACCATGTACGAGTGACATATTGTGAGGCCATGTACGAGTGACATATTGTGGCGCCCTGTGCAAGTGACAAATTGTGGCGCCCTGTGTGAGTGACATATTGTGGCGCCCTGTGTGAGTGACATATTGTGGCGCCCTGTTTGAGTGACATATTGTGGCGCCCTGTACGAGTGACAGATTGTGGCGCCCTGTGTGAGTGACACATTGTGGCGCATTTTTTCGGCTGCATTACCCACTCTCTCTTCCCTACGCTGCTGCGTTTTACATATATCTCAGAACTTTATAGTTAATCAAATGTATTTAAGTACTCTGTCGTGCTCAATGCACAAGACAGGTGAAGATACCAACCTAATGTATGTGCGGAAATCGCTAAGATAAATTTTAGACTTTTGACAGAAGAAAAAACAAAGGCAAGTAAATTAATCTTCAAAAATGATATCATGCAAAGGAAAAGTTATGTTTGATTGAACAAGAATGAAAGCTTACTAATGTAAAATAAACAATTAGCCTACGTGCTGTTACTGTGCTAAAAATATTATAAGCAATGTTAATTTTTTGGTTTTAGCAATAGAAATAGCTAAAAAATACGATATTTTATTATTTATTTCTTCCGTCATAGACTACTTACCGTTTGGTGCGAATTTTTTCTTCCGAAAAAGAATCTGTAATATTTTTAGATTCATTTTAAGAAAATGTCACAGAGTAGGCCTATAGGTATCTACATAATTTTATGCATATTTTTTTATCCAAATTTTATCATTAGAGTCACACATACAACAAGTAGTACACCAATAAAAATTGGGTTTGTGTGAGTGGGGGGGGGAGGTTGTTTTCTAAAATATTTTTTTAACTGCTGATTAAATTTGCTAATAAATAAATAAATAAAAGAACATAAAATAAAAGAAAGAAAAGAAATATATTTTATATCTTTTTGTGCTATCATCGTTTTATAGCATACATTATTTTTATTAAAATGTTTTATTTTATTCATTTTGAAAGATAGGATCATGACTATGTAGTAAAAATAAAAAAAAAACAAAAAACTATTGTTATGTTTTTTTTTAAAACCTAATTGACCCGTACTTTAAAGTATAACTACAATAAAAGGAACAAAAGAATCATACCGTTGACAGACATCGCACTAACTAACTATGTATCTATGTATCCCTAATAGTCTCACTCTAAGTGTCTACTTGTAAAATAGAGAGTCGTAAAAACTTGTAAAGCAAACACATAAAATCAGCACCTTTACATCGACAGTGGGTTGGCGCGACTTTGTCTTCGAAGAGGGATACCGCTGTAGCTCTGACGGTGACGCGTCTAACTCGGTACGTCAATATATCCCTGTTGTCTTTGAACAACATTAGCCCCAATCTATTCTCCCGCTGTTTATCGAATAACAAAAGATCTTCGATGCGATCTAGCAATGTCCAATTAACCCTCTCCCCCCCCCCCTCGCCCCTATCTTTGACTCCGCCCCCCCCCCTCCCCACAATGCTATCAATTTTCGTTTACAGACTAAAGAACATACCTTTAGTGTCAATTCAGTATCACGCATTTACGCGTGTTCTTTGCCGTGCTATCCAGCAATGTAAATAGCTGAATAAGGAGGGATTTGGGGGGGGGGGGGCTCACAATATGTCACTCGCACATGGCCTCACATATTTAGTACTTGTGTAACATTACATATGCAAGTGTTGTATATTGATAGTAAACATTAATATGATCAAGAAACAAGCCAGGAATTGATTTTTATTTACGTTGATTATGCCTCATGAGCTAGCTATTCCAGTGTTGTTGTATTTTAAGAAAAAATTGGGTCGCCGAACTTAACAAACTATAAAAATAAAAATGTAAATAGGATTTCAGTCGTGACATTATCCCTTCAGTCACCGATTGACTTGAATTTCTACACAAAATTGCAGCAAATTACTCGGCGTGCTTTTATACATTTATTTTACAGATATCACACAGGTCTGTTATATTCACAAATAGTATTTAATCAATCGGTTTGGTATTATTATCTCCTTATCATACTTTAAAAACAAAAAAAAAACAAAACAAGAAGTAAATAAAAAATCACTATGCTAAACTGATATTTCGTCAGTATCTTTTTTTATTTTTATGAATCAGATGGTTTCGTAAAAATGCTCTTTTCAGTGATTAGGCCTATTATTTTGTATTCATATTAAGAGTGCAAACGAACATTTATTTCGTCAGTATTTAAAAAAAAATAGTATTTATATTCATTTGCCTTTATTCATAGTATTAAATGATTGATAATTATTTTTATAAAAAGTGTGTGTGTGTGTGTGTGCATGGGCGTATACAAGGGGGGGGGGGCAAGGGGGGGGCAAGGGGGGGGCATTTGCCCCCCGCCTCCACATTTTGGAAAAAATTCCTGAAAGTTTATTGCACTAAAGAACATGTACATATATCAAACATAAAAACGAATTATATCCGCAAGTATAACTTATTACATTATTGTAATTTTTTAAAGAATGGTTTCAGTTTCAAACAGTTCCTATACTAATAAAATTGAGTATAAAATTATAAAGTACAGTGATACAGCAGTAATGTTGTAATTTTTAAACTATTTATTCTGGAACCAACATTGTAAACGTTTTGGTATTTGTCCAAATCGATTGATAACATCTTCTTTAATTTTTTCCTTGTTTTGAGATAGTCTTTTTCTGTGTATACTCATCATACAAAGACCAAATAAACGATCATCACTAGTTGTTGAGTGTAGCCACGTTTTTACTGTCGTAGAGTGCTAAATGATCTCTCGATTGTGCATGTTGTTACTGGAAAAGTCGATGCTGTCAAAAAAAGCCATTTTAATCATGGGAAAAAATTGGTTTTATCTAAAACCTCACAAAGAGTCATTGTTTTTCCCCTTTACTAGTTTTACATTTCCATATATCATACAAGGTTTCAATCTCCTCGATTAAATTGTCAAATACGTAATATTCAGCGATAGCCCCGGCTTGATCCGTAAATGAGAGTCTTTCTAGTTTTATCATCAAAAAGGGATGCAAAACCAAAAGGGAAAATGCTGGTTGATTTTCTACACAAAAACGAGTTTCCAGTTAATAGAATCAAGGTAGGGTGTAAAAACAGTTATTCTAAAAAAATCCTTAGACAAATCAACTTTTGCATTTTTCCTGTTCATTGGTCTTCCAGCTTGTCGTGGATGTTGAATGTCGACACCTATGTCATCTACGGGGACGGATGGTCGAGCGGTAACGCGCTCGACTGTCGACCTGAAGGTACCTGGTTTGATTTCCGAAAAGGACCAAGGACATTTTTCAGGTCTATATTGCTCTACCACTATATCTCTTTCAAAACGGAACAAAAAAAATTCTTCTTTAATTTGGACACCATCTGATCTTTATCCCCTCGTGGGGGCATTACCAATTAGAGTTGGATCCACCGGTTTAACTAGATATAGATTTAGACAGTCATATCCCAACTCCATGATATTTTTGTTAGGATGACCAAACCATTTTAATACACCGCAGGAGACTTTTTTTTAGATCGGTGGTGGGGGGTCCTTTTGTTTGAGCCAACTGCTGGTCAATTGCCCCGTGAGCCCCACGTGCACAGGGGCCTATACTAACAGTACATGTATATCTCATTCCTAGTGTAAAAAAAAAAGATTGTCGTAAGAAGCCCTCGCCTGCTGATTAGTTCAGTGCCGTCTCTGTGTATGGGCTTGCAGTCACTTGACTGGGAGTTCGCACAATGGATTTCATGTTGCAATAAAAATACTTTAAATCGTTGCGCTATGCTAAATAAATCAACAAAAAGTAAATGCGTGTAATTTAATACAATCAAAGAATTAGAAAACGAAACAAGCTCATTTTTGGAGCCGTACAAAACTTCAACAAAGTGCATCCTTTGTTCATTATTGGTCTATCCAGTTGAAATGTTAATTCCACTCACTTCTTATGTCACTGAACAGAAAAGATACAGTTGTCGTAAATTCGCCTTGGATCAAGAGGCTCATGGGGACCCCTTATACCTAAAACGCAATCCTACGATACTGAATGTACCTACGATACTGAATGTATTTACTATACAGAATGTACCCGCAATACTGAATGTACCTACGACACTGAATGTACCTACGATACTGAATGTACATACGATACTGAATGAACCTACAATACTAAATGAACCTACGATACTAAAAGTACCTACAATTTTTATAACCATTTTAATTCCATCTTTTTTTAAGCAAACAGTTAGGATTTCTAGAATGGCTTATAACTAGAGACAGCTCAACAAAACTTGCCAAAATTATTCCTTTTCAGACACCTAGCACCAGGCCCGTAGCAAGGTCAAAGTAAGCAGGGGGCACCAATACCCAGCAAGGGGGCACCTTTACTTTTTTCTTTATTTTTTCCTCTTTTCTTCTTTTTTTAAGCGGGAAGGGGGTACTCCATACCTAGCGGGGGGATGGCACGGGCCCCCAAGTGCCCCCCACGGCTACGGGGCTGCCTAGTACCCTAAATCTATCCAGGATACCGACCCATGACCCTAGCACCCTAAATCTGCCCAGTATACCCACCATGACACTAGCACCATAAAGCTGCACATGATACCCACCATGACCCTAGAATCCTAAATCTGCACATAATACCCACAATGACCCTAGCACCCTAAATCTGCACATGATACCCACACATGACCCTAGCACCCTAAATCTGCACAGGATACCCACCATAACCCTAGAATCCTAAATCTGCACATGATACCCACAATGACCCTAGCACCCTAAATCTGAACATGATACCCACAATGACCCTAGCATCCTAAATCTGCACATGATACCCACAATGACCCTAGCATCCTAAATTTGCACATGATACCCACAATGACCCTAGCACCCTAAATCTGCACATGATACCCACAATGACCCTAGCATCCTATATCTGCACATGATACCCACAATGACCCTAGCATCCTAAATCTGCACATGATACCCACAATGACCCTAGCATCCTATATCTGCACATGATACCCACAATGACCCTAGCATCCTAAATCTGCACATGATACCCACAATGACCCTAGCATCCTAAATCTGCACATGATACCCACAATGACACTAGCACCCTAAATCTGCACATGATACCCACAATGACCCTAGCATCCTAAATCTGCACATGATACCCACAATGACCCTAGCATCCTAAATCTGCACATGATACCCACAATGACCCTAGCATCCTAAATCTGCACATGATACCCACAATGACCCTAGCATCCTAAATCTGCACATGATACCCACAATGACCCTAGCATCCTAAATCTGCACATGATACCCACAATGACACTAGCACCCTAAATCTGCACATGATACCCACAATGACCCTAGCATCCTAAATCTGCACATGATACCCACAATGACCCTAGCATCCTAAATCTGCACATGATACCCACAATGACCCTAGCATCCTAAATCTGCACATGATACCCACAATGACCCTAGCATCCTAAATCTGCACATGATACCCACAATGACCCTAGCATCCTAAATCTGCACATGATATCCACAATAACCCTAGCACCCTAAATCTGCACATGATACCCACCATGACCCTAGCACCCTAAATCTGCACAGTATACCCACCATGCCAGCTTAACCCTGCAGGGAACTAATATTTCTCAAAAAAAAAAGAAAAGTATAGACAACTCTTATCAGTCAACTTACAAAATTTGTCTTCTCTCTTTTTCACAGCGTGTTTTTAAAGTGAAGAAGGTTGTAGTGCATAACACATCGAGAGCAGTGCTGAGCACATCGGGAGCAGTGCTTTACTTATCGGGAGCAGTGCCTGACACATCGGGAGCAGTGCTTCTTTACACATGGAGAGAAGTGCCTTAGACATCGGGAGCCGCGCCTCACGCATCCGGAGCAGTGCTTCTTTACACATCGGGAGCAGCGCCTTACACACCGGGAGTAGTGCTTCGTTAGACATCTACAGCAGTGGTTGTCGAAATCGTCCTATTAGCGACCCACTAAGTTAACCAGTTTCGCTTGTCAAGTCTCACTTGTAAAGTCTCACTTGTCAAGTCTCACTTGTCAAGTCTCACTTGTCAAGTCTCACTTGTCAAGTCTCACTTGTAAAGTCTCACTTGTCAAGTCTCACTTGTCAAGTCTCACTTGTAAAGTCTCACTTGTCAAGTCTCACTTGTAAAGAAGAAAAATAAAAGATTGAAAGATGAAAAAAAAAAACTTTGAATGGAAACGACAAATTGTCAACGAATTTTTTTATTGAAACTTATGGCGAACCACATTCACAATTATGACTCGCCAAGCTCTGATTGATTCAGAGAAAAAAACTTTTAAAACGAGCAGGTTGTACACTTGTATATGCCCCTTGGACGGGTGTGTCGACCTGAGGGTCCCTGGTTAGATTTCAGGTGAGATATATGGATTTTTCGGGTCAAGTTAAAGTTATCGCTAAAATCTCCCGTGGTGCCTCCATGGGCATTGCACTATCGGCGATGCAGAGGGATGAAAGAAGGTCTCTACGAAAGCCAACCCTTTAAAGGTGTATAAGGGATTTTATCTCATTCTTACTGGGACTTCACACACAGACCTATCTTATCGACATGCCTTTACACTTTCTGATTTTGAAATGTAAAATACAATAAAGTACAATTAATCAAAACGACGTTGGTCCATATTTCTTTCCATTTTATTTTACTCGCCTACATATCGTCATGTGATATGCGAAAAATCGATTTGTTTATCTGTTGAACACAATGCATTGGCTGAAATACACCGCTTTCAATCGATTTCATTGTGAATAGTCTTATCAATGTTTACAACAGAGTCCAACGAGTTTTGCAAAGATATTTTTTACTGTTAAACATGGTTTATTCAAATTTTCGGTATTAAGTGTGTGTCATTAATGCTAGGCGACAAACTTTTCAATATAACACCATAAGCTTAGCAAATATATGTTTTAAAATATAAGTGTTTATTGTAAGCAAGTATCAATTAGTGCACGTATGTATATCTATGATTAATCCGAAAAGCCAACAAAATGATTTTATAAGTACCACAACAAACTTTTAGTATCAGATAAAAACTTAAAAAAAAACAACAATTTAACAACCAGAAAAAAATGAACTTTATTAGTATCTCAATAAATATATGTTAGTAACAACAAAGAAATAGAACCGTTATTAGTACCACAAAAAAAAACATTACTAGTACCACAAAAAAACGTTATTAGGGGCTGTCCATTAATTACGTCAACAAAATAGGGGAGTGGGGGGGGGGTCAGAAAATTTTTGACAATTGTTGACAAGGGGGAGGGTCAAGAAAAGTTAACGTCAACAATGTTACTTTTTTTTAGTTTAATATAATTACTTAAATAAATGAAAATTATAGCAGCGTTTGTAGTCCTGTGTTACACACTCGCTTAACATTCAGTATTTTAATTAAACTAACTATATTCCTACTAATTTTGCCACATAAACATTTTGGAAGCCACCTATTTCTTTTTTTTTTTTGGGGGGGAGGGGGGCAATCAAATGTTGACGTAATTTAATAGGGGGGTCTCTGGAAGTTTGAAAAGTTGTTGACAAGGGGGAGGGGTGGGGAGGTAAAAATCGCCAAAAAATTGTTGACATAAATAATGGACAGTTACACAAAAAAAAACTTTATTAGTGCCTCAAAAACGTTTTAATTACCAGAAAAAAAAAACGTAACTAGTATCCAAAAAACTAACTGTATTAACTAAAAAAAAATCGTTATTAGTACCAAACAAATTAATAAATAAATTATATCACAAAATTGTATTCGAAAAATTTAAAACTATCAACGGAATGTTTAAAGAAAATTAAAAGTTATGTTTTCACAGCAAAGAGAAACAGACATAAAAAAAAATATCTAATGGGTCTTGAAATATTTTTAGATTTTAGGCCAATGTATTTTTACTATTTATTTTATTTTCCAAGTTATTCTTGTTTTTTTTTAGAGGTCTGATTTGAGCTAGTATTATAGGATTAACCTTTAAGCTGATAAGACTTCAGCCGTCGGCCATTTGTTTTCATCTCTGGCTTCATAGGAGGAAATGGTAAGAAATCTGATTAACTCGTTACATCTTCTGGACTTAGGTCTTTTACTAGTATGTTCAATGTGGAAGGACTTATCATATGTCAATTGTGTACGTTTTGTTAAAATGTTTAGTAAAATTTGACCCCATTTTATTTACAAGCCTAAGGCCCACAGTAACTTTAATGCGGCCCTGCGAATAACACCAAAGTCTTGCTTAGAAATGAACTTTTAAAAAAAAAAGCTTTAAAAGATCTGTAGAGACCGTGATCGGAAGTTTTAGAGTTGGATTAGACAAGGTAAAATGGAAAATATACAACACAAGATCACGTGACAATACCAAGAGATATGGGTGGTATGCTATTACGCTATTTGACTATAATATACAAAGAAAGAAACGTTTTTTCAATTTGACTCAAAAGGGTAGGAGATTATTACCAGCCAATACGTATCTTGAAGAGATAGAATGAAAGTCAAAGTGTAGATAAAATAAAACAAAACAATTCTATTCTAAATATGCGTTTGAAACCCTTTACATCACATGGAATTAGTATAAACAATCTTTAACCACAACCAAACACAATTAAACTACATCTGTTGGAAACTAATTATACAGTAATTCACATTTAACTCACATGAAAGTGAAATTGATTTATATATATATATATATGTATATATATATATATATATATATATATATATATATATATATATATAGAACATCATTAAATTGAATAGATTACAAACACAGTTAGTTCAGTTCAAAGAGGCCTTAAATGGCAAAAAAAAGGTCTGCCAGACACAACCCAGTCTTCTAATTTTTAACACAAAAAAAACTAATTTACATTATTTTTTTTCATTTTATAACATAATTATCGTCAGATATACTTGATAAAAGGTCGTCAATATGCTACCCTATAATAACAAGTCACCGGTACCTTTGTCTGGTTTCCACCAAAGAAGCAGCAAGGGAGAAAAATCATATCCATTTAAATCATTGTAGTCTGTTATATACAATTGTAAGAAACTTTAGCTTGTTTGAAAACTCCAGCTGGACAAGGGTCAGTCGCAAAGGTTTCACCGTTGACGATTATTACACAAGTTTGTCGATGTGTACATCTTAAATGATGAAATTTGAAAAAAAAAAATATATATATATATATATATATATATATCGCTAGTGAATGACTTTATAGTAGTCATTGACATTATAGTAGTGATTGACATTATTAGTAGTGATTGACATTATATTAATGATTGATAAAAATACAATTTATTTTTGTGTTCTTTCTTTTTAAATCGTCTGACACAGGGGTGGGGTAACGTTTTGAGTTGTTGGCCACAATGGGTTTGCCAGACCAAGGGCAGATGGATGGGTTGCTGACATTAATTAATTTAAATTTAATGTAAAACTCCGACCATAAAAGTTTAATAACGGGCTTCAGTCAGAAACAAGTCGCGGGCCGCAAGCCTGATTAAAGAAGCTAACGGACCGGTTTATGCCCGCGGGCCTGAGGTTAGCCAAATGTTTTCCAAAGGTTGGTCTAGCAACACAAGAAAAAAACACCAGCTTTTTCTATTTTTTTTTTACACTATAAAAAAATATTTAAAATAAAAATAGTCAAACATAGGTACAAGCTTAAAAGGGTATACAGTACTTGTTTTTTATGTGTGTGGTCTCCTCCGTAAAGCAGGTCAATCCATCGTGATCCGTTTCGCCTGTTGTACAAACAGTACCAGAAAATCTGCCATATTTCACTCTGACTACATCAATGGACGTCCCAGAAGAACAACGCAGGGTCATTTGCATCCCTTCACAGGCGAAGGCTGTCGACTGACCCTCAACAACTGAAAGAGAAAGATGTAGAAGAAATATTTTGAATTGTATGAGACCTGTCTGACAGAGTATGAAAATACAAAAAAAAAATTTGTAATACAATTATTTGTTTAACGTTGAATGTGGAGAAATAGTATAGCCTAAGCTTGATGACGCAATTCGGTAGGCTCCGCCCACCGCAGTAGCTATGGCGTCATTCCGCCATCTCGTGTTGTAGTTTATTGTAGATTTTAGTGTATACGTCATTTGGTACAAAATTTTTTGTTCAGTCATGGATATCTAGATACCAGGATAGACAACCAAACAAAATTTCATTCTAGATGTGTACGGTTTAGGCTGACGCAAGGATTTTTTTCTTCTTTGTGTTTGTGGATTGTTTAATTTATTTATTTTTTTTTCTGAATATAATGTCTTCAAAAATATCCTACACACAGAGAATTGAATGTAGTTTAATAAAAAGTAACTTTTATTGAAATGAATCATAATGAATTTTTTTTTCTTCTTTGTGTTTGTGAATTGCTTAATTTATTTATTTTTGTTTATTTTTTTGATCTAAACTTTTTAAAAATAATAAAATACTTGCATAATAATATCACTTTCAAACATATATTGTTAAAAAGCCCTTTCAATTTACTACATTTTCATATATATACTATAATAACATAATTTTTAAAATAAAAGCTTTAGAGAAATATTAGTCGATAAAAATTTTAAAGACATTGACGAATTAAGATTGAAAAAGCTGGATGTTTTTTTTAACAATGTCAACAGAGGAGGGCTATTGAAGCCATCTGAGTACACCTTCTCTACTTGCCTACTAAATTGGAAAGTATTCAATTCATTGAAAAGATCAGCAAGTAGTCTGAAACTATTTCTAGGACAAACAAATAAAAAAAAAATGTTAAAATTGTTGATAGAGTAACAATTGTTGAGTCGTTGCTGATTGAAGAAATTATTTTTTTATTTCAATCATAATTTAAAAGAACTTATTTATGTTAAATTTTTTAATTGTTCGTCTAAAAATTATGTTAAGCAATTGAATGAGACCGTTCATGAAAAACCAATGAAAGAACGAAAAATAATTAAATTGACAAAATAAAGATTTTAAATTAAAAAAATTGCTATTAAAAGTTTTCAAACTTTAATTGCGTTTGTGTTTTTTTCATAAAAACATAAGTACCAAATATACAAAACTGCTATTAAACATGAAGACTAACGCTAAACACTTGATTGTGTGTCAGCCTAAAACGTATTTTTTAAAATATTGGTTGTCCTTCTTGATGCTATATCTAGATTTCCATGGTTCAGTTGTGTTGACCCGTGACGAGCGCTCTGCCAACTGCCGACCTTACATTTCAATGATATACGAATCCACTTGTTATTGACCATCCAATTTTTCGTTGCTCATTGCTCTTCAATGAAAACTGTTGTCATGGTATTGCCAACTCCTACGTCATAAGTAAATTGTAGCATATAACAGAAAAAAGATAGACACGAAGTCTTTTTTTTTCAATGATACCATTGGCATACGTTTGCAAAAACTGTCATTTTTCCTGTTGGACACAAATCTTACACACTGCCATTTTTTCTGTTGGACACAAATCTTACTCACACACTGTCATTTTTCCTGTTGGACACAAATCTTACTCACACACTGTCATTTTGGCTGGTCCACTTGAAGCATGCCGCCCTGATAAGTCTTGGTATACTCAATTTAAATGCAAACAAATATTTCTCAGTCCCTATTTAAATACTTAAAATAAAAATAAACAAAATCAAATAACAAGTACATAAAAAACGAAAAGCAGTTGAGTGTAATTTATGCAGGTCGTAAGTTGAATTTTAAGTGGCTCACAATGAGCTAGATTTAAAAAAAAAATGTTTTTTCGCATAGTTTTCTTAATTTTGAAGAAGTTGATCAACCAAAGATTTTTATTATTATTTTATAAAAATGCGAAATGCGGTTCTCGTCAACGTCGGAATCAAAATTCAGGACAAAAAATGCGATTAGAATCGGCATCGTTGAAAATTTGACCATCGTCCCGTTACAAACACTGCTGATTTTAGGTACATTAATGCACATCTATTTCATACGGCATTTTGTTAACACAAACAGAAAAAAACAAACAATTGTGACATGTGCTGAGACGTTTATTTGTTCAAGATGATAATTGTGCACTGAATATGTTTTCAGGTAGCAGAGAAATTCTACTTGACAATTTTGGTGGATATGGCGCTTTAACTACAGGTGTATGACTTAAAAAGTAAAGTAACCTTTAGCCCCTGAGGCCCTTAGGATAGATGAAGGGCAAAATTCATCTGTTTTTGTTAGCGCGGCATACTGAGTGATTGTTGGGGTGGCATGGCATACAGAGTGATTGTGTGGGTGGCGCACCCTGCAGCCTTTAACTCCCACAACTAAAAAATAAATAAATGTATGCGTACTATTGGAAATGAAACAAAAGAAAAAAAAATGAAAAAAAAAACATGAATTTAAACAAAAAAACAAATAACTATATAAAAAAAATATTATTCTATAACCAGTCCTGAGATCTTTTTAAAGTATATGACACAGAGTCAGAAATTTGAGTATTTTTTTTTATTTAATTGATTTGGTATCATTTTACATTGCAGGCAGCCCTTCAATTGCATACATTTATTATCACTTTGTGAAAATCTTTATTTGATGTCAGGTTGATAGCAAGGATAAAACTTCAACCAGCCCATTTATTTAGTAAAGTTATACCATCGTATGGTTCTCTGTGAAACATAGAAAAAATATATTATCAACATATATGGCCAGATCACACACACACACGAAATTAAATAAACTAATGAATGTAGTCTTCCATGAGCTTATATATTAAATTAGTTAAATATACACTTTAATTAATTAATCACGAGAATGATAAATGTATGGTTACAGATTCCGTCGCCTAGTTTGTTCTCCTGGACGTAAACTGTCACCTCAGTTTGTTCTCCTGGACGTAAACTGTTGCATCTGTTTTCCTGCACGTAAACTGTCACCTCAGTTTGTTCTCCTGGACGTAAACTGTCACCTCAGTTTGTTCTCCTGGACGTAAACTGTCGCATCTGTTTTCCTGGACGTAAACTGTCACCTCAGTTGGTTCTCCTGGACGTAAACTGTCGCATCTGTTTTCCTGCATGTAAACTGTCGCCTAGTTTGTTTTCGTGGACGTAAACTGTCGCCTCTGTTTTCCTGGACGTAAACTGTCGCCTCTGTTTATTTTCCTGGACGTAAACTGTTGCCTCTGTTCTCCTGGACGTAAACTTTCGCCTCGGTTTGTTTTCCTGCACGTAAACTGTTGCCTCGGTTTATTTTCCTGGACGTAAACTGTCGCCTCGGTTTATTTTCCTGGACGTAAACTGTTGCCTCTGTTCTCCTGGACGTAAACTTTCGCCTCGGTTTGTTTTCCTGGACGTAAACTGTCGCCTCAGTTTATTTTCCTGGACGTAAACTGTTGCCTCTGTTCTACTGGACGTAAACTTTCGCCTCGGTTTATTTTCCTGGACGTAAACTGTCGCCTCTGTTCTCCTGGACGTAAACTGTCGCCTCTGTTCTCCTGGACGTAAACTGTCGCCTCGGTTTATTTTCCTGGACGAAAACTGTTGCCTCTGTTCACCTGGACGTAAACTTTCGCCTCGGTTTGTTTTCCTGGACGTAAACTGTCGCCTTTGTTCTCCTGGACGTAAACTGTCGCCTCTGTTCTCCTGGACGTAAACTGTCGCCTCTGTTCTCCTGGACGTAGACTGTCGCCTCTGTTCTCCTGGACGTAAACTGTCGCCTCGGTTTATTTTCCTATACGTAAACTGTCGTCTCTGTTCTCCTGGACGTAAACTGTCGTCTCTGTTCTCCTGGACGTAAACTGTCGCCTCTGTTTTCCTGGACGTAAACTGTCGCCTCGGTTTATTTTCCTGGACGTAAACTGTCGCCTCTGTTCTCCTGGACGTAAACTGTCGTCTCTGTTCTCCTGGACGTAAACTGTCGCCTCTGTTTTCCTGGACGTAAACTGTCGCCTCGGTTTATTTTCCTGGACGGAAACTGTCGCCTCTGTTCTCATGGACGTAAACTGTCGCCTAGTTTGTTTTCGTGGACGTAAACTGTCACCTCTGTTCTCATGGATGTAAAAAACTGTCGCGTCTGTTCTCCTGGACGTAAACTGTTGCCTCTGTTCTCCTGGACGTAAACTGTCGCCTCTGTTCTCCTGGACGTAAACTGTCGCCTCTGTTCTCCTGGACGTAAACTGTCGCCTCTGTTCTCCTTGACGTAAACTGTCGCCTCTGTTCTCCTGGACGTAAACTGTCGCCTCGGTTTGTTTTCCTGGACGTAAACTATCGCCTCTGTTCTCCTGGACGTAAACTGTCGCCTCTGTTCTCCTGGACGTAAACTGTCGCCTCGGTTTATTTTCCTGGACGTAAACTGTTGCCTCTGTTCTCCTGGACGTAAACTTTCGCCTCGATTTATTTTCCTGGACGTAAACTGTCGCCTCTGTTCTCCTGGACGTAAACTGTCGCCTCTGTTCTCCTGGACGTAAACTGTCGCCTCTGTTCTCCTGGACGTAAACTGTCGCCTCGGTTTATTTTCCTGGACGAAAACTGTTGCCTCTGTTCTCCTGGACGTAAACTTTCGCCTCGGTTTGTTTTCCTGGACGTAAACTGTCGACTCTGTTCTCCTGGACGTAAACTGTCGCCTCTGTTCTCCTGGACGTAAACTGTCGCCTCTGTTCTCCTGGACGTAAACTGTCGCCTCTGTTCTCCTGGACGTAAATTGTCGCCTCTGTTCTCCTGGACGTAAACTGTCGCCTCGGTTTATTTTCCTGGACGTAAACTGTCGCCTCGGTTTATTTTCCTGGACGGAAACTGTCGCCTCTGTTCTCCTGGACGTAAACTGTCGTCTCTGTTCTCCTGGACGTAAACTGTCGCCTCTGTTTTCCTGGACGTAAACTGTCGCCTCGGTTTATTTTCCTGGACGGAAACTGTCGCCTCTGTTCTCATGGACGTAAACTGTCGCCTAGTTTGTTTTCCTGGACGTAAACTGTCGCCTCTGTTCTCCTGGATGTAAAAAACTGTCGCGTCTGTTCTCCTGGACGTAAACTGTTGCCTCTGTTCTCCTGGACGTAAACTGTCGCCTCTGTTCTCCTGGACGTAAACTGTCGCCTCTGTTCTCCTGGACGTAAACTGTCGCCTCTGTTCTCCTTGACGTAAACTGTCGCCTCTGTTCTCCTGGACGTAAACTGTCGCCTCTGTTCTCCTGGACGTAAACTATCGCCTCTGTTCTCCTGGACGTAAACTGTCGCCTCTGTTCTCCTGGACGTAAACTGTCGCCTCGGTTTATTTTCCTGGACGTAAACTGTTGCCTCTGTTCTCCTGGACGTAAACTTTCGCCTCGATTTATTTTCCTGGACGTAAACTGTCGCCTCTGTTCTCCTGGACGTAAACTGTCGCCTCTGTTCTCCTGGACGTAAACTGTCGCCTCTGTTCTCCTGGACGTAAACTGTCGCCTCGGTTTATTTTCCTGGACGAAAACTGTTGCCTCTGTTCTCCTGGACGTAAACTTTCGCCTCGGTTTGTTTTCCTGGACGTAAACTGTCGACTCTGTTCTCCTGGACGTAAACTGTCGCCTCTGTTCTCCTGGACGTAAACTGTCGCCTCTGTTCTCCTGGACGTAAACTGTCGCCTCTGTTCTCCTGGACGTAAATTGTCGCCTCTGTTCTCCTGGACGTAAACTGTCGCCTCGGTTTATTTTCCTGGACGTAAACTGTCGCCTCTGTTCTCCTGGACGTAAACAGTCGTCTCTGTTCTCCTGGACGTAAACTGTCGCCTCTGTTTTCCTGGACGTAAACTGTCGCCTCAGTTTATTTTTCTGGACGGAAACTGTCGCCTCTGTTCTCCTGGACGTAAACTGTCGCCTAGTTTGTTTTCGTGGACGTAAACTGTCACCTCTGTTCTCCTGGACGTAAACTGTCGCCTCTGTTCTCCTGGACGTAAACTGTCGCCTCTGTTCTCCTGGACGTAAACTGTCGCCTCTGTTCTCCTGGACGTAAACTGTCGCCTCTGTTTTCCTGGACGTAAACTGTCGCCTCGGTTTGTCTTCATACTTTCCTTTGCTTACAAATTATTTATTTCAACGTAACTTGGAAGGGGCAGTTTGATTTGTTCTCCACACGTTGTTTTTGGTTCACTACATTCTGAAAAGTAGAAAAGAAATGCTAATATTAAAGCTGTTTTATCATATCAAGACTGAATTTAGAGATAATAAAAGCTGTTTCATCGTATCATGATTGAAATTGGAGGCATGTTTGCACGAATTTATAATTATAAATGTTTAACATCGAATGAAAAAAATCTAAGGAATGAACAAAAATCTCACTAGGGTAAACTAACAAAATACTAATGTTGATTTGGGAAAATCATAGGAAAAGTTATCAATTGTAAGAAAGTGGGGTAAATCAATAGTAAAGATGATATCAAATATATCATTAAAAGAGAAATGATACGCAAAGCTCCATTATTTCAATTTATATCGTGCTTCAAATAGACCTTATTTTCTTACTTCATAAATTTCATTATGCGTATAATGATAAATATATAAATATATAATGATAGAGTATGAATACTTTTAATTAGTTGACAGTTATAGCCTTGATAGCGATGAGTAAAATCAATGTAATAGTTTACAATAGCATTGGTCAGCAACCACTGATAAACTATAGCTTCATATATTACAGTAAATAATTCACCGTTGTATTTGATATTAAAGAAATTTATCATTGCTAAACACATGGGTATTTTATTTTAAATGTTTTAGGCTTCATTAAAGTTGAAATATTATTACATTTGCTATTGATATTAATCATAGTGTCTCATCCAGCAGCCAATCAAAATAAACCAGACTTATCAATTTCTTTTATAAAACATAAAAAAAAAATTATGAGCCAAAATAAAGGACTGAAAAAAAATGTTGGTAGAAAAAAATGTAAGGATAAAAAGTCAGCAGTAAAAAAGTCAAAAGTAAAAAAAAGTCAACAGTAAAATAGACAACTATGGAAAAAGTCAACAGTGTTAGTTAAGATTTTCTTTGTATTCTGTTAAAGTTATTAAAAGTATTATCATTCACCGTTTGTAAGGACGGTATTTATTATTTAATTTATTAAAAAGAACTTGACTAATTGACAAAGAAGTTTCATAAGTCAATGTGTATGAATTGCTTCTTTGTTTTAAACACGACTGCCATTTTATATTAAATATAAGTATAAGCTATATGCTAGGGCAGACTTTCCCCGTAGCGTGAAAATTCTACAGCAGGGGCCAGACATTCTACAGCAAGGGGGCCAGGCATTCTACAGCAGGGTCCAGGCAATAGCAGGGGGGACCAGGTAATACATTTTACTAAGTAGAACAAATAAGCAAAGGGGGCCAGACAAAACCCGGGGGGGGGCGGCCCCCCTGCCCCCCCCGCACGCTACGGGACTGGGGCAGACTAACTGTGTCACAACTCATTTCTTTAAAGGTGGAACTGGCGACCTTCTTTCAAGCACTTTGCTTTCATCAACAAACATTGTAAATACCTCTGATAACCTTTCCCCCGTACCCCTTGGGGTAAGCTTACCACCAGTTGAGAGCTGCGGGTATAATCAAATGTATACATTGGTTGGTGTGAGTTTGAAAGCTTTCACAGTAACGAAATGATTTGGAAATAATTCTGTCATGACGCACACAAAGAAAATGTTGTACATAACAGATCCATCTTTTATTGAAAGAAATATTTTACATATGGCAAAATGAGCAAATATAAAATGTTTAATAATGTACTAACATATATATGGAAATAGATTAAACTAAGAAATATGTTCAGAGTAAAATTTATAGGTTACAAAACGAAATAAAATATCATTAGTACAGTTGATTGATTGATTGATTGAGAGAGAGAGAGTGAGAGAGACAGAGAGAGAGAGAGAGAGAGGAGAGAGAGATAGAGAGAGACAGAGATAGAGAGATAGACAGAGAGAGAGACACAGAGACAGAGAGAGACACACAGAGACAGAGAGAGACAGAGACAGAGAGAGAGATAGAGAGACAGATAGAGAGACAGAGACACAGAGAGAGACAGGGAGAGAGAGAGAGGAGAGAGATAGAGAGAGACAGAGATAGAGAGAGAGACAGAGAGAGAGACACAGAGACAGAGAGAGAGACACAGAGACAGAGAGAGACAGAGACAGAGAGAGAGATAGAGAGACAGATAGAGAGACAGAGACACAGAGAGAGAGACAGGGAGAGACAGAGAGAGAGAGAGACAGAGAGAGAGACAGAGACAGACAGAGAGAGACAGAGAGAGAGACAGAGAGAGAGACAGAGACAGAGAGAGAGACAGAGAGAGACAGAGAGAGAGAGAGAGACACAGAGACAGAGAGAGAGAGAGACAGAGATAGAGAGAGAGACAGAGAGAGAGACAGAGACAGACAGAGCGAGAGAGAGACAGAGACACAGAGACAGAGAGAGACAGAGACACAGAGACAGAGAGAGACAGAGACAAAGAGAGAGACAGGGAGAGAGAGAGAGACAGGGAGATACAGAGACACACAGAGAGAGAGAAACAGGGACGTAGACAGAGAGAGAAAGAGACAGAGACACAGAGAGACAGAGACACAGAGAAAGAGAGAGAGAGAGAGAGAGAGAGAGAGAGAGAGAGAGATTTAATTCACATTTTTATTAACACTGAAGACATTACACACAGGTATTTTTAATCAATAAAAGCCTATTATTTTATGGCCTGCACTCTTGTGGGTATTTATAGTTGATTATTCATTAACAGCTGTGCATACCAAAGAGTTCAAATACTTCTATGTTGACTAACCAGCAATGTAGGAATGTAAATGTTGTCTAACCAGCAATGTAGGAATGTAAAGTTTAATGCAGCTTTCAACATGTGAACGTAGACAACACACGCATTATTTAACATTGTTTTATACTGTATTAAACCCAAAACAAAGATAGGAAATAAATTAAATAAATAGGATAAAGAAATAGCCACAGCACAATCCCTAAAACCTTCACCACAAATATTTAAACTAGGGTTGTCCAAACTTCTGCTCTATGGCCACCTACGGCGAAGGCATAATAAACTGCGGCCCGTAAAATGGGTTGTAAAGTAATAAGATCGCAAATAATGGAATTGGAAATAGGAAAAAAAAATTGACGATGTTGATTATCATTTATTATTGAATAAGAAATGTGGCAGCTATTATTTCCATTGACTAAAAGAAAAAGCTGTAAATATTAAAAACACCAAATTATTTTTCTATTTCTTAAGGGCCGATAATTTTATTAATCTGATCGAATTTTTCGAATTTTGTTTTCATTTAGCATATTTCAAGTAGATTGTTAAAGTACGGACAAAGATTCAAACATTTTTTTTTTAACTGTGGAATGAAATCAAACTATTTCAAGAGTAAAAGAAAATTCACAGATAGAACTTGAGATGGAAAATGTCTCACGGACCAGACGCTTTTAGTAATTGGAATCGTCTCCCTTCTCAATGCAACATTAAATAGGAAGCAAATGATTGTGAATTTCGATAGATAGACTAAACGTGATCTGATGATTGAATTAGATAACAGTTGCCAACATATTATGGGAAAAGAGCATCATTTTATTTTAACATTTATGACTTAAAAGTCATTCGACAAATTTATGCGTCTGAAATCGATTTTTTTATAGTCAATAAGGGGCTGTCCATTATTTATGTCAACACATTTTTGGCGATTTTTACCTCCCCCCCCCTCCCTCTTGTCAACAACTTGTCAAACTTCCATAGACCCCCCCCCCCATAAAATTACGGCAACATTTGATTACCCCCCCCCCCCCATAAAAAAGGTGGCTTCCAAAATGTTTATGTGGCAAAATTAGTAGGAATATATTTAGTATAATTAAAATACTGAATGTTAAGCGAGTGTGTAACACAGGACTACAAACGCTGCTTAATTTTCCTATTTATTAAGTAATTATATTAAATAAAAAAAAGTAACATTGTTGACGTCAACTTTTCTTGACCTCCCTCCCCTCCCCCTTGTCAACAATTGTCAAAAATGCTCTGACCCCCCCTCCCCCCTATTTTGTTGACGTAATTAATGGACAGCCCCTAAATGTTAGAGTTTATGTTCAAAAAAACAATTGACAAAAAAAAAGTATTAGGCCTGCTATATTACACTGATAACTTACTGATAACTTACTGAGTACTGCTATTAATGTTATATAATCAATTATCTAACAGTTTGTGCCCGGAACACAATGTTAATAGATATCATTTATTTTTTTTTGCTCTGATGTCTTTTATAATAAACTATCTGTATTGTTTACTCACTTTTTACTAACAAAGCTTCAGTTATTATTTATGTATTTAAAAAATTCAAACACTACCAACTTTGTCATTGTATGTGACCAGCATAGACTAAACGTTTGGACACCCTTGAGATAAGCCAGAATAGAGCTAATCTCAAAATATACAAGATTTATATTATTTGGAATAATCGAAAGAAGAAAAAAAAACAAGTAAAATAACGACGAAAATAATAAAGAGATTTCTTTACTTTTTTTGGCAGTTGCCCTAAACTTGTGTTTTTTTTTTTTTGAAAAAGGCATCTTGTATAATGCTAGTCACAATATTGTTCGTTGTGTTGAAAAATATTGTGCTAGTTTAGCGTTGATATTATCTACAAAAAAATATGAAACATCTGGATTAATAAAATAGTAATAGAACATTAGCTTATGTAGCTATAATTTTTTTTCCACTAAATGGCCTAAATACTTTATATTTACATTTTATTAATGAGGGGATGATTACGTACTCCCCGCCCCCACCCCCCCCCACACTGATTCCGAAATAATAATCGATCCTTCACAAATACATGTATATATATGTATATATATATATATATATATATATATATATATATGTATATATATGTATATATATATATATATATATATATATATATACATAAAGTCGATTCCGCTTAATTAGGACACATCGGGACCGAGGCTTTTTGTCCCAATTAAGTGGCTGTCACAATTAAACATACACATTTACTATTGGCTTCTTGGTTTGGTTTCTCTGAGATTTGTCCCAAATAAGCGGCTGTGCCAACTAAGCGGTGTCCCAATTAAGCGGAATCCAGTGTACATGTATTTCAATTCGATTTTATTCAATCTGCAGAATATGATACAGGGAGTTGTTCTTTTTTTTTTTAAATTGATTATATTAGGGTTCTATAAAATTAGAATTTAGATAAGCAATCCGTGTTTTCGACTCTTATATCTTCAAATTTGTCGATTTTTTTTATTGAATCTTCCCATCAGTAATGTTTATTTATATTTATTATATCTGTATTTATTCTTTAATCTTTAATCTTACAACTTTTGCTTTTATCTTAGAAAATTATGATTTAAAAACAATAAAAAAAAAATAGTTATTGTTTAAATTGCAGGAAAGTTGAATAATAAGTAAGAAGACTTACTTTTTTGGGATTTGTAGCACACTAACTGTTAGTGTCAAAATTCACGTGACTTTAGAAAATACTTGGCCTTTAACATTTCCGCTTTTTGTTTTCTTTTGGTTCAAGCGATTTACAAAAAACAAACAAAAAAAAAATCGAGTAAAAAGTCATGTTCTTCATGAAAGCTTGTGTATTGGGTTAAAGCCGTGTTGCAGCTAACAAATGCTATATTTTTAGTGCTTAGACCTTTTTTCAATAAGATATTTATATATTACGATATCTCTTCTTCATTATGTTAAGAATACAACCCACATTTTGAGACAGTAAACATAATTATTTTAACTTGGACACCTTGATGATCATAGGGCCTCAACCATAGCTAACAGGAGCAATCGATAAAGGGAGACCATATTTTAAGCTTTATTTATGTCAGCTTTTCATTTCTTGTTCGCAAGACATTTTCTGGCGTTTGGGGTTTCACTGATGAATTATTCTTAAAAAAAACAACTATTCCCGGTTTCTTTCTGAAAAATTGGCCAATCCATCTCCATTTTCTACATGATGTAAGTCCATGGGGTCTCGGATCACTTAACCTGATTTTGTCGTCTATTACTCTTTCCATTGGACATTTCTTCTGATGGCTCGTTAGTCCATCGGCACTCAACCAGTGGTAAGCGTTCGGGAAAGGTTTGTAAAGGTACGCGGCAACATTCGATTTTCGTTGAAAACAACCAAGAGTTTAAAGAGGATTGCCAATTTACTGCGCGACCTATCCCCAAAGCACAAGTATGGTAAGAACATTCCATTATGAAATGAAGTACATTTATTCGCGAACCTACAAAGTGAAGGGTACCCGCGGATATACTTTAGCACCCTTTGGGGTCCAGTCGCTAAACAGATTGAGAATCGCTGCATTAGTCAACCAATGACAAACATCCGGAGCTTTGTCCAATCAATGCAATCGTGACTCGCCATGTTTCAGCAACACACAGCAGGATAGATTTAACATTGCTAATTGTATATATCCGGAGTTGTACATTGTTGAGAAGGAGACATTTATTTAACCGTTTAAAACTATTAGGTGTCATATGGTCCTACACTGACTATATTTTATTTTAATGTTTATTGCAAATAGACATTTATTATGATCAAGATTCACAAAAAAAGTACATAGATTGCAACATTTTATATAGTGGCTACGAATTGCGCTGAATGTAAACTACTTGTCTGCTGTAGAATGTCTGTTATAGGATACATTAAAATATATTTTTTTAGCATTTTCTATGTGACAATTTTCTATGTGACAATGTGTCTATAACACGTATTGATAAATCATTAAAACATGGTAATTACCTGGTCGAAATGAGAGGAAAATTATTAGTAGACAACAGAAGGCGTACATTCTTGTTGAGCATGCAACAGACCAGGTCACACACATTGTACACACTATCGATCCGACCAGGGGAACGAACATATGTTCATTAATTGATTTAATAGAGTAGCGTATATTGTATAATATATATATATATATATATATATATATATATATTTATTTATTTATTTATATTTATATATATCTACTAGCTTTACCCTACTAAACCTTTACATAGAGTTATATCCCCTTAACTTTGATCGGTAGGCTAGGTCGCCTAGGTTATTTTTGGTTTCGAGAAGATCCGATTTTTTCATGATTGTTTTTTAAACTGGAGTACTGTTGTATTAATTCTTTACTTTCGATTTAACGCAGAACCCTAAATCGCTATTATTTTATTAGATAGGGTGCCCCATAAGTAGGTTTACAAGCAGTGCTCGATTTAAGAAAAAACCAGTGCCGGTGATGAAACAAATTTTCTTCAGAGCCGGGGATAAATGTCATCCCCGGCGGGAATGAAAAAAGCCAAAGCAGAGCTGGGGGTGGCAATTCTCAGTGCCAGGGATATCCACAACATCCTCAGCGGCGGCGAGATGCCAACAATTTTTTTTTGAGGATCTTCAATTTACAAACCATGGACAAGTACTAATTTGTTTACATAGGGTCTTCGATTTACATCTTAGACAAAACCAACAAAAATAATATAAAATTTGGTGAATCTTAATTAACATAGTTCACGTTGGTTCATACAAATTCGAAGCTGCACATTAATAGGACAAGAAATGAATTTATTTTTAACAAAAAATGCAATTTTTCATTTATTCTGTTTTTGTTTTAATGAAATATTCCATTTCTCATACTTGTCTCAGTTATTTAAACAAATTATGACGCTGTTCCATAACTAATTCTTTTGTTGGTTTGCCAGAAGGTACACCGCTGGCAGAATGCCTTCTGTCTTTTAACCACATTGTTTTTATAGCATTTGAAATCTCGGCATTTGCTGTTCTAGCTGAGGATGATCTTCAAACTGTTAAGAAACTCAAGGGCTTCTTTGATTATTGTTATTTCATAAATAAAAATCCATTTCTTTAGTTTTTTTTTCATTTTTTAGCAACAAAAACAATACTATTTTTGCATGAATGATCTGAAAAGAGACACTTCCCTACATCCAGGCCATTCAGTTCCTGAAGAATTAAATGCAGAATCACGCTTACAAACCATGTATGCTGTTCGAAAAATGCGCGATGTAACTGTTACTTGATTTTAAGGCTGAATTAGCCATACGTTCTCACTTTTAAATAAACTTTCTTTCAATCAAGCATTTTCTTTCAATCAATTTAATATTTGCACAAATTCCATGGGATGTACTATTACCATGTTCTGTAATTTTATCACTGAGTTTTTTAATTTTGTATTTTTAGTATTTATTTCAAGTATAGAAAGTCCTTCAACAAATGGTTTCTCTATTTGCACTCGTTCCTTGCAGTGCAAACCTAAATCTTTAACTGAAATACAATAAGTACATACATGTATTACTTTTCCATCAGCAGTGGCTTAGAGCCATAGTCTGTTTTTCGGCCATGTCTTAAATCTTGCTAGGGTAAAAAAACTCGTCCTGTATGTTTTTTTCATTAATTGTTTCATTAAAATTGTTATCGACTTCGTTGCACGTATTTGGGAAACATTATAAACTTTTTGGTCGATTAGTGATGTGATGAGTTTCATTATTTGCCCAATAACAACTTTCTTGACAACCAACAAAGAACGTGTGTTGCATTTTACTATTGTGATATTCCATTGTCATGTAAGATGTGTATATCTACTCCCAATATATATGCAGTGGGTCGCACAATCGGTTCATCACACCAATGTTCAATTAATCTTTGACGTTCTAAATATACTGTAAAATCTTTATAATCTGCCCGAATTAGAAACGATTCTTCAATGCAATTCGGATGGTTTTCTAAAGAGGTCACGGCCTCTTGTCGCAACTGCTGAGCGTTGTATGTAGATATTAGATTTACAGAACTGGATTGTTGAAGTTGGTAAATTTTGGCGTAAAAAACATTTACCATCACTTGGTACATCCACAATAATGCAGCCTCGCTCTTCAACTATTTTTGTCAGATTTGTGTATAAACTTGTTGAAACAATATTGGAGTCCCCGTGGCCTAAAAATGAAAACGATACAGTATGAATTGCGATGAATTACTGTCAGATAAGGCGCGTTTCTAGTAGGCCGGGAAAAACTTACATACGCCCCCCACACCCTACTGTCCCCTGGCCTATATACTGGCCTTCCCGAGGACGAATTGCTAGATACGCCTTGCGTCGGCGTATTAATATCAGCATTACCTAGAGATAATTCATTTTAGATTACACTGTTTGGTTTTATTTTATAACATCTGAAGTATCTTATAGCCATAGATATCTATGCTTATAGCTGTGAATCAGTCTTGAAAACAGTCTTAAGAGTAATTTAATTGGGTGCGAAAAAAGGTTTTTATTTAATAAAGCCTGCTCGGCGTGCTATCTGTAAATAACCGGACGAGTGTTTTTTCCAGATTTTTTAGCAGAAATAGTGTTGCGTTGTTCAAATCAGCTGATTTTGTTTGTGTTTTTCATCTAATATTTGTAGTAATACTATAAAATCAATTCACTTATGTAAGCTAACCTTAAGAAAAATCAGTGCTGGGGATGAAAAAAAAATTTTCTGCAGAGCCGGGGATAAATGAAATCCCCGGCACGGATGATATTAGCTAAAGCAGAGCCGGGGATGACAGTCCTCAGTGCCGGGATTATACCCTGCAACCCCGGCGGTAAACCGAGCCCTGTTTACAAAACAACGTTGTTATAAACTTTATACCCACCACCAGCTAGATCGATAGCGTGTAAAGCTGACACAATGTACCGTTTGCACACCTGGTCCACTGTTGTTATCTGAGTCAGGTAAATGATATCCTTCTGTTGCATACTTGTATGTCTGAATCTATTTTAGTCATCTTAAATATAGATGAGTTATTCAAACTTTTACTGATGCGCTGCAACACAGCACTAAATTTACGTCTTTTATTTAAATGTTACACAAATTCAGACTGTTACTACTATTGTTACATGTTTATTACATACCTACATATTAAACTGATCTAGCTCAATGGTTTTCAAACCTGTTACGAGTCGCAACCCTCTGAAAAGCTTTTTTATAGTTTCCGCTACATACATGTAGAGATTTTTAAATATCCATTGGAGCCATACATGGATTCAAGCCGTGTATAAGGCGTCTTAGATAGAATTACTTCTATATACGCAGCAACATTCAATTTTAAGTCGAATATCTCTTAACGATGATGTATATTGCTATTCAAATAAGTGCTATATACTCTAGTTCAGGGGTAGGCAAAATTTTTCTACGGAGGGCCACATTGAAAACTTGATTGTTATCAACAGGCCGCTTATATATTTTGTCTACTTCATCTACAATTTACATCGTATGAAAATATGAATTAAAGATAATAACCACGTGTTTGTCTTTTATTTCAAATTCACACTCTATTACACTTGCACATTACATTTTAAATAAAGAACTAAATCAGTTGCTAATTTGTTCTTAGACTTGTTTTTTTTCATACAAGAAAACGCTTGCTCACAAATGTATGTGGATCCAAAATAATGTCAAAAAATTGCTAGAAAATTTTTTTTCTTAGGTGTGGATATTCCGCGGCTAGCAAACATTCTGAACACCCCAGCAAAAGAACTAATTTGAACTTCTTCAGGTCACAGTACGCTTGTAAGTCAAGCAGCCACAACTAATATTCTTTAGCCATAAACGGATTTAATATCCATAGATTTGAATCAAATAGTCGGAATAAAATTTCAAAAATATAGCGAAAACTCTAAAGAAAGAAAATCAACATCGACATAGGACGACCGCAGCATATCCATGCACACGGGCCGCATAATATATACTCTGACGGCCCCATGCGGCCCGCGGGTCGTAATTTGTCTACTCCTGCTCTTGTTTATACTGTTACATGCTAATATATTAATGATATTTACAGCTACAATGCTAACAATGCTATAAACTCTGATGAGTGGTTCGCCAGTAGTTGCAGGCTTCAATGGACCCAAGATTACCTGTGGCTATCACAGGTTAACAAATACTTCTTGCTTACAATCCACGATACATTATAAAAATAAAACATAAGAAATGAATCAATATTTTTAAAATAGATCAGAATAAGATAGAAAGAAGTTGATGTTTATAAAGCTACAAAAATCAAATGGAAATTATTTGTTTTTAAGAAAAGGTTCATAATTATTTCTTTTTTGCTATGTTTCGCAATGCACTATAATTAAAACATTTTTTGAAAGGGTATATTGTTGTAAACAGGAGCTTTTTGGGCCTCTAATGTATCTATTTCGTTAATACTTCATAATATGTCCGCATTCTTTAAGATCAACATCCCAACTGCCTCTTGAGCACCACCCACCAAAGGACACTTGGGAAAACACTCGCTAACACAGAACAGCGAACACGACAAATATCCAATCAGTAATAGGAACAATGTAATCATAAAAACTAAATAATATAAGTTTAATCCATCAACACTATACAAATGAATGATGACAAAATCACAATGAAGTCCAGACAAATAACATAGTCACCAACGGACTAACTTTTACACTCGTGAACTAGCAACTGTCCCATACGATGAACTCTTTACTGTCCGCTTAACTCCCTTCTCCACTTTCCGCTACAACGACCTTCCCTCCTAACCCCTGATCTCCTCAACCAAATACATCCATGTTCCACTGGTTATACTGGTCACTACGGTCACTCTCCATTCACTACTTTGATCTTTCACCCTTTTCACGATCAAACCCACGCCATGCCATTCAACACGCTGACACAACACAGCTCTCACACCCACATATAATATTCTGACAGCAGATATTCTGCTGCGCAACTCATAAACTAATACACAGCAATACAGGCCCGTAGCGTGCAGGGGGGCAGGGGGCCGGCTCCCCCCCCCTGCGTTTTGTCTCGCCCCCTCTGCCTGTTTGTTCTACGTAGTAACATTTATTTCCTGCCCTCCCCCCCCCCCCGATATTGGCCTGGACCCTGCTGTAGAATACATGGCCGCTGCTGTAGAATACATGGCCCCTGCTGTAGACTACATGGCCCCTGCTGTAGACTACATGGCCCCTGCTGTAGAATACATGGCCCCTGCTGTAGAATACATGGCCCCTACTGTAGAATACATGGCCCCTGCTGTAGAATACATGGCCCCTACTGTAGAATTGTCACGCTACAGGGCTGCAACAATATAGTAATTTAACTTGGTTAGAAAGATTTTACGTTTATTTAAGTGATAAGTTAAAATACCCTCTCTTAATGGGTTGAGGGCTAAAACATTTACTGACCCTCAATCGTAGATTTTTTTTTTCGAAGTAATGAACTAAACTATAAAATGCTGTGCTATTGTTTTTTTCCTGAAATTAACTGCTTTAATGAGTTAAGTTTTAAAAAGAATTATGTAATAAAGACACATACAAAAATATTTGTGCTTTGTTTTTCACCAGTTGTTAAACTGTACAGAATTATGACTTGTTTGTCATACATCTGTACGTCTATTAATATGTCGTATCGTTCTAGATATTACAATGTTTGGGTGTTCAGGTTGACGTGAAATTTAGAACATGTTTGCATTTCTCGAATTTGCATTACTATCAAATGTTTTTTAGTTAATTTATCAGCGACTTGTAGCTTTCCGAATTTTATTCTTTTCTTTCTATATGTGTGAAAAAAAATGTAAAAAAAATAAATAAAAAAATAGTTGTTTTGTCAAATGGGTTGAACAAACTCAAGTTTATATTGCAGAGTTAAATGGGTCTAGTTCAGTGGTATATTTTACTTTACACATAAAAAGTTAATTTATATTTCATCTTAACAAGTGTTCGATATATTTAGTTATATGACTAAATTTTGTGTAAGAAGCCATCAACATTCATGGCTTATATTGAAAGAGCCCGTAACACACACAAACACACACACACACACATATATATATATATATGTGTGTGTGTGTGTGTGTGTGTCTGAGAAAACGTTTTTAAAAATACGTTTTTTATCAAAATGTTCATGGTCAGTTTGTTTACAAACATAATCTGAACCTGGACACTTCTTCCTATCACATTTCTCCTCTATCATATCTTTTATATGACCACTACTTTTTTCTAAATCTATAAACAGGATGATTTTGCCACCCCTTTACTTGACTTATTTCCCTTTTTACATTATTGCTCTCAACTAAAGTTTCTACCATGCCTTGTGTATCTATTGTTACGATCGCACCCCCTCTCAGCACAGCTCCCCTCCCCCCATATTATGTTTCCCTCATCGCCACACCTGTGGTCAGCGTAGCACAGTTTATAGTGACCGAAATCAAAGCCCTATTGTCAGGCTTTGATGTCCGTAACGCCCTCCCCCTATTCTTCTCCCGAAATCAAAGCACCACTGGACTCTGGTCAAACCTCCGAGTCAGGCTTTGATTGTGTAACGCCCCGCCCCCGATCCCCTACCGAGATCAAAGCCCTACTGGACTCAGGCCGAAACACCCCTTCCCCCATCCCCACCCACCAGATCGGGGACCAGAAGTTGTAAGTTAGTTTTTAAGTCAGTGTGTTGCATTAGTGTTAGATTGGAGTTTGGACAGAGATGTAGTTTTATAGATTGAGTGTTGGATTAGAGTTTGTATGAGATAGTCGTGCAGTCACGAGTAGCTTAAATAAAGTTCATTTAGTTTATATTTCAAATCAATAAGCGTTGACTTATCTGTTGATATACCTGTGTGTTTCACTGTGTGTTTATTATCTACAAAAGAGCCCGTAACATTTATGGCACCTCCGACGTGAACTCGTGACTGCGGAGTAAGGAGTTATTGTGAAAATTGCTGTCAATACAAGCGACGTTGTGAGTATTTTCTTCTGTGGATTATAAGTGATCTACGGACATAATGATGTTTAACTTATTGTAATGCTGCTGTCGACCATTTGAACTGGTCTGTGATGAAAATTGTTGTTGCTGAGTAGGCTTCAGTTAAAGTACTGGTCTTAAACTGATGTTTATATGTAACAGAGATTGCTGTTGAGCTGATGTTTATATGTAACCGAGGTTGCTGTTGATGATGCTAATGTGTAACCGAGATTGCTGTTGAGATGAGGTTACTGTCTAGTTAATGAATTAGGCGCATAGTACTATACTTCTTACTGCAATCTATAGTACGTATGTTATTTATTGCTATATTGCACGTCATTGCTGGTTGCTGTTGCTGCCGACGTATTTGAGGTTGCTGACGTATTCGATGTTGCCGACGTATTTGATGCTGCCGACGTTTCTGCGGTTCCTGACATAGCTGATGTTGCTGATTTGAAGTTATTAGTAAACTAACATTGTTGAACTGATAGTGTTTCTAAAAGTGGTCTCAGGATATTGTCATTTATTGTTTAGAACCACGGACTGTGTTTTATTTTGATCTCTCTTATTCATTGGATCAAGTTCGGAGTATTGAAGATCTACAGATAAGTTATATTAATTTAGAATTTTTTGTAAGATTGTTCAATGTAACTTAATTGTTCACTGTTCCTGGTAAAATTCTGTATTTCGTTTTTTGTTAAATACAGTGGAGGTTAAAATAGGGTTTACCTGGAACAGCTATAACATTTATTTAAGTTCATTGGTTTATTTCACTATTGATTTTAATTAGCAGTGGTGACCTTCTTCTGCTAAATATTTTACAATTATTTTTACTTGCTTCTTTTTGCTGGTGTATACTGTTTACAGTGCCATGGCAGCCTTAACAGCTTTAATTGAGATGGGTAAGGACCTTGGGTATACTGGCAAAGAATTGCGGGATTGGGTTAGTATAAAAGAGGCCGAGGAAAAGGAGAGGGAGGAGGGATGAGAGGGAAGAAAGACTAGAAGAGATGATAATTAGAAAAATGGAAGCCGAAAATGCTCAAATCAAATTACGTTTAGATATTGAAAAATGTGTCACTAGAGATCGATTCAGTGATTTAGTCGAACCATGTGTGTCGGAGGGCGTTGATAACAGAGACACAAGCTTATTGGGGTTTGGGAATAAAGGAGTAGATAGTTCATATAAGTTTGAGATCGATTGGAAAGAAAAAGATGTACTAAAAGCAGAACCGATAGATACAAATGAAAAAATAGAAAATTTAACACTTAGACTTAGTTCAGTAGAGAAGTTGTTGCATAATATTTTTTCCAAATTAGATATGATTGCTGCATCACAACCTAAAGTAGAAAAGGGGTTAAAGGCCATGATAGATAGACTAGGCATAGCGGAAACTTTAGTCGAGATCAATAGTGTCAATAGAGAAATTAGTCAAGTAAAGGTGGTTAAAGAAGACAGAAAGCAGACCAAACATTATGGTAATAATAAAGAAATAGTTCAGGAGAAATGGGATGAGAAGAAGTGTCCAGTTTCAGATCCTGTTAATAAAAAAAGTAACCAGTTACAACAACGAGAAACAACTTTTCAGGGGCGTGTTAAACCTGTAGCTGGTCAAAGTCGGTCAGTGGGGGGAGGTGAACAAAGGCAGAGGATGAGAGTTAGACACAATGAGTATCAGCCGCCTAGAATTATAATTGTAAGAAAGAGATCTGGTCCTAACTGTAATGGGCCAGTAGAACTATTCAAGAAGAACAAATGTCATTGTGCGTACGGGTGTAGAAAGAAGTTTGATGTAAGAGGGAAACGTTGCGAAAATGAGAGTTTGTTGAAGTATGGGCAAATGGAGACACAGTGTAGACATGGTATGAACAATGTGCTTCTGTACAGGCGTAGAAATGACCCACAAAATATTGATGATAGAAGAATGAACTACACTTGTCATGGGGATATTTGTCTAAGGTACAGCCATAGAAATATGGGTACAGATTTATATGATAGACGAAGGGTAGAGAAATGCATTAGGCCTCATTACCCCTATCAATATTTCACTTCTAGATCAGTACCAAGAAATAATCGGGTTGATAACAATCTTTATCAAATGAGAAAGCCTAGATATGGGTTCTTTCAAGGCAGAGGAGAGAGGGATTTAGATTGCAACTGGCGGGAGCATATGATAAAATAGATTAATTCTGTAAACCTCGTGACATCCTTATTTCATATGTACCAGACATGGTTAATGTTTCTAATTAGATAACCTGTTATTTTTGTTTATGATTTTGATTAGGCCTATGTATATTGGTGAATATGTGGTTTTGTTATATTTTTTCATTGACCAGTTTATTTGTGTTGAAAAATGTATCATTTGGTTATTACAGTACTTAGCTTTTATCAATAATTTTTCTACGCATATTAAAGCTAACTAGTAATTGACTAGTGCTATTAAATATAATTATGAATTGACATTAATTCCTGTTTGCATTACTGACTGTACTGTTCTATTTTAATTTCTGTGTAAGGGTAACTGTAATGGTCTGGGTATATTTTCATTAGTACATTTATTACCATCCTAGGTTTTGCATAATAATTTTTGTGTTGTAAAAAATTCGTAAGATAGATATATTCTCTCACTGTATTGATGTTGGGTGATAACTAATGATTGTCACATGACTCCTCACATTGGCTTATAACTTACATTTTAAATATAAGTATTTTGCCTAATGTAATCAATTGATTAATTTAATATTGTTATCCGATTTTGTTCTTGCTGGCATTGAGTGTCCAATCACTAACAACTATGTCATTTGTAAATATATTGTTACCAGTTTAAACATTTTGTTGCCAGGTGTTATGTCGCCCTGTAAATATACATGGCTTTTATTAATTGCAATACCGTTATGTTGGACCCGTTTTAGTATCTCTTGTCTCATTGTTTCCCTCTAGCAAAAAGAGGCATGTATGTTATAGAAGATTTATAATGGGTTAGTACAGTAGGAAACTTTGGGATGACATTTTGTTTAGTAACAGATTGCGATTCCTTAGGCAAAGTGACATATAGGCCTATATTGTTCATGCTTTACCTGAATCTGTATAATTTATATTAATTGGCTGTTGTGTTATGCAATCTCTTGTAAAACTGTTAGATGTACCAATATAAGTAAATTGATTATATTTTAGTTTCTATTTTTTAGTTAAGATAGTGTAGCTGGAACCAAACAAATTGGTTTGATAGACCGTAGAATGGATGACCCTTCTGTTAGAAGACGTAATTTTAGAATTATGTCTCCTGTGTATCTTATCAGCATGTCGTTTTGACAATAATAATTATGTAATTTCCAAATGTATGATTTTTTTTTGTTTAGTACACATTTTGATGTATATTTTATTTTGCATGATTGCATCATGCTTACTGACAAGGAGGGAGATGTTACGATCGCACCCCCTCTCAGCACAGCTCCCCTCCCCCCATATTATGTTTCCCTCATCGCCACACCTGTGGTCAGCGTAGCACAGTTTATAGTGACCGAAATCAAAGCCCTATTGTCAGGCTTTGATGTCCGTAACGCCCTCCCCCTATTCTTCTCCCGAAATCAAAGCACCACTGGTCTCTGGTCAAACCTCCGAGTCAGGCTTTGATTGTGTAACGCCCCGCCCCCGATCTCCTACCGAGATCAAAGCCCTACTGGACTCAGGCCGAAACACCCCTCCCCCCTTTCCCCACCCACCAGATCGGGGACCAGAAGTTGTAAGTTAGTTTTTAAGTCAGTGTGTTGCATTAGTGTTAGATTGGAGTCTGGACAGAGATGTAGTTTTATAGATTGAGTGTTGGATTAGAGTTTGTATGAGATAGTCGTGCAGTCACGAGTAGCTTAAATAAAGTTCATTTAGTTTATATTTCAAATCAATAAGCGTTGACTTATCTGTTGATATACCTGTGTGTTTCACTGTGTGTTTATTATCTACAAAAGAGCCCGTAACATCTATCATAACCTTCAAACCCCCCCCCTCATCTATTGTTGGCTGTGATGAGGCGATCATTTCAATTTGTTCTAATTTTTTAAAAAATATAACACAATATTTTTTTCCACTGAACCCAGTCTAAGTGATACTTTTTTTTTCATTTTCTTTGTCATTTATATCTATTGGTTCTGCTCGTAGTTCTTCTTCTTTTTGCCTATCCATCTCACACCCATGTAAACTCTCCAAATGTCTTTTTTATCTATGAAAACCGTATAATCATGCGTCTCCGCTATCCAACCCCTGCAGGGCGACACATGGTTCGACTAAATCGTTGAATGCAATAACCCAGTAATTACAACAATAGACGTTCCATTTTCAATTATATCTGTCAGGGGGGGGGGGGATTGGGGGGAGGGGGGCATTTCTATGTTTAAAATTAAAAAAGACTACCCGTGACTACGATGCATGTTTCTCACAATATCCTCACTCAGCAGTCTCAAGTCTAGTAGGAGGTGCCTAATGTTACGGGCAGGCCCGCCGAGAGGGGGGGGGGAAGGGGGGATCATTGCCAGGAGGCCCGCATCTGTAAGGGTGGGGTAGGGGGGGCTGTCTGCCCCGACCATGTCAATTTTATTCACGACTTATTGTTTATTAAGGGGCCCGCAATGATGTCCTGCCCTGGGGTCCGTGTTGGCTCTCGGCGCCACTGGTTACGGGTCGCACCTTCGTCCAGCTGCCGAGCGCATTGATCGCTTTGATCTGCGCTCTACTGACCACATCTCTTGAGGTGGTGGGGATGAGGGGGGGGGTGGACATGACAAGTGGGTAGATGTGTTATTGAAGGGGGGCTACGATCTTAACAATATATATATATATATTCAAAAATGTATTGTTTACTGCACTATATCTATAGTTTCAGTGGTATTTCGTTATGACACAACGGAGATGAATAAGATTTCTGATGTCTTTTTTGTTTTAGAAAAAGTATATATATATATACATATATATATATATATATATATATATATATATATATATATATTAATATGTATTATCGTGAGTTCTAATAATTAGTAAGCTTTTAGGCTTATTCTAATGTGAAAAAAAGAAACACCAAACTTTTCCACATGTAGAATCTGGCAATCTTTGAAGTGCAAATGTTTAATTTTAATTTACATAGGTGTTAACAGAACTCAACTATCGATGCGGCAGGCGAGCGGGTTGTGGGAAGCAATTGTACGTTTTTCAGAGAAGTGTCTGTTGGGAAGGAGAGATAGGGTGGTGTGTTAATGCTGGTCGTTCTTGTTTTTCGCGAAATGCTACATTTCTGTTCATTATAACTTTAAGCGTTTTTTTCTGGCTGCGTTCTTTTACAATGCCGCGCCGCACTTATGAATCAAGCGGGTGCAACACACTCGCTGTTGGCAGCTTCAATGGGGTGGAAAAATCATCCTTTTTGTAGATTTAAAAATAAGAATACATTGCAAGTTGTCAGTTCTAATTAAATTCAAGTAATTTTTTTATTGTTTTTTTTTTAATTATTGCTTCCATCAATTATTACCTTTAATATTCTTAAACTCAATTGTTCGTATATAACTGTTTTAATAATAATTAAAAAAAAGTTAATCTAGGAAAACGTTAAAGAAACACGGCAAGTAAATTTATGGAAAAAATATAAAAGAGAATTTAAGTTATCTAATTGTACTCATAACATTTTAATTAACTCTGTCACTCAATGGCTATTGTTTGTGACTAGCTGTACCCTGCAAAACCTTTGCATAGAGTTATATCTCTTTAGGCTTGATGGGTAGGCTAGGTTATTTTTTGGTTTCGGGCAGATCCGATTTTTTCATGATTGTATTTTAAACTGGAATACTGTTGTATTAATTCTTTACTTTCGATTTAACGCATAGCCAAAATCGCTGTTATATATATATATATATATATATATATATATATATATATATATATATATATATATATATATATATAATATATATATTATGAAATAATGATAGGAGCAAAGGTTGTGATAATTAGGGATGTGACGGAGCTGATGAAAATCCGCTTCCGTCAGATTCTAATTTGGCAAATATAAATCCGTCGGATTCGAATGCGGATTCGGATTTGGGTCAACACTTGGCTAAAAGGGAATATAAAAAGGTGTCTCTTTAATTCTACTTCTGTCGTATTTCTTAACTTATTTTTTATGGGGGTGAAACAACTGTAGCTCCCCCCCCCCCTAATTGGCGGTAGCATCAAGACGATGGTCAAGAGACCAGTCACGTGATCTAGTTTGAAAAAGGGGGGGGGGGGGGGCGGGAATCGACTTCGGTCTCTGATATAAGCTAGTAAACAGAGTGAAAGGACATTAGATTTCTAGACAGAGTCGAGAGTGGACACAAGTAGATTATCAGTTGATATTGATGTTATTGTAAGTAGTGAAGTTGATGTTGGGCCATATTGCATGTGATGTACCTTGTATTTATAATAAATATTACCATAAACACGGAATCCAAATGCCTCTGTTATAAATTCTAGTGTACGGAGTTTGAAAGCGTCTGTATTTAGACTATCTATAGTCTGTATTTAGACTATCTATAATAGAACGAGTGGCTATAGAGTGAAAGAATCCTAGGCAGACAAGATACTAAATACACAGTAGAAGTGGCACTTAATCCAGCACGCAACAATATATATATATATATATATATATATATATATATATATATATATATATATATATATATAGATGTATGTGTGTGTGTGTGTGTGTAATATACCTAAATCTATATATAATTCCAAATCTTTCAAATCATTCCAAATCATTCCAAATCGTTCCAAATGTAATTCAAATTCATACCAAACCATTCCAAATCATTCAGAATGGCATTCAAAATCATTTCAAATGTCATTCCAAATCATTTCAAACGTCATTCCAACTCGTTTAAAATCATTCAAAACGTCATTCCAAGGTCATTCAAACTCATTCCAAATCATTCCAAATGTCATTTTAACTCATTCCAAAAGTCATTCCTCCAACTCATTCCAAATTATTCCAAATGTCATTCCAACTCACACATAACCAGCTTTTCGCCATTCCAATCCACACATCCACTCCGCCATTCCAATCCACACATCCACTCCGCCATTCCAATCCGCATATCCATTCCGAGGTTTAGAAAACAATGTTTGGCGAGAGGGGTGTATCTAAAATACCTTCATGACCAAACACGACGTCTAATTTATGAACAGCTGAGTAAGGGTCCAGGAGTTTAGTTTTATCTGTTTTTTTTTTATTTCGGGTTTTCGAAAGTCTCTAGGTTTTTAAATTTTAGTTACGATTTCTATGGCCGTGTTTGATCTGAAAACGGTAATTTTTCAAATTCGAATCTGACGGATTTTTTTTTAAAAATCCGTCGGATTAGAATTTGCTCAAAAAACGTCGAAGTTCGAAAGTCGTCGGATTCGAATTCGAACTTCGTCACATCCTTAGTGATAATAATGTTCATGATGCAGCTCTATGATTACTGCATGAAGACTTAAAAGATGCTGTAACGCATGGGTAGATTTTGAAAGGAAAACGGGCAAAGATCAGTATAAGTGGAGAGTGTTTTTGCGATGAGCCAGATTACATAAGGGCTTTAGAGACGAAGGTCATGATGATTACAAAAATGTAAAAGTGTTAAAGTATGAAACAAAAGCTTTAGTGTGCAATGAATGGCACATCATCGTGTTGTGTGTAGTTTTTAAGATTATACTTGAAGTCTGTATGATTGTTTACGGCATAATACATTTTTTATATTGGGTAAACATTGTGAGTAAAATTTGAAGAAAAATCGAAGTTTAACGTTACATCGTTATATAAATCTTGATGAATACATGACAAGTATCAGAAATGAAGATGATTTTTTTTCTTGTTGGCTTAAACAAATTGGTAGAATTGGTTCGCATGGTGCCAGTTTTGGACTTTGATCAACTGAGATTACGGGCGTTGAAGAAAATATTTGGGCCCTTAAGAAAACGAGACTTTAAATTGGGCACTGTTGGGGCCCCTAAATATTCGGAGGCCCCTAGGCGTGCACCCGCTGCGCCCGATCTTAAATCCGCCTTTGCGTAGAACCCCATCTTTCCTTATGTCTTGCCAAATGAGTGAAAAATTCGAATATGATCACAACGATGAAAAATTTCAATTCCCAAAACGTTAAAAAAAAAACAAAACATTTGTATTTGCCGCCTTCTATATACGAGATATCTGAGCACATATACATGCACACAATGCAGACCAATTATTAATTACTGTAATAATTATATTTGGCTTCAAGATTTATTTTATATAAGTAACTGGCCACCATTGGAAGTAGATTTTAGCAGACTGTAGAAAAGACAGACAACTACAAACTTCATTATCGAAGGACGTACTTTTGCAGGAAGTATATTTTTTGTAAATCTCCAGGCAACTGGTATCATTACATTACGTACTTTTGCAGGCAGTACATTATTTGTAAATCTCCAGGCAACTGGTATCATCACATCACGTACTTTTGCAGGCAGTACATTATTTGTAAATCTCAGGCAACTGGTATCATCACATCACGTACTTTTGCAGGCAGTACGCATTTTTGTAAATCTCCAGGCAACTGGTATCATCACATCACGTACTTTTGCAGGCAGTACAGTTTGTAAATCTCAGGCAACTGGTATCATCACATCGTACTTTTGCAGGCAGTAAATTGTATTGTAAATCTCAGCAACTGGTATCATCACATCACGTACTTTGCAGGCAGTACATTATTTATAAATCTCCAGGCAACTAGTATCATCACATCACGTACTTTTGCAGGCAGTACATTATTTGTAAATCTCCAGGCAACTGGTATCATCACATCACGTACTTTTGCAGGCAGTACATTTTTTGTAAAATCTCCAGGCAACTGGTATCATCACATCACGTACTTTTGCAGGCAGTACATTGTTGTAAATCTCCAGGCAACTGGTATCATCACATCACGTACTTTTGCAGGCAGTACATTTTTTGTAAATCTCCAGGCAACTGGTATCATCACATCACGTACTTTTGCAGGCAGTACATTATTTGTAAATCTCCAGGCAACTGGTATCATCACATCACGTACTTTTGCAGGCAGTACATTATTTGTAAATCTCCAGGCAACTGGTATCATCACATCACGTACTTTTGCAGGCAGTACATTATTTGTAAATCTCCAGGCAACTGGTATCATCACATCACGTACTTTTGCAGGCAGTACATTATTTGTAAATCTCCAGGCGGCCGGGTGTCATCACATCACGTACTTTTGCAGGCAGTACATTTTTTGTAAATCTCCAGGCAACTGGTATCATCACATCACGTACTTTTGCAGGCAGTACATTATTTGTAAATCTCCAGGCAACTGGTATCATCACATCACGTACTTTTGCAGGCAGTACATTTTTTGTAAATCTCCAGGCAACTGGTATCATCACATCACGTAATTTTGCAGGCAGTACATTATTTGTAAATCTCCAGGCAACTGGTATCATTACATCATTAATCCAGTAGTACGAATGTAATTTGTCAACAAAGTTTTTCTTTATGAAAGAAAGTAGAATATTTGTCATTTAATAAACATATATATATAAAACTTAGCCAACTGTTCTCCATGTCAGTGATTGCTAACTGCATTAATTAATGTGTAACGTCTCACACATGTATGTGGAAGTTCAAATAATAAATAATCAAAACTAAAACTCCGAAGAGACTGGCAATACTGCATTTAATAGTATACCTTCCAGCAGCACCGTAGCGTGAAAATTCTACAGCAGGGGCCAGGCATTCTACAGCAGGGGCCAGGCAATAGCGGGGGGGGGGGGGAAGTAATACATTTTACTAAGTAGAAGAAATAAGCGGGGGGGGCAGACAAAACGCAGGGGGGGGCGCCCCCGCCCCTTCCCCACCCGCACGCCACGGGCCTGCCCTCCAGAATTACAAGATCTACAGCATTAAATACATAAAACAACATACACCAATGACAGTTATCAGACATCAACAAATAAAGCCATATTGCACTTAATCTGAGCGCTAATAGACGATATTTATTCGACATTTAAAAATCATACTGTGGCTTTTTTTACGAAATTATGGCATTTTTCATTTAAAAAAGCCTGTTATTTTTAGGGCATATTTGATCACTTTTAATGGTCCAACGCTCGACAGCGCTCAACAAGACATATCTTTTGCCTCATTGTCATTCAAAACCACATGTGTGATTGTGGCCACTATAATCTCCCATCAGACATTGATATCTGTTGACATTTTGAACATGAACATGTTCCGGTTGATTGCTCTAACTTTTTTTTCCCCTTCATTTTCAACAAAACACTTCCATCAATTCCATGTCCATCAATAAACTTTCTCACTTGATTCGCTTCAATTACAAACCTCGGTGGGTGGGTGTGGGTGTGTGTGTGTGTGTGTGTGTGTGTGGTGGGGTGGGGTTAGAAAGGATATGAAACATTTGTTTCTGGGTAATCTCTGATCAGTGTGGGCTGGTAATTTTAACTTGAGTGTCAGGTCACGAGTGGCATTGATCTTGGTCACGTTAACCTTCAGGTAGATAGATGTTTTAAGTATGTTTTAACAGGTATACACTTTGTGTGACCTGGATTCTTTATGCAGCCAAATAGATGCTAATGTTGTTCAGCTTCTCTATCTTCTGACACTTTAGTTTCTTGCTTACCTGTAGAGTCAAATTTAAAAACAAGCAATTAAGCCTGTTCCATTCTGGACACAGGACGTGTTAGCGCATTTTCATGTTATCTTTCAGTAAATATTTGTAAATTTTGGAAATGTTTATAAATTCAATTGTGCAATGCATATATCTGAAAAAAGATGTTAAAAGGACAAGTAAGTCATGTTGAATAACTGTTACAAAAATAAATAATGATTACGCCCCTTTGATTAGCTTTTATTATTTATATTTAAAATATAAGCAAAACGGTACATAACAAAGTCTTATATTTTGGCCCTGAGAGGTCAAATCGCGAAATGGACTTTTGATGTACACTTGGCAGGCCAAGACCTACACAATGATATATACATCATGGGTCTAGGACTTATGGTTGCTGAGATATAGGGCGGTCCATTATTAATATAGCTTATATAGTAAAAAACGGTACTTTATAAGGCCCCTTTTACGGCCCTGAGAGGTCAGATCGCGAAATGGAAAAAAGTCATTTCTTGGAAGGCCAAGACCTACAAAATGATATATACATCATGGGTCTAGAACTTATGGTTGCTGAGATATAGGGCGGTCCATTATTAATATAGCTTATATAGTAAAAAACGGTACTTTATAAGGCCCCTTTTACGGCCCTGAGAGGTCAGATCGCGAAATGGAAAAAAGTCATTTCTTGGAAGGCCAAAACCTACAAAATGATATATACATCATGGGTCTAGGACTTATGGTTGCTGAGATATAGGGCGGTCCATTATTAATATAGCTTATATAGTAAAAAACGGTACTTTATAAGGCCCCTTTTACGGCCCTGAGAGGTCAGATCGCGAAATGGAAAAAAGTCATTTCTTGGCAGGCCAAGACCTACAAAATGATATATACATCATGGGTCTAGGACTTATGGTTGCTGAGATATAGGGCGGTCCATTATTAATATAGCTTATATAGTAAAAAACGGTACTTTATAAGGCCCCTTTTACGGCCCTGAGAGGTCAGATCGCGAAATGGAAAAAAGTCATTTCTTGGCTGGCCAAGACCTACAAAATGATATATAGATCATGGGTCTAGGACTTATGGTTGTTGAGATCTAGAGTGATGACAGACAGACAGACAGACAGACAGACAAAACGGGGACAATAGAGCATTTTTTTTCGAAAATGCTCTAAAAATAAAAAAAAAAACAGTTCTTGAACAAATGGAACTAATTAGAAGTCTGGATTCAATACAGACTGACTAGACGATTTATAAGGTCGTGGAAAAATGTTTTATATTTTGTTTAAAAAAAATAAACTTCAAAAGGCTGTTCGACCTTTTTATAAGGCTGTTCGACCTTTTCATAAGGCTGTTCAACTTTTCATAATCGACCGTTTCATAAGGCTGTTCGACCTTTTCATAAGGCTATTCGACTTTTCATAATCGACCTTTTCATAAGGCTGTTCGACCTTTTCATAAGGCTGTTCGAACTTTAAACAATGTTATGGCTTAGCTTACTCGTTGTTTTTTTTTTTAACGAGTATGAGCACGGTAATGGTTTTGAGTCGCATTACACTCAAGGTCAGTTTTCTAAAAATAAAAGGCCGGAGAGACAGAAAAAATAGTAAAGTTCCCTTAAGTTCCTTTAGGTAAGGCGAGGGAGAAGGAGGGAGGCATATACAATGCAACCGCGTGGCGCGTCTGTAGTTGGGGGTGTAGACAGGTATATGGTCTATTCTGGGCTTTGGATCCTTGGAATAGCCTCCCCTGCCTATCCCCCCTCCCGCAAATTACGCCCCCTTCCTACACTCTCGTTATTCAAATACTCCGGTTAGCGATTTCCCTCTGGACAACCATCTTATTTCTGTGTACAAGTGAAGTCATTTTTGCTCACAAATCTGCTCAAATACGCGCGTGATTTTATGCTGATAAATAACCTTAACTACATCGACCAGTATGCTGTTATATTACTGTGGCATTTTTTCGACTTGCCAGCATTTCCTAGTGAAAGATACAATGCGTATAGACCCACACTCATGTGCAATATCCTTAATCCAAGCAGTTAAACCAGACAGGCTCAGTTAAGTGACAACACGTAAATAATAAAAATTACATTATAAAAAATATTTTATAAAAAAAAACAACGTTTTTTCTTGCGTACTAAAAAGCAGAAAATAATTTCTGAAAAAATTGGTAAGATGGTAATAGTAATAGACTTTATAAGAGCTTCTGATTTTTATAAAAACGAAAAACGTTGGGCGCATGTTTTATGTTATGTGAATGTTTGTATTATTATAGTATTAGAATCATCAAACATTAACAATTAAAGTAAAATTAATTCTAGTGTTGTATAACCTAAACTTTGTCAAAAAACACCATAGTCCCCAATCATCAAATATAATCAAATCAACCGGATTACTTATTATAAGTTTTATCCTTCTCCAACCTAGAAGACGTTGTTTTTTTTAATTTTTGTCATATAATTAAAATTACACAGAGTTAAAGTAACAATATTTGTTTCCTCCCCTCCGCCTCACAGGGTGGCAGCCAGAATTCTGGCCATGCTCCCAACAAACTAAGACAACGTCGGCCTCGTTATCTCCCATGTTTTTTCCATATTGCGCAGCAAAAATAATACATTTGGAAAGAGACAAGTTTCCCACCTTTCTTTCTCCTCCCAGGCATGGGAAGGAACCATGATACGTTTTTTATGTTGTCTCCCCCTTGTGGAGGAACCTTTATCCCACCCCCATCCAACATCCGGTTTTATTTTTTTATGGATCTCTCTAAAGACTAGTAAACTTCACACCTTTTTATTTCCTTTTTAAAAGAAAAAAAAGTTTTATGAATGCTTTTGACTTAGAATTATGTGTATATATTTTTTCTTCCTCATCAGTGTTTCCAGCAAATTATGACCGTGGCTTCCTAGATCATAACACTTCACGACTGCGACTGCCTCAATGTGTTGCAGGAGTGGATGTGTGGATGGATGTGAGTGTGTCTGTGACAGCAAGAAGTGGTCGACTAATTGTCAAATTTACGGCTCTGTTTATTAACGAGTTTCTGTTTGCTTGACTGTATTCCTAGACTGTTACCTTACTTACTACACCCGTGTCTGCTGTTCTACTGGTTGTAAGCAGTGGCGCAACCAGCAAAAAATGCCGGGGGGGGGCTCACATTATGAAAAAAGACAGTTTGAGTCTTTTTTTGTAACTTTATGGCATTTAATTATATTATATGTATTGATGATTTCGAAGGTCTGGGGATTTATTGAGTTGCGCCACTGGTTGCGAAAACTTTGTTGCATTATGATTCAAACAGGGAAATTGACACAAACAAAAGTCTAGTCTATCACTGTTCGGTTGTTATTGTTTTTTTTCCCCAGATGAATGAATGATTTACACTATTTAATATTTATATAATTTATTGTTATAACTCTCTGTCCTCGGTGGTGTGCAATGAAGAGGGAATTCCCGTAGACCAGCGTACCGTATAATTTACATCTTGAAAGCAGTGACTTTGTGACGTAGGAGCACCAGAGTAAGGATGACGAAGCCCGCAGTGTAGAACGGTGGCCATTGTAGTTGTTGATTGTAAATACATTTTTAAATGATGTGTTTCGAAAACACGCCTGTGCTGTTGTGAGCTTCTTAATCTATGGGTCGCGACCCCATTTGTGGTCGCGTAGCAAAATTCTGGGGTCGCGAGAGATAAAAATACAACTTAACAGAAAATGTTTTTTAACTTGTAAAATATTAATTTATTTTTCTTTTATATTTGTATGGGGTCGTCAAGAAACTCAAAATCACAAATGGGGTCGTGAATTGCAAAAGTTTAAGAAGCCCTGCTTTAGAGCATTTAACAGTATATTAAGTAAGTATTTTTCTTCATAGTGAACTAAAAAAAATGTTCTCGCGAGTGTCACTAAAAGAAAATAATCATCCCACGCGTAGTAAACTCATGACCTATTTGCCAGTTCTCCAATCATTATTCAGTTAAATATTCATGTCAAATCATTGCTACTAACAGACCGTAGGCCAAGCACAGACCAAGCCTAGAAAATGACTTTATCATGTATGGTGAATTGTGCGCTTAACACCTACATTTGATATGGGGAATTGTGGGCTTAACACCTACATTTGATATGGGAAATTGTGGGCTTAACACCTACATTTGCTATGGTGAATTGTGGGCTTAACACCTACATTTGATATGGGGAATTGTGGGCTTAACACCTACATTTGATATGGGAAATTGTGGGCTTAACACCTACATTTGCTATGGTGAATTATGGGCTTAATACCTACATTTGCTATGGTGAATTGTGGGCTTAACACCTGCATTTGCTATGGTGAATTGTGGGCTTAACACCTACATTCGACTCAAAAAATACGGCCACCGCTATTTACAATAATAGCTGGAGTACTACGGCCACTGCTATTTACAATAATAGCTGGAGTACTACAGCCACCGCTATTTACAATAATAGCTGGAGTATTACGGCCACCGCTATTTACAATAATAGCTGGAGTATCATGGCCACTTCCATTTACAATAATAGCTGGAGTACTACGGCCACTGCTATTTACAATAATAGCTGGAGTATCACGGCCACTTCCATTTACAATAATAGCTGGAGTACTACGGCCACTGCTATTTACAATAATAGCTGGAGTATCACGGCCACTTCCATTTACAATAATAGCTGGAGTACTACGGCCACTGCTATTTACAATAATAGCTGGAGTACTACGGCCACCGCTATTTACAATCAATAATAGCTGGAGTATTACGGCCACCGCTATTTACAATAATAGCTGGAGTATCATGGCCACTTCCATTTACAATAATAGCTGGAGTATTACGGCCACCGCTATTTACAATAATAGCTGGAGTACTACGGCCACTGCTATTTACAATAATAGCTGGAGTTTTTAAATGAACAATAACATTAAAAGAATCCTTTTTTTAAAAAATCCTTTTTGAACTATTTTTTTAAATAATGGTTTTGACTTATACTTTATACATTCATTTTTTTTTAAATTATCTGTGATTATTTTTTTCAAGATTTTCGTTGTTAAATATTAAATGTGCACGTTTATTTTATTTGTCAACAAAGTGTCAACAAAGTGTCAACAAAGTCCCAACAAATCGCAGGATAGGTTTTTTTTTTATCCGATGCAATAATAACAGCCCCGTAGCGTAAAAATTCTACAGGAGGGGCATTATACAGCAGGGGCCAGGCAATAGCGGGGGGGGGCGGCAGGTAATACATTTTACTAAGTAGAAAAAAAAAGCAGGAGGGCCAGACAAAACGCAGGGTGGGGGGCAGGCTCACCTGCCTGCTGCCCCCCTCCGCACGCTACGGGCCTGAATAATAAGCGGACAAATTGTTGTATTATATATAAAGTAAGTAAAAGTAAAGTTCCCTTAACCCTAACGGGCCATCGGGGCAGATGAAGTGTATAATTCATCTGTTTCTATAACCTCGGCATATGAAGGGATTGTGTTGTTAGCACAACGCCCAGCCGCCTTTACATCCCCCAACTTAAAGTCAGGTACCCATTTAAAGCTGGGTGGACTTGGGGACTTTCACCAGGACCAGAAAAAATCCCAAGGTTCTCATTGAGATTCGAACCCGGGACCCTCCGGTCGACAGTCGAGCGCTCTACACCGCACGACCACCCGTCCTCTTGTATTATATATAATTAAAGTATACCACAGTCACTTAGTAAATATTGGTCATCTGATTATGAATTAATAAAATAAGGATTAACCAGAACTATAAATATTGGTCAAAATTAAATGAGAATAAAAATAGATTAAAAGAGCTGTAAATATTCATATTTATTGACTTTAAAGTTTTAGTTTATACACAAAACTTATCATCTCTAACTTAAAATAGGTAAATCTTAAGTTGTAAGTTCTTAAGTTCAAACCATAAACAAAAAAAAAAATACAAATAAAATTACACGTTCAAACTGAAAACGTAAACTTCAAAATCACAGGGTAAAGTTAATCAATCTTCATAATAATCATTCTACAAACTTCTCCACTACCATCTCAATCTTCTGACACACACTTAAAGCTTATATATATATATATATATATATATATATATATATATATATATATATATATATATATATATATATATTATAATAATAGCGATTTGGGCGCTGCGTTAAATCGAAAGTAAAGAATTAATATAACAGTATTCCAGTTTAAAATACAATCATGAAAAAAAAAAATCGGATCTGCCCGAAACCTAAAGATAACCTCGCCTGCCGATCAAGCCTAAGGGGATATAACTCTATGCAAATGTTTTGCAGGGTACAGCTAGTATATATATAAATATGTTTAAAAATATGTTTCTAGTGTCGGCAATAGTTCATTCCCTAGAACAGGTTTAGCCACACATACGGTCAATTAAGAGTGCCACTCGCGTCTTTCTAGCATTTAAAAAAAAAATTTCAACTTCACTTTCTGTTTTCTGTTGGGGTTTTTTGTTGTTTGTTTGTTTGTTTGTTTTAATTACGTAACTCAGTTTTGTACATTTTCCAATTTTTCAAGAGCACTCGAATTTTGGCTTTCGTGTAGTCCAGCGGTCGGGGAACCGGGGTAAATTACCCCAAATGGGGTAAAAATGAAATTTTTTGGGGGGTAAAAATGAAACTTTTGTGAGTAAAAAGTATATATTTTTAATTTGGGGTATTATCAACTTACACAAAAATATTTTGGGGTAATGCTTAAAAAAATTCCCCGACTACTGGTGTAGACTATACATCAGGGGGGGGGGAGGGCAAACTTTTTGAATCGCAGGCTATGTTGGGTTCGTAAATTTTTTTAACCGGCCAGCCGGACCTAGACCAAGATGGATGGTGACCGTAGGTTGCACACACTGCTGCTCTACATGACAATGCGCTATTTTTTTAAAATGTGTGAGTCTTGAATAATTACAGGGCTAATTACTTTTCAGTATTGTAACAGAGCAAATGACGTAAAGGCCCACAATAGAGAAGCTTTTATGAGTCTTATGTGCCAACTGTTAGTGAGTAAATGCGTGGGTGTATGTGATGATTCTGTACGCAAGGCTGCACAATAGCATGGATAGTCAGCTACAATAAGGTCTGGCGACTAGATCGTGGAGCGTTGTTTTCCTAAGGCCTGATGGACACTTTATATTAGGAAAAATAAATTAAAGATGAAGAGTTGCCATGCTAAAAAAATGTCAACATGCAATTCATTGTAGGACAATTTGCAATATTCATTCAATTCAGTTCATATTGATTTTAATCCGTCCTTTATGTTCGTTACACGTGTGAGGAAAGGCTTCGTCTATAGCTACTTACCCTAATAACAACGTGAGCGTATCAAAGTTACATTTTCTTTTCTAATTTATTCTTATCAGGGAGAATGATGCCCCGGACACAGGAGAAAATATTGGGCCGAAAAAATAAAATGCATGTTAATCTTTGTGTCCTGAGAAAAATAGTTTGAAGATGAGATTTTCGTCGGCCCTTTTTGAATACTGGGCCCTGGTTAAATCAGCATCTGATTTTATTTCTCGCCTCTGATTCTATTTCTCGGTCCTATGGAGGCTAGATGATGTTTGTACATTCCTTTGAATAGAGACCACATGTTTGGGCTGCTTCACTCAAAACTTACCTGCTGACATCCCTGCATCTTAATGAGATATACATACATGTATAAAGTGTATTACATATCAAGATAAAACAACACATAACATGATTCAATTACATCTTTTTCTTTCTTGTCTTTTTTGTCTTTGCTGTCTTTGTTGTCTTTCTTTGAAGTGGTTTTTTAGTTGTTGGTCTCATCGTTGTTTTCACTTTTTGTTGTTCTTAAAAAAAAAATCGTAATATATATAATTATATATATATATATATATATATATATATATATATATATAAAGAGTGGCACGGATGGCCGAGTGGTGTAGATACTCGACTGTCCACCGTAAGAGTCCTTGGTTCGATCCTCGGTAAGGACCATTGTGCTAACCACACAATCCCTACTTATGCCGAGGTTATAGAAACAGACGAATTCTACACTTCATCAGCCCCGATCAGGGCCGCCGAGAAGTGGGGCAGGGGGGTCATTGCCAGGGGGCCCGCATCTGTAAGGGGGCATAAAAGGGGCCCGGCCGCCCCGACCATGTCAAATTTTTCACGAATCATTGTTTATTAAGGGGCCCGCAATGATGTCCAGCCCTGGGGCCCGCGTTGCTCTCGGTGCCACTGGCCCCGATGGCCCATTTGGGAACTACTTTTATATAAAGAGAGAGCGAGAAAGAAGAGGAGAGAGGGTTATAGAGAGAGAAAGAGATGAGGGAGATAGAGATGAAGAGAGAGGAAGAGAGAGAGATGGAGAAAGAGATAAAAATGTTGCGTTCATTAGTTCTCAGTGCAGTTGTGTATTTTCTTGTTAAGTTTATAATTTTGATGAACGCTGAAGGAAAATTTTTTTATAAATAAGTATCTACACCACTCGGCCATCCGTTTCACTCTTTATATATAGCTAAGAAGAACAATTTAATATTCCTTACCTTTTAAGCAGAAATAACTGATTTGAAAGTGGTTTGATTTTATATTTGGGCAGGGGAGTGACCAGTTTTGGCTGCTGACCTCACATGTATGTTTCTTATTACATCTACAGATAGAGTAAATGTATTAGCGTGATAGGGATACAAATATTAGCTTAACTTTTTTTTTTAAGAAGTGCTCAGCTTTCACACCTTGCATGAATATTTTTGTGAGCACACGACTGTTTTTAATACGACACACAATTAGCAGCTGAGTGAATAGTCAGCACATGACTGTTTTTAATACGACACACAGTTAGTAGATGAGTGAATTGTGAGCACATGACTGTTTTTAATACGACACACAGTTAGTAGCTGAGTTAATAGTCAGCACATGACTGTTTTTAATACGACACACAGTTAGTAGCTGAGTGACTTAATAAATTGCAGCATCTAACGAAGCATTTTTTTTAACAAGCCACGCTTCTAACATTTGAAATAGTTTATTTGATTTTAGTATCGACTTTAGGTGGTGGTGACGAGGGCTACGCCCCCTCCCCCCCCCCAGGCCCACGCCTATGTGGGCCTTTGCAGTAGAAGCGTTTCATGCGAAATAAATCCCCGCATTTGACACATGGCCTGGGTCCGTCCATTGATCATAATACATAGGCCGCCTCTAATGACGTATAAAACATGCCAACTGTGACAGATGGTAAACATCCAACGTAACATTTACACAACATGTTACTGTTCTGATATTACTCAGTATACGATACTTTAATCATGCTAATTATGTATGACGGAAAAAAAATGTACTTAGTTTCAACATCCAACGTAACATTTATATAACATGTTACTGTTCTGAAATTGACGTCAGGGCAGTAAAAACTGTCCAGGAAATGACCATATTTGGCATCTGTGATATAAATAACCGCCCGTTGGTGGCAAGTCAGCAGCATTTCATATTTATTGCACCCAAACTGAATTTCTGAAATACAAAAAAAAAAAACAATAATTATTAATTCTGTAATACCTCAGAAACAAAATTATATTGATTTCCGTAAGTCTTTCGAGTTGAAACTATACTCAAACCCTGTTAAATAGTGTAATTAGTTCTAGAAAAGTACTCGATAAACACACCCTTGTAAATCATTTGCAGATTTCTTCATAAGACAATACGAACTATAAAATAATTTTTTTTTTGGTATTATTGTGTGCTTCGTCATTCAATGTTATAAAATGGGATCTGTTAGCTTAAAGTTAATATTAGTTGGTTCAATTCGTGTGACTTAAATCTTCTTTGATAGAAAATCGTTAAAATTTGGCATAATATTGTTGATAAAAACAGATTCATCGCTAGCAGTGTTGGTCAATTAACTATAACTAAAACGATAACTAGAATGATTGACTTTAGTTAACTATAACTAAAACTAAACCTAGAAAGAATTTTTTAACTATAACTAAATAACAACTAAAATGCTTGCCAAAAAAACTTATATTAACTATAACTAAAAAAACTTTCATGACTAATCAGAACAAAGTTTTATAATTTTTGATACACGCCTCACACATTTGCAAATAGATCGTTTATTTTCTATAAATAGCTCGCGCATTTCGCATCTATAGTGTCTTTGGTTACATATTTAGATTCGCAAGAAATATTTTTTTTTTATTCAACTTTGAAGTCACTTTTTACTACTGGTTTTTACAAACTTAATAGTTACCAAGATTTTTTTTCACTTATTTTCTGTTCAATTCATGTGTAGTGTGATAGTGTAGTGTGTGGTGCAGTGGATGTTGAAATTTAATTGGCATGCATCTGTCGTATCGATGGGCATTTAAAGTTTTGTAGGGAGCGACCGATATGCCTTTTTACCGATAGTCCGATAACGATATTTTCCCCCAGCATTTTTACCGATACCGATATTTTCTTTTTAGGGGCTGTCCATTATTTATGTCAACAAATTTTTGGCGATTTTTACCTCCACCCCCCCTGTCAACAACTTGTCAAACTTCCAGAGACCCCCCTATAAAATTACGTCAACATTTGATTACCCCCCTAAAAAGGTGGCTTTTATAACTTTTATGTGGCAAAATTAGTAGGAATATAGTTAGTTAATTAAAATACTGAATGTTAAGCGAGTGTGTAACACAAAACTACAAACGCTGCTTAATTTTCATATTTATTAAGTAATTATATTCAATTTAAAAAAGTAACATTGTTGACGTCAACTTTTCTTGACCTCCCCCCCTCCCCCTTGTCAACAATTGTCAAAAATGTTCTGACCCCCCCTCCCCCCTATTTTGTTGACGTGATTATTGGACAGGTCCTTAAGCAACATAATACAAACACGTGGTATTCTCGTGCTATATGACGTATTTCAAGCCAAGTTCACATATTTTGTAACACTCCCCCCTTCCAGATACCGATATTTTTTTAACATCAATCAACAATGCCAAACACGTGTTTCTCTCATGCTACAGCTCAAGACGTATCATGTCAACCCATGCTTACCTTCCCTGTCATATTTCGTGACTTCTTATGCCGACACGTAGCCCGGCTCCCCCACCCCCCAACTTCCCATCCCAACAAAAAATACACACAGATGTTCACTAATTGTATCATTCAAGGTCATACATTAGAATTAAGAAATGCCAATCATATTGTTTCAAGGTCATATCTCTGAGGAAGACGTGACAATTTCTGTGTACGGGTTTTTTTTTTTTCCTTTTTTTTTAAATCTTGTCTGATCTGGTTATAGAATTGGGTTATTTACTGATTTTTTTTCCTGCAACTCTGTTGAGAAAAAAAAACAATGTATCGGCAGCCAAAAAAACGGCCGGTCCAACAGTTAACCCATAGCGCCAATATCGGTTCGACTATCGGTCGCTCCCTAAAACAATCGGCCGATCCGATATTAACCGATAGTGCCAATATCGGTCCGATACCGATAGCGATCCGATTATCGGTCGCTCCCTAAAGTTTTACAGTGCTTACGAAAATTATTCAATAACTATAACTTTATAATAACTAAATAATAATAAAAATGATTGATGAAAATATTAACTATAACTATAACTGAAATGAATTTAAAACTATAACTAAATAATAATAAAAATTATTGCTAACAAAAACTAATCAAAACTATAACTAAAGCTAGCTGTACCCTGCAAAACATTTGCATAGAGTTATATCCCATTAGGCTTGATCGGTAGGCTAGGTTATTTTTTTTTGGTTTCGGGCAGATCCGATTTTTTTCATGGTTGTATTTTAAACTGGAATACTGTTGTATTCATTCTTTACTTTCGATTTAACGCACACTGGAAATGAGTATTATAATATATGATGATGATTTTAATAACTAGAATATCACTGATCGCATTGGTTCGTTATACTCATAAAACCGTGTGTCCCAACTTTTGATACGCTTACCCCAAAGGGTACGGGAAACGTTATGCATTGGTAAGCAGCGAACTAGAATTTTATTTTGAAACACACTTATTAATAAACTTACGTGTGACATACTGTCGCACCATTTGGGGTACACTTGCGAAAAAAGGCTGAGAGCCGCCGTCCTAGGATGTTTCCCCGCTTTACACACACCGTCCTAAGATGTTTCCCCGCTTTACACACATCGTCCTAAGATGTTTCCCCGCTTTACACACACCGTCCTAAGACGTTCCATGCTTTACACACACCGTCCTAAGACGTTCCATGTATTACACACACCGTCCTAAGATGTTCCATGTATTACACATACCGTCCTAAGATGTTTCCCCCATTACACATACCTTCGTAAGATGTTCCCTGCATTAAACACACCGTCCTAAGATGTTCCCCGCATTACACATACCTTCGTAAGATGTTCCCTGCATTAAACACACCGTCCTAAGATGTTCCCCGCATTACACATACCGTCCTAACTTCAAAATGTGAGTTTTTTTTTTGTTTTGTCTTCACACAGTGTGGGATGGTAGGCCCTGGGGAGATATTGTCATAGTACAGTGGCACGCGGGCCGCAGTCGGCACCCAGCGCCTCATCATTCGGCACGCAGAGCCTCATCAGTCGGCACCCAGAGCCTCATCAGTCGGCACGCAGACCCTCATCAGTCGGCACGCAAAGCCTCATCAGTCGACACGCAGAGCCTCATCAGTCGGCACCAAGAGCATCATCAGTCGGCACCCAGAGCATCATCAGTCGGCACGCAAAGCCTCATCAGTCGGCACGCAGAGCCTCATCAGTCGGCACCAAGAGCATCATCAGTCGGCACCCAGAGCATCATCAGTCGGCACGCAAAGCCTCATCAGTCGGAACGCAGAGCCTCATCAGTCGGCACGCAGAGCCTCATCAGTCGGCATCCAGAGCCTCATTAGTCGGCAGCCAGAGCCTCATCAGTCGGCACGCAGAGCCTCATCAGTCGGCACCCAGAGTCTCATCAGTCGGCACACAGAGCCTCATCAGTCGGCATCCAGAGCCTTATCAGTCGGCATCCAGAGCCTCATCAGTCGGCACCCAGAGCCTCATCAGTCGGCATCCAGAGCCTCATCAGTCGGCACCCAGAGCCTCATCAGTCGGCACGCGACTAAAAAATCACTGCCTTTAAATTTTATAGTAGTATTGGCAAGGTTTCACTCTCCTCGATTAAATTGTCAAATGCGTAATATTCAGCAATAGCTCCGGCTTGATCCTTAAATGCTAGTCTTTCTAGTTTTCTCATCAAAAAGGAATGCAAAACTAAAAGGGAAAATGCTGGTTTATTTTTGACACAACAACGAGCTTCCAGTTGATATAATAGAATGAAGTTATTCTAAAATATTCCTCATGCAAATCAACTTTTGGATTTTCCCTGTTCATTTGTCTTGCAGCTTTTCGAGCAGGTTGAATGTCGACACCAATGTCATCTAAAACACCTTTTGTAACTAAAAATTTTCTTATACCTGTATTCACAATTTTGTCGATCAACAGCCAATGTAGTCAACAATTCTTCAATGTATTTTTGTACTGCCAGTAAATCTAAATGCACTGAGTGCAATTTTTGGGTCACAGCTTCTAGCTTTGATATTTTTGTATAATAACTAAACAAACAACAAATGTACCCCAAACCTAACCTCTTACAGCACAAACTAACTGATGTGCAACTTGCTTGCTTCTTTCCAGATTGTTCTAAATACTCCAGTTGTTTAACAATTTCTGTCACATTTTCAGCACAAATTCGCAATCTTTTATTTTTATGTATCCATCTAGTTTCACATAGCAAAGGAACATTTGGAATTAGTTTTCTTCGCTGATTACTTTTCGGAAATTGTACTATAATTGACTTAATTGTTCCTATTGTGTTTCGTACAGCTTTCACATTATTTAAATCGTTCGCGACAAGATTTAGTTTATGTGAACTGCAATGTACAATTGCTGGATTTGAGGTTTTTTTTTCCCAATTGTAGCTTGGACTCCTCCTACTTTACCTTCCATTGTACAACATCCGTCTTATCCTTGACCAACAATATTTGTCATACCTAATCAAAATTCTAATGAATTTGTAATGATGGTGTTCTTTGACAAATCTAACACCAAGTGACATCTGTTCAATGCCTGAAATGTATGTTGTCTCGTCGGCAAGTATAGAAAATGCAACTGAATTATTTGCTTCATGAACAATTACTTCACGCAAGAGAGACCCATAAGTTTCGATTATAGTGTTTTGTGTAGTTGCTGAGATATATATTTAGCACTATGTCAAGGCATACCTTCCGATATCCAATTTAGGAAATGAAGAAGTGACAGCGAAAATCAAATTAGAAATAGTTGCTTCAGTTGTGTCTGGCTTTTGAACTCAATGCTTGTGATAAGTCCTAAAATCTTCTAATAGCGGCATTTCGGAATTCCGCGATTGCTCTACTTTTCGATTTATTGGGCCTGTAAAATTTTGTTCTGATATCCATCTTTTTAAATTAAATTTATTTTTGAATGTCTCAATTAATTTAGGATAACTAAAAAAATTCACTCAGTGGCAAACCTGAATGCCAAAAACATGTTCGAAGGTCAAAGCTATAGAAGGCCAAATAAAAAAAAATCGGAACATGCTTGTGCTTGTAGTCAAATGTTTGAATTTCCAAATACATTTATTTATGTAAATATAAATAATTAATGTTATACTTAACTTTGATTCAATTGAGAAATAAACCTGTATGGCATTGTCAGTTAAAATAAAAAAAAGCATGTTTTTTGCCACACACCCCCCCCCTTGCAGGAAAAATTCCGTGTTCCTATGAGACTTGTTTTACTTAAATATAGGATTGGCTTTCGACCACTGTGGTTCTTATGCTGTTTGTTTTGCCTTCTTCGATAAAATGTGTGTCTGGCACGAGAATCGAAATATTAAATAAAGATACGGTCATGAGATTGGTTTTATGAATTGAATGGAACTTTTAATCCTGATTCCTTACAAAGTGGTTTTTAATATTAATTTATCTGTCATACAAGTTAATTTTTTTTTAAATTATATTTGAAGTGCCACTGTTGCATAACACGGTTAATTTATGCATATTTGACAGTTAATTTGTTAAAAAATTTAAAAACCACACTGTTATGAACAAAATTTATTGACAGTAGAGTGAAATATTGGCGTATGATACTTTTTTATTAAGAGATAATTATTTTAACGAGGTTAAATTGCTTAATTATTGTACATACATGAATTACGTTCAACCTAATGGTAAAAAAAATTAGTTTTAAAAGTTACATTTAAATTGTTCATGATTTTTTTTATTAGTGTTCACGTTTTTGTTGTTGTTATACACCTAAGGGGTAATTGTATTTTTTACCCAGTACTTCTAGGAATATGCTAAGTATATATCTTAACGTGAGTGTTTGTGTTTACGCATTTTCTGAATGCTTGTCTATATCTTACAAACGTGAACAAGTCTCTTGCTGTTTTTTTTTTTTCAACATATCGACTTTAAAAATTTTTTAAAAATAATTTTGGTGAGAGGTAAAAATAAGCTGTTTCCCGTCTTTACTAAAAACAAATCAAATGACTTGTTTCAACAGCTGTCGCTGCTTATAACACGGTTAAAAAAATCGAGGTCGCTTGAAAATATCAGCGCAAAAAAAAATAATAATAATAATGAGAAAGGGTGAAAGTCAGGCGTTATGCTCAAACTAGATATAATGTTTTACAAAAAAAAGTCAAAGGGAAGTTGTAATTATTTACAGATTTGTTTTTTTGAAGAGTTGAGTTATGCTAATGCGCCGGTTATGAAACTGTGAGTTACTGGTTCATCTACTGGTGTGTCCTGATTTCACCTACCCACGTTGCCTCATGTTCACCACACTACCGGGTTTGCTGAAGATGAAAGATGGGCACTACAATTATGGTCTCATTAGTGGACACTACAATTATGGTCTCATTAGTGGACACTACAATTATGGTCTCATTAGTGGACACTACAATTATGGTCTCATTAGTGGACACAACAAGGACGTTCTCATTAGTGGGCACTACAAAGACGTTCTCATTAGACACTAGTCTCATTAGTGGACACAACAAGGACGTTCTCATTAGTGGGCACTACAAGGAAACAAGGACGTTCTCATTAGTGGACACTACAAGGACGGTCTCATTAGTGGGCACAACAAGGACGTTTCTTGAATTCTTAATTTAACTTCTTATCAACCCAAACATTTCTTTTTAACTCCCCTCTTAACTTTTAATTTTTAAATTAAAATTTTTTTTAAATTTTAATTTTTATTTTATGATTACGTTGAGGAGTGGGCGCACTACAAGGACGGTCTCATTAGTGGACACTACAAGAACGTTCTCATTGAGTGGGCACTAAGACTTATGGTATCATGGTGAGGGTGGACACAACGAGGACGGTCTCACTAGTGGGACACTACAAATGGACGTTGGCTGAATTTTGGTGGGCTTACAAGGACGTTCTCGTGTGTATTGGAAGTGGGCATTTAGCTAAGGACGGTCCCATTAGTGGGCACAACAAGGACGTTCACGTTCTCATTAGTGGACACTACAAGGACGTTCTCATTAGTGGGCACTACAAGGACGTTCTCATTAGTGGGCACTACAAGGACGTATCGTTAAGTGGGCACTCTACGGACGTTCGTTGGACACTAGCAAGGCGATCCTCATGTCTAGTGAGCACAACAAGGACGTTCCTCATTAGTGGATACCATAAGGTTACGGTTCTCATTAGTGGGCACTACAAGGACGTTCGTCGATGGGCTACAAGATCTCATTAGTGGGCACTACAGACGTTATTGATGGGCCTATGAGACAATCATTAGTGGGCACAACAAGGACGGTCTAATTAGTGGGCACTACAAGGACGGTCTCATTAGTGGACACTACAAAGACGGTCTCATTAATGGGCGCTACAAGGACGTTCTCATTAGTGGACACTAAAAGGACCGTCTAATTAGTGGGCACTACAAGGACCGTCTAATTAGTGTTTTAAAAAAATCTTCTAAATCTTACCAAAAAAATTTTACAATTAATATCCGTCTATTTTAAAAAATAACTTTTTTTTTTTTTGCATAGAATTTCAAAATATACAAAAGCTTTTAAGTGTATTTGAAGACTATGGTCTAATGTATGTTTTATTGTATATTTGATATCAATGATAGACAAAAGCTGATCTTATATCTGCATCCTGCTATTCGTTAAGCTCAATGTGGCCCACGTAAATAATATTTTTTCGTAAATACTGATTTATTCGGATATTGTTAGACTAATTGTGGCTCCGTATGAATGCGTATCGTATACACCACTTGTGTGGGCGCCCGTACTCTAACGAGGCTTGAAATATTTCAGGCGTTTCAACTAGTTTCCAGGCCAGACTAGTACAAGCTAATAATGGCTCTGCGTCTTAGGTGATTCACCTTTTAACCTTCGTTACAATGACTGCAGCTTTGCTGAAAGTACTTAACAGTTGTGGGTTATTAGTTGTTGATGGATCAAAATATCCTGCAACGGCAATGCCACTAGAATGTGAAGGTCTTCTTTAAAATAAAAACAAACAAGACTGCCAACAGCTTTACAATTAGAAATATGTTTGTTTTAGTTTTACCACAAAGATTTAAAAAAAAAAGAAAGAAAATCTGTTTGAAACAGTTTTTATTTTGTCTGCAGGGAAAGGTAAAGTTTCAAAATATTTTTTTTTGGCTGTAAAAGTTCGTGTGTCCATCTCTACCCATCCACTTCTCTTACTGCTAATGGTCTTTTTTTTTTAGCTGTATGTCTTTGCATTACTGCCAACCACTTGACACCGGATTTGGTGGGGCAGATGGCCGAGTGGTGTAGAGCGGTCGTCTGTTGTCCTGAAGCCACCAGGTCAAAAAATGGTTGAAACTCCGTCAATCATCCCCCCCCCCCAGATTTAATTGGGACTATAGTTGATGAAGTAGGGGCGTCTGGTCGTTGTTCTAACGACATCATCACTTTATATGTCGTGGTGACAGAAACATATGAATTCAACGCTTCATCTGTCCCGGTTGCCCTTTCAAGGGGCCTTACTTCAGCATTTTAACACCGGGTATGAACGTCGTATAGGCAACAGTTTATGTAATGTAGTTTCAGACATCTTCAAATATATGTATCTTTGAGAAATAAATTGTCAATATTTTTTGTATAATGGATAGTAAAAAAAAAAATTGATCGAAATGCACTATACACATTAGGCCGAAAGCCTGCGATTAAAATAAGTCGAATTCCAGTATGCACCCAACCTATATCTCAAGATTTCATGGTTAATTAAGCCAAACATCATTTCTAGTTTAATTCTTAGTATTAGGCCTACTACAAAGAAAAAAACTATTTTCTTATGTCAGCATGTAAATCAAAATATTTAGGATTATTCCAATATTTTCATTTAACATCTTACTACCATTAAAATAAGTTAAAGGTTTTATATATAAGGCAGATTTAATGTTCCCGAGATCACCCGGTGTTATGCAGCCATGATTAATAATAATATCTATTATGTCATGTTCTTGGAAATAATATCAGCTGAATGACCTCGAAAACAATATATATATCTTGTTAGGTTATTAATTTAAAACAATTATTTATTGGAAGAAATGATGTTGGAGATGAGAGACAGATCTAAAGTCGTCTTAACAAGAAAACGGGTCATCGGGTGTAACATTTTGTAGAATAGACTAGGTCAATTTGACCTGAGGCGTCAAGGACCACCAATGCACTAGCGCAGGCTTACTTTAAGAAGGTACCACTCGAGCCTACCTTACTTCGGTATTATTTGGCATGCCAGATAAGCCAGAGTCTCATATATATATATATATATATATATATATATATATACACAGTAATTTTCAGAGGCCATACAACTTTTTCCATTGGGAGATGGAGGGGGGGGGTGATTCAGTCAATAAACTTTCTTCAATTAGTACTACGGCGCTCTGTGAAATTTCTAAAAAAAGAAATCAATAAAATGTACAACCTGACCCAGTTCCAACACCCTTCTTTCTTTGATGAGCAAATAAAAATGTTCAGTTTCCTTGAAGTGGTCACGTGCAGTCTCATCTAGTTACCTTCACACAAATCATCCGTGCTATTTGTAAATTGATCAATAGTTGAGATGTGGCTGGAACGATCTCTCATTATAAGATTAGATTTTGTCTTCACATGGAAATAAGCTGCGTCCGCGATTCTCAAGATTTGTATGCGACTGTATCCAGTGGCGTACCTGGGGGGGGGCGGTGTTTGCGGTCCGCACCGGGCGGCACTTTTTATTACTTTTTAGGGGGGGGGGCGGCAAAAATGTATAGATTAAATTGAAATACCTAAATGAGAGGGCGGCAAAATCGTCTTCCGCCCTGGAGGCCGATACCCACGCTACGCCGCTGACTGTATCCAAAAAAAAGTACCATCGTATGTCTCCAGTGAGTGTAGGACAACCCCCCCCCCCCAGCGGCCAAAACCCCCATGGACAAAACAGACAGCGGACATAACACCTTAGCGTAAATTCCCACAAAAATATTAATACCGAATATTATTAATACTTCTATTTAAACGATCTTGAGCGTGGGCAAAGGGAAATGTTTGTCTATATAAGAGATCATGTCTGTAAACAAAGTATATCAATAGGTATGTTTCTATGTTGTTTTACCTAAATAAAGGATTGACTTTCGACCACTGTTGTTCTTATGCTGTTTGTTTTACCTTCTGGCGCAAGAATTAAAAGGTAGAATAAAGATATGGTCAGTCTTGACCTTGGGCTATAAAACTATAAATTTTGTTTCTTTTACCTGGTAAGATAAGCTTTGTGTGCCGTAAAGCTAACATAGGATTGACTTTTGACCATTGTAGCTCGAAGGGCTAATGCATCTTATTAGGGGGTTCTTTAAAAAAAAATAACTTAAAATTCGTATATATATATTTACATCCAGGTATTATATATTACATTTTATAATAAAAATGGGGACCAAAAATAGATTTTAATAATAAACGTGTGGGTTAGGTCCAGTTGGGGGTTTTTTGTCCACTGTGAGTTATGTCCACTCTGGATTATGTCTGACGTGGGTTTCGTCCGTGTGGGGTTTTGTCCGCTAGGGTTTTTGTCCGGATACCGTCTCCGGTACCCCTATCAAAGTAAGTTGATCAAACCATTTTTGATGTTTGAAACGAAAATTATATATCGCTGCGTACCACTACATAGCCTTTTGATGTTGGTCTAACCGAGTCGAACGTGACCACCGGAACTTGAGAACCGCTGAGAAACATTAACTTGTCCATGCGTTCAAAAATGTGAACTCGGTGATTAAAATAATACACTGAAGAAACATATGTAACTTTTAAGGCTTGAAATTGATTACACTGCCAAAATTACTCACGAAGATCTTTTTTTTTTCAGTTTTTGTGTCTTTAGATGTGTAGGCCTACAACTTTATTATTTTAAGAAAAACATAAGGCAATAATTAAAAGCAAATCATGGAAGAAACATCCATCTTTTTTTTTTCGTTTCTTTTTAGCCAGATTTAATTTTGAAGTATTTAGCACCTTGGTTCATTCAAGTTCAACTCAAAGTAGTAATTACATGAAAAGTGTCTACAGTGTTCATACAGGTGGATGCCATGACTGTTGAAGAAATGATCTCTATATAGGACAGCTAAATAAATTCATTGGTTTCTGAGTGTTTTTTTTTTGCTACATTCTTAAAAAATAGAAAAAAAAAATCAATAAGATAAATGATTAGGACATAAGTAATAAAAAAAATTATAAAAGTATAAAAAGAGAAAAAATAAAATGCCGCTGATACAAAGTTATGCAAATTTTGTCGCGTTCACCCCCATAGCAGTCCCGTAGCGTGCGGGGGGGCCGGGGCCCCCTGCGTTTTGTCTGGCCCCCTCTGCTTATTTGTTCTACTTAGTAAAATGTATTACCTGCCCCCCCGCTATTGCCTGGCCCCTGCTGTAGAATGCATGGCCCCTGTGGTAGAATTTTCACGCTACGGGGCTGCCCCATAGTCAGGAACTTGAAAAATATACGCATATCGGTTTTACTAAAAACAAACCATTTCAGTGCATCCAGAATCATATCATTATTTTCGACCGAGGTTTCACTAGTTGCCATTTTCATAAGTAATAAAAAGTTATTTAATGATCAATTTAGCAAATAGTAAAATGATACATTATTTAAAATATTTCAAAGACTTCACTATTTATATTTATTATTTATAAATTCGAAGTGACTATTCGGACCCGGGTACCAATAAACTCCGATTTTTATTCGGACCCCGTCCCAATAAAGTCTGATTGTTATTCGGGGACCCGTGTCAAATATGCACTTAGCTTAGTTATACATAAACTTTATTATTATTATTTTTTTTAGAATTGTTTGCATTGTATGATTTAATCGTTACTCAGTGTCTAGGGTTCCACTAAGCGGACTCTGTATTATTATTTTTTCGGGTTCCGTCTAAAAAAGTTTAAATATAGCTAAAAAAAGTTCCCTTAACCCTAACGGGCCATCGGGGCAGATGAAGTGTAGAATTCACCTGTATCTATAACCTCGGCATATGAAGGGGTTGTGTGGTTAGCACAACGCCCAACCGCCTTTACTTCCTCAACTTAATTAAGTCAGGTACCCATTTAAAGCTGGGTGGACTTGGGGGACGACTTTGAAACACATTTTCACCTGGAAAAATTCCACATGGTTCTCACCGAGGATCGAACCCAGGACCCTCAGGTCGACAGTCGAGTATATTTGCCACGGGTCCGAATAACAATCGGATTTTATTGGGACCCGGGTCCGAATAGCCACAGCCTTATAAATTTATCTACTCTATTTCAGATATTCTGTTTATAATAAAATTGTTAAATACAGAAAGCGACCATTGTGTTTTTAGTCTATTACAAATTCGCGGCAGCCCCGTAGCGTGAAAATTCTACAGCAGGGGCCAGCCATTCTACAGCAAGGGCCAGGCAATAGCGGGGGGGGGGGGGGGCAGGTAATACATTTTACTAAGTAGAGCAAATAAGCAGAGGGGGGCCAGACATATTGTTTACTGTGACGAGACGGAATGTAAAAATGCAATACAGCATGCAAAAATAAATGATTAATGAGCAGCCTGTAATTATTGTCTGAATTCAATGAAATTTTGAATGCAATCTTACTTTTATATAAGGAAACAAATGACAGGGTGTGCAATAGGGTGATAACAAAAAATAAAAATTTATGAAACCACTTGCAATCGAGGAACTTTTATATGTAATTTAAGAATATCAATTGCATTTTAATTTTTTTTGAAAAAAGTTCCCCCATCTCGCCATTTTTCTGAAGAAAAAAGTGAAAAAAATATTTTTTTTTTCAAAAAAAGGACATGTTTTTTTTAGCTTAATTCAAAAGAGTATTAATAATAACTAATCAACTTTTATCAACAAATAAGATACAGATCAGTTAGTAATATGTACAGAATGTACAAGAAATGTTCAAAACATATTTTGTCCTATGAACTTCAGATTTAAAAATTCAATTTTTCTCGATTTCGCACGAAGTTCCGCCATCAGTTTCACAGCACGTTCAGCAATTTGGTTAGATCTGAGAATGTCAATTAATGACTTCTTGACTGACCAATGGGTCTTTAAACACTTAATTGCCTTCTTGCATTATATCTTGATTAGTGAGGTAAACAGTTCATTGAAGGACGCTTCATTGTAGTGTTGCGAATCGAACCAAGCATTTGCCCATTCGTAGCAGATGAAGTTGCAGGTAGAAGCGAGAATACTGCGCCACTCTGGTATCAGAAATAATGCTAGAACAGTAAATATTGCACGTGAATTCCATCTTGCCTGGTGTAAATTTGGTAATTTATTCCAGCTGATGCGAGGCCAACGTGGGTTCTCTCCTGTGCTAACATCTTTTGTCGCAAGAAGCGGTAATCAGCTTGAAGAGTGACATAGTTTTGTGTTAATTTGCCCATGAAGGAATAGTTGAGTTCTGGTTTGCTCGTTGGCTCTTGAATAAGAAAATTCATGACATGTTTCAGAAGAAGGTCGAGTACATGGTGCTGACAGTCAATATAGTTGTGGCTTCTGAAAGCCATTGCTCAATACATCATCCTGTATGAGCTTTACAATCCCAATGCAGAATGATGATTTAGTATTTCTGCAGTCGTGATTGCGAAATTGACTCACAGCCGATATTTTTGCCTCGAAGCATCATATTCTATCTATTATGCTGATGTAGTTCATTGTGAATGGCCGCGGCAGAACCACTCTACATTTGAGAATACCGAGTTTGATTTCGTTTGTCATCTTTTTCAGCAAACCTACTTGATTCTCTTCCCTTGCACTCTTTACTATCAAACTGGAGACAATAGGGATCTTTGCTTTGAAGTTTTTGAACAATTTTAGTTTTCATTTTCCGTCCTTCAGAGATTACTCGTTTCCAGACACCCGCCTGACTTGGAACCGGCACATCATGACCCTGTTCAGCAATGGTTGCAAGAACGTCATGTGCTTTATGTGTGGAAAGGTTTTTCAGTACTAGTAAACCCGCCGTTCTAGTGCTTGCTCTTTGGTATTTCGGTTTGCATTCAGAAGATGACGTTTAAGAAATAGTTGGCGAATCGGGTGAAGAAGCAGAGGTTTCAGAATCCGAAGATTTTGAGATAGTTGTATGTTTTTGTGTAGGTTTTGAGACAGTCGTGTGTGTTTGTGTAGTTTATGAGACAGTTGTGTGTGTTTATGTAGGTTTTGAGACAGTTGTATGTGTTTGTGCAGGTTGTGAGACAGTTATATGTGTTTTTGTAGGTGGTGTTGTAATTGAGAAAGCTAACTTAAGATTAGAGTTTTTGATAGTCGGATTCATTTTCTTGGGTGGAATGATTCCAAAGAGGCTTGTTTGACAATTGAATAACCAATCTTCCCTCCACTGTTAACTTGCCTCTGGTAGATCTCTTTATCCTCTGTGCTTTTCCATTCTCCATTAACGTTGGTGACATCAAATAACTGAGAAAGTGTTATCAGATGGTTTCTTTTTGTTTTTGTCATATAAATCAATTAGACCATTGAGTTTCATTCTGATTAGTGTGCTTGATAATAGTGAAAAGTCTTGAATTTCCCTCCAGAGCAATTCTATATCAGTGATCATAATTTTGATTCGATCCAGTCGCCGTTTCTGGCTATTGAACAGAAAAGTGAAGTTTCCAAGAATTTGACGGTTTGTCGGCTTCCATGTGAGATTGATTAGCTTTTCAACAGATATAATTCTTGGATACCTTTTCTGTTTAGAAGATGAGGGAAGATGAGTATAGTAAATGCATTGCTTATAAAAAAAATGGAAACAGACGACTGAAATGTGCTTAAAAGCAGTCTAAAAGTCATATATAATAATTCAGTGTGAAATCGAAACCGAGCGTCAAACTGCGCGATATGAGAAAACAAAAATTAAAAGGTGGGGGAACTTTTTTCAATTTGAAAAAAAAATAATGTTGTTACTGTCATCTACATATAATTGTTCCTCGAATGTAAGGGGTTTCATGTTGGTTACAAAAAAAAATTAAAATAGTTATCACCCTAGTGTGCAATCTCAAAAACGTTTTTTTCTCTTGGACCAACCTAGTGGGTCGTATTTGATAGTTAATTTTGACAGCTACATGATAGAAGTCCCTGTAAGGATGAGATGAAATCTCTTAGATCCTATGAACCACTAATGGAACGGTTTTTATGGTGCCCTTCTTTCATCCCCACCATAGCCGATAGTGCAATGGCCATGGAGGCACCACGGGAGATATATCGGGAACTTGAGCCAAGACCTGAAAAATTTCCTTGGTCCTCACCGGAGATCGAACCAGGTACCTTCAGGTCAACAGTCGAGCGCTTTACGGCACGACCAGCTACATATCTACCATCAATCTTCCCATTTGTTCCGTGTTCATCTACTGTCTCTTTTTTCTCCTCACATGTATAGTGGACAAAAACTAAAGAGGGAAAAAAGTGGACCGAAGAACGTTTTGATCATCTGAGCAGTCAACAACTGCAAAGGTCACAGAGTTGTCTTTTGGTTTGTGTGTGTTTGGGGGGGGGGCATGCATGACTGGACTTTGTATGTATTAATGGTCGGGGGTGGGTGGGTGGAGAGAGTCAGAGGCTACCTTGTGATAGGTCGCGAAAGGTTTAATACGTGCTTAAATGTGTGTATGTGTGTGTATGTAACTGGACTTTTAGAAACGAGATGTGCAACTTAACTGGCGTTGGTCAGGTCAGGCCAGGACGTATTGCGATTAAAAGAAGTTATATTTATATTGATCATGTACTTGGACCTACTGCTTGTGTTGTGCGCTGACCAGAACAGTGGCGGCTCAGAGCTTAAATTAGTCTTTGTGTGGGGGGAGGGGGATGGGGGGTTTGCTATTTCAGAAAATGTTTAGACTTTGTTTTAAAACTGTTTAATGTAGTGGTGGGGAACCTGTATTAAAAGAAGTTTTTCAGAAGCTTGATAACATTTCTAAATGAATGAAAAAGTCAAAATTTTTTATTTTACTTAAAACCTAACTTGCTATAGTCGGCACTGCAACAGAGATAGTGATCTCTCTTCTCAATGCATTGTGTTAGCTTAATATCTGGGCATGTGCGATGCTACAATATATAAACACATCGCCGATGGAACTGTGATGTGGACAGTTCTATACATTGATTTAATTTTTAAATATTACTCATAAATGTGGACTACGTTAATATGGCTATTCACAGTAAGCTTAAATAACTTTATGTGTTACATGAAAAAAAAAAGATGAAATTGAAGAAAATAGACTCATTATGATGAATTTTATCGATAGTATCACCAGGAAATAAAGGGTGCTGCAATTCTTCAGAGCTAAACGTGAGGCACCACTTGTCCCGCGACATCCTATTTTATTGGACTTTGCACTGCGTGGGGGCTCTTTGACAGTGCCCCTAACCATTGATTCGGCTCTGTTTATTTCATGGCCGTTGAAAAGGGTGTTCAACTTGAATATTGTCAGGGCACCCTATCCCTACATGCTACGCCGGGTTCATAAGTCTGCAATTTGTTGGTTTGGGGTTTCAGCTAGTGTAGATAGTACGGGAGCCCAAGACAGTCTGACGGCAGGCCCTGGTTCATTACCAATCAATAGGCTCAACCGCCGAACCGAAACAACTTGACATCATTGGTCACGGCTGTCAAGAACCACAAATCTTCTAGACCAGAGCGAAGTCAGAAAATACCACCTTATTCGATGAGCAAAAAAGTACGGGGGATGCCCTACAAAAGTAGGTGACAGTTTGTTGCCCCTTTCCCCCGTTCCTCCTTCCTCCGAGTCACTATCTCCTCGCTATCGCGAAACCACCGTGACACATCGTGACACACCGGGGGACGAACACTTCGACGTTGTTGTTGTTATTGTTGTTGTTGTTCGGTAACAAAGTTCAGCCAGTGGTCCACGATGTAAACTATACCATTTCTCTCATTGACAGCACTACTACACATGATAAATCTACGTTTTAATTGATTGGACAAAATCATTTATTATACAATTAATTACAGTAGTATACAACTGTTTTCAGTGGGATAGTTAAGCATTGCTTGTCCGCAACAAGCCAGGTCGGAATTTTAACAAATGTATGATATTTTTGCACGTGAACGGAGGCACCATTTTCATAGTGCGCCTCAGGTGCCACTAACGATAGTAACGGAACGTTTTTGACAAAGAGCTGCCAAAAAAATAAAAAAAGTAAATAGTTTTTTTCCGCTACCTCTCACGGGGTTTGAACTAGCCACCTTCTGATAGTTTGTCAAGCGCTCTAACAGAGATGGTATCATGTGTTTAATGGGTAAGACACGGACAGAATAACGGCAATTTCATATTTGAATAAACACGCGCCATTTATTTATAGCTATTTACACAGAGGCGGCCATAGCTGTGTTCTGTAGTATGACGAGCTCTGTGTTAGTACCACAAGCGGAGCCTAGAACCTCAAGTGCAGGCTATATACAGAGACGTAGCGAGGGGTGGGCAAGGGGGCATCATGCCCCGGGCGCTACTCACTAAGGGGCGCCAAATGGTATATTTTACATATAATATTGCATGTATATGGTTTTCGAATTGGGGGGGGGGTCGCTAAAAGGTATTAAAAAGGTATTGTGCCCCGGGCGCGAGTTAAGCTCGCTACGCCACTGGCTATATACCCTACCAAATAATCTCCGATCGCGCTCCCACAGATTCGTACCAAGATATTGCCCCCACCCCTTAAGGTTGCCACTGCCTTAAAAGTACTCGCCAGTAAACGGAGCCTAGTGAGAGAGGTGTAAGCGGAGCCGTATATGAAGGATATATTCCATTCCACCAAATCTCCTATTGAAGGAATATTGACCTTAGTGACTGGGTCCCGGGGCGGTCGCCCAAACCGTCACCACAAAAGGCCGTCATTGCGTACGGCATATCTTCTATTTATGCTTTTGAGATAATTAAAGAGTTGACAGGTGATTGAGTTTTATATTACGTGGCTCGACTGTTTACTAAAATGTAATTTTTACAGGTGCTATAACCAGACCAAAGCGGCACACGAAAACGAAAAAAAAATCTGCCAAAGCGATCATTGGATATAGCATACACACGTAACATATTTTTAGATGACCAGTCTTTGAGGCAGACAGTGTGCTGAAAAGCAGTGGCTGGTGTGGTCAGCTGTGTTGTTCATTTTTCAGGCTAGGTGAACTTGTGTTCATGGAGCAGGCATTTCATCGGACGCAGATACATTGCTTTAGTGAAATTGTGTGTTCTTTTGCAAAAATATTTCTATAAATAAAATTAAGATTGATTCATTAAATCGCTCTGGAAAATCATTCCAAGATGGACATGTAACTTAGTAAGTTTTAGTTTTCATATCATTCTTTGTTAATAAACATATCTCCATTTGAAACAGAACAAATCCAAGAAAATTAGCATAGAAGTTTTACTTCTTATTTCATTGTTATTTATATAACTGATTTCCATCAGTAAAAACGGCGTTCGGAGCAGAAATAAATTTTAAAATAGAAAAGATAACTGATGGTACACGAAGGCTTTCAGCCGTTCTGACATTCTTGGTGGCTTTAGGCCTTTATAAATTGGAAAAGAGGGACCGTAGGCCTGGTTACACTTTACAGGGCCCAAGACAGAAGTACTTTTGAAGGCCTGAGCTAGTAATGTCAAACCCGTAAATATTGGGCCCATATAAATATTTGAAAACTGGGCTCTGTCTGATAACCTTCAATTGTTGAGGCTCATTATAAGTGCTCACATTGCTCTTCATTGCTACTGGCAAATAAAAAGTTCTTAACTTGTGGCAATCTTTAATTTTTTTTTTTTTTTTTTTTTTGGGGGGGGGGGGGGGGGGTAGCTTGCTAGGTTGCCTATCCGTAACACAGCTATGAAAATAAACATATCTACAAACAAATATGCATTCTAAGACACAATCAGGTCATAGACATATGATGTGACATATAGCTGTTTTTGTTTATTGTTGTTCAAATCATAACATAGTTTCAAATATAGCACTTGTATGACAGTGATAGGAAAATTGGAGCTCTTTTAATAACTTTTTTTGATAACTAAAATGTTTATATAATTTGATAAATCTATTTAAAAAATGTTTAGATTGAGAGAAATACAAGGAAAATTATTAATTGATATATTTAAATAATTTTCTTCTCCACAACCAAGACATATTATTGCAATATAATGATATATTCCTTTTGTAGATTTGATAGCTGTATGTCCATAAACTCTACATATCCATTTTTGTTTGGAGCTCTTCCATTAATTAGGTCAACAGTTTAGTGTAGAGCGGTGAGGGGTCTAAATATGTTGGCATTTGTTGACATAGTGGACAAAGGAGTGTATGCAGATTTGACTATTCATAATTATTAATGTCATTCTTTCGGAAAATAAATTCCATAACGGAAAATGAATACCATAACGTGTATTAATAACATTTAACAAAAGACTTAATCACATTCGAGATGAACTTGAGGCAATTTTTTCTCCGGTCTATGTAATAAATTGGTGTCTAAAATATTATGCCATGTTTATATGAATTTTATTAGCCAATAAAGTGTACTATATATATATATATATATATATATATATATATATATATATATATAAATTAACTCAATTGTAACTGGTTTTTTTAACATTACAATTTTGAAACTAGATTAAAAAAAATATAGAAATTGCCAAATTTGTGTGCCTGTTGCCTATTCTGTCAGATATTTATGTCAGCTTAGTAAAGTGGTTCCCGTTATGACAGTTGAGATTATCCTTTAATACTAATCAGAAGCAGCGGATTTGGAACCAATTAATTTCCCATTGATGCTGGGATGTTGGTGAAGATTACTGTCAATGGTTAAGTCAGCAAGTCAGTGCAAAGTACGGCATATCACAAATGACACTTGTGAGTCTAAAAGTGGTATTTCAGAGAATGTCACATGCTGCAATGCAATCATGACAAGGGCGACGACAATGTTGAAAGATGGATGTTCCAGACTAATTCTTGTGAGGAGACAGAGGCGTAGTGTTGGAGGTGGGGGTCATAATGCCCTGGGCGCTACTCACATAAGGGGCACCAAATGGTATATTTTACATATAATATTTTATGGTTTTTAAATGGAGGGGGCTACTAAAAAGGTATTGTGCCCCGGACGCGAGTAACATAAGCACTTTATGCCACTGTGAGGAGATCACATACATAAAAGACAATAAATGATGGGAATGAAATAACAGATAGTTGTAAACTTAGTACTCAATACTATATAAACTAAGCTCATTAAAGAGCAGTATACTGTTATATAACATTTAAGGGTTGGAGAAAGAGTGTTTTCAAGTTTTCCTTAACGCTCTTTATTTACAGAACTCATTTATATTGAAATATGAGTCATATCATTCCAATGATAATTATTTAAGGGCGATACTTGAAATTTATTTAACAAGATATTAGGGATAGGAAATTTTATATTTTCATTTAATTATTTAATATACCAAATTTTAACAAAGTTGCCATCGAAACATTAACACTTGTAGACAAAGGGTGTGTTTAATGATATCTGAACAAAACCCTCAGCGGACAAAAACCCCACTGGACTTATCCCCTATTTTTATTATAAAATCTATTATTTGGCCCTAGTTTGTATTTAAAAAAGTAATAGCCTATATAATATCTGGATGTAACTACATAGCCTATAAAAATATGTATTTTAAGTTAATTTTTTTTAATTACCCGATAAGCTGCATTAACCAGTCGAGCCACAGTGGTCAAAAGTCAATCCCTTACTATATTTACATCATCAGGAAAGCTTATCTTACCAGTTAAAACAAGTTTTTGCTTCAGGTGAAGACTGATTGTATCTTAATTCTACATTTAATTCTCACGCCAGGCACACATATAATCGCAAAAAGTAAAAAAAAAAGCATAAAAATTACAGTGGTCGAAAGCAAATGCTTTATTTAGTTAAAACAACATAGGAACATGTCCATTGATAGACTGTGTTGACAGACATGATCTCATATTGAAAAACATTTCCCTTAGCCCATGATCAAATTTGTAGATAATATCGACTTATATTCGCTCTTAATATTTTGGGAGGTTTGTCCAATAGGGGTTTGTCCACTGGGGTATTTATCAGGAAACAAACAATAATCATCGAACAATTTCCCATTAAACAAAATCTAGTTTAATTAGAATGCAGCACTAGCTGTCCTCCTCAAAAAGACAGGTAGGTTTATGGCTACATAACTATCTAGAAAATAAAAAAAAGCAAAGGCTCCAGTTATCAACCAATTGGCATTTAAATGTTGCCTTTGGCACATAATTAAATCCTGGACTTAAGTAGGGAAAATATTTTAATTAAAATCTGGATGGAAAAGTTAAGTACAAGCTTTTTGATATATAATTTTTTTAATTATAGTAAGATATTTTTGTATAGTTTGAGCATTTATACTAACTGAACTAATCCAAGTTGTTGTTCTTTTTTTTTAATTTGTACATTCAAATTTTTCTCTGAATTATTCTTTCACAGAGCTTATTGTTTGGCACGTAGTTTGGAACAAGATTCATCAATTTCCTATTCTTAAAATGTGTGCCTAGTACCAGACTGATCTTGATGCATCACAATAAAAGATTTTATAAAACCAAACCATTCCACTTTTGATGGGTTTCATCCTGAGGCAGCCACCACAACTCTGTTTACCAAACTAATGGTTAAGTAGTCATTTTTTGAATATTTAAAAAAAGCATACTTTAAGGCTTGTACAGTTTAGAGTTTAAGTTAGCTACCAAGAATTTGTGAATTTTATTTACAGTTTGAAACAGACAGCGTTGTGATGACTTGGCATGGTAAGGTTGCCTTTGGCACAGAATTAAATCCTGGACTTTTAGTAGGGAAAGTATTTTAATTAAAATCTGGATGGAAAAGTTAAGTACAAGCTTTTTGATATATAATTTTTTAATTATAGTAAGAATTTTTTGTATAGTTTGAGCATTTATACTAACTCTACTAATCCAAGTTGTTGTTCTTTTTTTTTAATTTGTACATTCTAATTTTTCTCTGAATTATTCTTTCACAGAGCTTATTGTTTGGCAAGTAGTTTGGGACAAGATTCATCAATTTCCTATTCTTAAAATGTGTGCCTAGTACCAGACTGATCTTGATGCTTCACAATAAAAGATTTTATAAAACCAAACCATTCCACTCTTGATGCGTTTCATCCTGAGGCAGCCACCACAACTCTGTTAACCAAACTAATGGTTAAGTAGTCATTTTTTGAATCTTTAAAAAAGCATACTTTAAGGCTTGTACAGTTAAGAGTTTTAGTTAGCTACCAAGAATTTGTGAATTTTATTTACAGTTTGAAACAGACAGCCTTGTGATGACTTGGCATGGTAAGGTTGCCTTTGGCACAGAATTAAATCCTGGACTTTTAGTAGGGAAAGTATTTTAATTAAAATTTGGATTGAAAAGTTAAGTACAAGCTTTTTGATATATAATTTTTTAATTATAGTAAGAATTTTTTGTATAGTTTGAGCATTTATACTAACTCTACTAATCCAAGTTGTTGTTCATTTTTTTTTAATTTGTACATTCTAATTTTTCTCTGAATTATTCTTTCACAGAGCTTATTGTTTGGCAAGTAGTTTGGGACAAGATTCATCAATTTCCTCTTCTTAAAATGTGTGCCTAGTACCAGACTGATCTTGATGCTTCACAATAAAAGATTTTATAAAACCAAACCATTCCACTCTTGATGGGTTTCATCCTGAGGCAGCCACCACAACTCTGTTTACCAAACTAATGGTTAAGTAGTCATTTTTTGAATCTTTAAAAAAGCATACTTTAAGGCTTGTACAGTTAAGAGTTTAAGTTAGCTACCAAGAATTTGTGAATTTTATTTACAGTTTGAAACAGACAGCGTTGTGATGACTTGGCATGGTAAGGTTGCCTTTGGCACAGAATTAAATCCTGGACTTTTAGTAGGGAAAGTATTTTAATTAAAATCTGGATGGAAAAGTTAAGTACAAGCTTTTTGATATATATTTTTTTAATTATAGTAAGAATTTTTTGTATAGTTTGAGCATTTATACTAACTCTACTAATCCAAGTTGTTGTTCTTTTTTTTTAATTTGTACATTCTAATTTTTCTCTGAATTATTCTTTCACAGAGCTTAATGTTTGGCAAGTAGTTTGGGACAAAATTCATCAATTTTCTCTTCTTAAAATGTGTGCCTAGTACCAGACTGATCTTGATGCTTCACAATAAAAGATTTTATAAAACCAAACCATTCCACTCTTGATGGGTTTCATCCTGAGGCAGCCACCACAACTCTGTTTACCAAACTAATGGTTAAGTAGTCATTTTTTGAATCTTTAAAAAAAGCATACTTTAAGGCTTGTACAGTTAAGAGTGTAAGTTAGCTATCAAGAATTTGTGAATTTTATTTACAGTTTGAAACAGACATCATTGTCATGACTTGGCATGGAAAGGTTGACTTTGGCACAGAATTAAATCCTGGACTTTTAGTAGGGAAAGTATTTTAATTAAAATCTGGATAGAAAAGTTAAGTACAAGCTGTTTGATATATATTTTTTTAATTATAGTAAGAATTTTTTGTATAGTTTGAGCATTTATACTAACTCTACTAATCCAAGTTGTTGTTCTTTTTTTTTAATTTGTACATTCTAATTTTTCTCTGAATTATTCTTTCACAGAGCTTAATGTTTGGCAAGTAGTTTGGGACAAAATTCATCAATTTTCTCTTCTTAAAATGTGTGCCTAGTACCAGACTGATCTTGATGCTTCACAATAAAAGATTTTATAAAACCAAACCATTCCACTCTTGATGGGTTTCATCCTGAGGCAGCCACCACAACTCTGTTTACCAAACTAATGGTTAAGTAGTCATTTTTTGAATCTTTAAAAAAAGCATACTTTAAGGCTTGTACAGTTAAGAGTTTAAGTTAGCTACCAAGAATTTGTGAATTTTATTTACAGTTTGAAACAGACAGCCTTGTGATGACTTGGCATGGTAAGGTTGCCTTTGGCACAGAATTAAATCCTGGACTTTTAGTAGGGAAAGTATTTTAATTAAAATCTGGATGGAAAAGTTAAGTACAAGCTTTTTGATTTATAAATTTTTATAGTAAGAATTTTTTGTATAGTTTGAGCATTTATACTAACTCTACTAATCCAAGTTGTTGTTCTTTTTTTTTTATTTGTACATTCTAATTTTTCTCTGAATTATTCTTTCACAGAGCTTATTGTTTGGCAAGTAGTTTGGGACAAGATTCATCAATTTCCTATTCTTAAAATGTGTGCCTAGTACCAGACTGATCTTGATGCTTCACGATAAAAGATTTTATAAAACCAAACCATTCCACTCTTGATGCGTTTCATCCTGAGGCAGCCACCACAACTCTGTTAACCAAACTAATGGTTAAGTAGTCATTTTTTGAATCTTTAAAAAAGCATACTTTAAGGCTTGTACAGTTAAGAGTTTAAGTTAGCTACCAAGAACTTGTGAATTTTATTTACAGTTCGAAACAGACAGCCTTGTGATGACTTGGCATGGTAAGGTTGCCTTTGGCACAGAATTAAATCCTGGACTTTTATTAGGGAAAGTATTTTAATTAAAATCTGGATGGAAAATTAAGTACAAGCTTTTTGATATATAATTTTTTAATTACAGTAAGAATTTTTTGTATAGTTTGAGCATTTATACTAACTCTACTAATCCAAGTGGTTGTTCTTTTTTTTTAATTTGTACATTCTAATTTTTCTCTGAATTATTCTTTCACAGAGCTTAATGTTTGGCAAGTATTTTGGGACAAGATTCATCAATTTCCTCTTCTTAAAATGTGTGCCTAGTACCAGACTGATCTTGATGCTTCACAATAAAAGATTTTATAAAACCAAACCATTCCACTCTTGATGCGTTTCATCCTGAGGCAGCCACCACAACTCTGTTAACCAAACTAATGGTTAAGTAGTCATTTTTTGAATCTTTAAAAAAGCATACTTTAAGGCTTGTACAGTTAAGAGTTTTAGTTAGCTACCAAGAATTTGTGAATTTTATTTACAGTTTGAAACAGACAGCCTTGTGATGACTTGGCATGGTAAGGTTGCCTTTGGCACAGAATTAAATCCTGGACTTTTGGTAGGGAAAGTATTTTAATTAAAATCTGGATGGAAAAGTTAAGTACAAGCTTTTTGATATATAATTTTTTAATTATAGTAAGAATTTTTTGTATAGTTTGAGCATTTATACTAACTCTACTAATCCAAGTTGTTGTTCTTTTTTTTTAATTTGTACATTCTAATTTTTCTCTGAATTATTCTTTCACAGAGCTTATTGTTTGGCAAGTAGTTTGGGACAAGATTCATCAATTTCCTCTTCTTAAAATGTGTGCCTAGTACCAGACTGATCTTGATGCTTAACAATAAAAGATTTTAAAAAACCAAACCATTCCACTTTTGATGGGTTTCATCCTGAGGCAGCCACCACAACTCTGTTTACCAAACTAATGGTTAAGTAGTCATTTTTTGAATATTTAAAAAAAGCATACTTTAAGGCTTGTACAGTTAAGAGTTAAAGTTGGCTACCAATAATTTGTGAATTTTATTTACAGTTTGAAACAGACAGCGTTGTGATGACTTGGCATGGTAAGGTTGCCTTTGGCACAGAATTAAATCCTGGACTTTTAGTAGGGAAAGTATTTTAATTAAAATTTGGATTGAAAAGTTAAGTACAAGCTTTTTGATATATAATTTTTTAATTATAGTAAGAACTTTTTGTATAGTTTGAGCATTTATACTATCTCTACTAATCCAAGTTGTTGTTCTTTTTTTTTAATTTGTACATTCTAATTTTTCTCAAAATTATTCTTTCACAGAGCTTATTGTTTGGCAAGTAGTTTGGGACAAGATTCATCAATTTCCTATTCTTAAAATGTGTGCCTAGTACCAGACTGATCTTGATGCTTCACAATAAAAGATTTTATAAAACCAAACCATTCCACTCTTGATGCGTTTCATCCTGAGGCAGCCATTACAACTCTGTTAACCAAACTAATGGTTAAGTAATCATTTTTTGAATCTTTAAAAAAAGCATACTTTAAGGCTTGTACAGTTAAGAGTTTTAGTTAGCTACCAAGAATTTGTGAATTTTATTTACAGTTTGAAACAGACAGCCTTGTGATGACTTGGCATGGTAAGGTTGCCTTTGGCACAGAATTAAATCCTGAACTTTTAGTAGGGAAAGTATTTTAATTAAAATCTGGTTGGAAAAGTTAAGTACAAGCTTTTTAATATATAATTTTTTAATTATAGTAAGAATTTTTTGTATAGTTTGAGCATTTATAATAACTCTACTAATCCAAGTTGTTGTTCATTTTTTTTTAATTTGTACATTCTAATTTTTCTCTGAATTATTCTTTCACAGAGCTTATTGTTTGGCAAGTAGTTTGGGACAAGATTCATCAATTTCCTATTCTTAAAATGTGTGCCTAGTACCAGACTGATCTTGATGCTTCACAATGAAAGATTTTATAAAACCAAACCATTCCACTCTTGATGCGTTTCATCCTGAGGCAGCCATTACAACTCTGTTAACCAAACTAATGGTTAAGTAGTCATTTTTTGAATCTTTAAAAAAAGCATACTTTAAGGCTTGTACAGTTAAGAGTTTAAGTTAGCTACCAAGAATTTGTGAATTTTATTTACAGTTTGAAACAGACAGCCTTGTGATGACTTGGCATGGTAAGGTTGCCTTTGGCACAGAATTAAATCCTGGACTTTTGGTAGGGAAAATATTTTAATTAAAATATGGATGGAAAAGTTAAGTACAAGCTTTTTGATATAATAAATTTTTAATTATAGTATTAATTTTGTGTATAGTTTGAGCATTTATACTAACTCTACTAATCCAAGTTGTTGTTCTTTTTTTTTAATTTGTACATTCTAATTTTTCTCTGAATTATTCTTTCACAGAGCTTATTGTTTGGCAAGTAGTTTGGGACAAGATTCATCAATTTCCTATTCTTAAAATGTGTGCCTAGTACCAGACTGATCTTGATGCTTCACAATAAAAGAAATTATAAAACCAAACCATTCCACACTTGATGCGTTTCATCCTGAGGCAGCCACCACAACTCTGTTAACCAAACTAATGGTTAAGTAGTCATTTTTTGAATCTTTAAAAAAGCATACTTTAAGGCTTGTACAGTTAAGAGTTTTAGTTAGCTACCAAGAACTTGTGAATTTTATTTACAGTTTGAAACAGACAGCCTTGTGATGACTTGGCATGGTAAGGTTGCCTTTGGCACAGAATTAAATCCTGGACTTTTATTAGGGAAAGTATTTTAATTAAAATCTGGATGGAAAATTAAGTACAAGCTTTTTGATATATAATTTTTTAATTACAGTAAGAATTTTTTGTATAGTTTGAGCATTTATACTAACTCTACTAATCCAAGTGGTTGTTCTTTTTTTTTAATTTGTACATTCTAATTTTTCTCTGAATTATTCTTTCACAGAGCTTAATGTTTGGCAAGTATTTTGGGACAAGATTCATCAATTTCCTCTTCTTAAAATGTGTGCCTAGTACCATACTGATCTTGATGCTTCACGATAAAAGATTTTATAAAACCAAACCATTCCACTCTTGATGCGTTTCATCCTGAGGCAGCCACCACAACTCTGTTAACCAAACTAATGGTTAAGTAGTCATTTTTTGAATCTTTAAAAAAAGCATATTTTAAGGCTTGTACAGTTAAGAGTTTAAGTTAGCTACCAAGAACTTGTGAATTTTATTTACAGTTTGAAACAGACAGACTTGTGATGACTTGGCATGGTAAGGTTGCCTTTGGCACAGAATTAAATCCTGGACTTTTGGTAGGGAAAATATTTTAATTAAAATCTGGATGGAAAAGTTAAGTACAAGCTTTTTGATTTATAAATTTTTATAGGAAGAATTTTTTGTATAGTTTGAGCATTTATACTAACTCTACTAATCCAAGTTGTTGTTCTTTTTTTTTTATTTGTACATTCTAATTTTTCTCTGAATTATTCTTTCACAGAGCTTATTGTTTGGCAAGTAGTTTGGGACAAGATTCATCAATTTCCTATTCTTAAAATGTGTGCCTAGTACCAGACTGATCTTGATGCTTCACAATAAAAGAAATTATAAAACCAAACCATTCCACACTTGATGCGTTTCATCCTGAGGCAGCCACCACAACTCTGTTAACCAAACTAATGGTTAAGTAGTCATTTTTTGAATCTTTAAAAAAGCATACTTTAAGGCTTGTACAGTTAAGAGTTTAAGTTAGCTACCAAGAACTTGTGAATTTTATTTACAGTTTGAAACAGACAGCCTTGTGATGACTTGGCATGGTAAGGTTGCCTTTGGCACAGAATTAAATCCTGGACTTTTGGTAGGGAAAGTATTTTAATTAAAATCTGGATGGAAAATTAAGTACAAGCTTTTTGATATATAATTTTTTAATTACAGTAAGAATTTTTTGTATAGTTTGAGCATTTATACTAACTCTACTAATCCAAGTGGTTGTTCTTTTTTTTTAATTTGTACATTCTAATTTTTCTCTGAATTATTCTTTCACAGAGCTTAATGTTTGGCAAGTATTTTGGGACAAGATTCATCAATTTCCTCTTCTTAAAATGTGTGCCTAGTACCAGACTGATCTTGATGCTTCACAATAAAAGAAATTATAAAACCAAACCATTCCACTCTTGATGCGTTTCATCCTGAGGCAGCCACCACAACTCTGTTAACCAAACTAATGGTTAAGTAGTCATT